>CM073778.1:84886896-85287375 GCA_037158775.1 Hetaerina titia
CGGGATCCCCACAAAGAAGCGTACCTGGCCCGCTCTTGTTTTTAATCTATATAAATCATCTCCCGGATAATATCTCAGATATTGGGACACGCACGAAGAAGGGCATATTACAAAACCGTAGAAGGTGCAAAGAAAGGCTGCCAGATACGTACTGGGGAAGCATAGGAGGATGGACAGTGTGACTGAAATGTTAAAAACGCTGGACCTGGAATCTTTATAAAGTAGAAGAAAAATAAGCAGACTTTTTAGACAGTTCCGCATTCTGAAGGGAGAGAAAGCTTGGACAGAACTGAGAAAAGAGGCGGGAAATCCAAATTTTATAGGGATAAATGATCACAAATTCAAGTTAAAATGCTGGGCACAAAGAAATAATTGAACAAATATTTCATTTCATAATAAAGCAAATGTTGATTGGAACAGTTAACCTGCAACACCATTCGAGCCCTTTCCTAAAAGGGAACTTTTTTAAGAAAATATATAAACAATTTATGCAATAATTTGATTGATTTGTTGTTTAAAATCGAAATTAAGGGGTTAGTTTTGATTTTTTTATTGTTGATTGGGAAACTGAAGTTGATGAGGCGAAAATTTTCTTTTTTTGTGTTAGACATTGGTGTTTGGAAGTTTCCTTTAAGAGTATTTGTTCTGACTGATTTTATTTGTTATATTTTGTGATATTGATTGGATTTAAGATGTCATGTTATTTTTCCAAGGCAAGTTTGAAGAAAATACTTGGGAATCGTGTGCCACCTGACATTGTCTATCTGCCTATGTAAGTTTTAATAATAATAAATAATAATACCTCGGTTAAAAAGCACCCAAGACAGGCCTTCCTAATCTCACCTGCAGACGTAATCAGAATCGTTACTAATATCTTTTGAGACTAAACTCCAACCCTAAAATATTAATAATAAACATAAAATACATTTATCCATAAAAAATTAGTTACGCAAAATATGGAAATCACTTGATCTGGATATTAATTAGAATTCTCTTCTACTGAGATTCTCCTGTAGCCCTAAACATGAAATCTTTGCGGGGTTCTTATCGATATCTTCTAGAGTTATGAAATAAAAAATAACTTGGGTATTGTATCCACGAAAATCAAATATTATGCTACTTTCAAAATGGGTCAATATAAATTAAACAGGAACTTTTTAGAGGTTTCCTTAAATTTGACCGTGTTCTAAAATCGTCAGTCTACATTAAGGAAGGATGTAATCACTCGTCAAAATTCCTAATATTTTTAAATTTATTTCATTTAAGTCAATTCATATTCTCAATACTTGTCAATAATTAGGATAACAGTTAGAAAAAGAATGCTGATACATGCATTCGTTTAGTAATAGCAAAGAGTTCTGGGAAGAAATAAAGCTTCCGTGCACCATCTGATAGGAAGTGTACTGCGCGTGATGTCTTTTCGGCGAGGCATCAACAAGGGGACCGATCTACGGGTGCAAAATGTTGGGGTCCCAGTCGTGGGTAGTTAGACGAACCAATTAAATCCTAACAATGGCAATTGGTTCATATATATGTATATTATTTTATTAAGAGGTAATCTACCAGTTAAGGTAGGTTTTTGGATGGACACACCAACAAATATATATTTTATGACTCCTTACAAAAGACAATCCAACAACCTCCTCTACAACAGGTTTCTTTCATCTTCATCTCTGTGTACTTTCTTCCCCTCTTCATTCCATATAACTTCCCTATCCTGTTCCTGCCCTTTCCTCGTTTGCCTAACATTCTCCCCTCTCTTACAGTTTTAAAAATTCCACTGCCAATCAATACGGCCTTCATCCATTTTTCCTGCCTCCATAGGATTTCTCTCAAAAATACCCTCTCCTCGCCCATCATCCCTAGTTCTTCCTCATTTGTTTTCCTTTTGGTCCATTTCAACTTCTCCATTCTTCTCCACACTCACATTTCAAAAGCCTCCAGTCTACGTCTATCCTCCTGCTTCAGCGACCACGTTTCCACACCGTACATAGCCATGCTCCATATCAGAGTTTTTACGAGTCTTTTCTTAACCTCCCTACTCAACATCCCCATCATCAAATCTCTCCTTGAGAAAGCCTTCTTGCCTAGCGCAATTCTTCTCCTTACACCCCTACCACTTTGACTGTGTTGGTCCAAGACACTTCCGATATACGTTAACTGTTCTACCTGCTCTATTTTTCCCCTCCTATTTTAATATTTAGCTTAGCCTTTTTCTTTCTGGAAAATCGCATAACCTTTGTTTTATTAATATTGATTCTTATCCCATATCTATTGTACTGAACCTCCAATTCACTCAGCAATGCTTGCAACCCCTTGGCTGACTGACTAACTAAAGCTTGGTCATCCGTCTTCATCTACGTCATGTTCTTTTTCTTTGTCTAACCTTGTTGGCCTAAGTTCTTCACCAAAGAGTGCTTCTATATATTTCTTTCACCATCGGAAAGGGATAGGAATACATAAAAAGGACGAACTCAGGAGAGGTGGGGAAGGAGGAATCGAGCAGATCACTAGTGCAAAAATATTTCCTTGACCGGGACTTGAACACCGGATCTTTCGATTTGCCGGGCCGATGCTGTAACCACTTGAACTCTCGAGGAAATGTATTTTACACCGAGATCTGCTGGTCTCTTGACTTGTTTAATTTTCCCTTAACCTCTGGATAAACAATCATCGTGCCTCATGAAATCCCTCTTCCCCGTTCGGGTCTTCCCATCTCAAAACATGCCTCCCACCACAACACCCCCTTCAACCAGTGTTCCAGTGTTTTCGTTCTAGCATCCCTTCCTCCATCCGATAACCCAATAAAATAAAAACGATGGAAATGGCATTTATATGACTGTGCAAAGCCTATCACCATCCGGGTCTCAATGTCATTCACTAATTATAAAGGGTTGAAGTGGAGAGGTGCAGATTTGTTTCATGTGGGATGGGAGGATATTTTGTTTGCCCGCATATGTTGTGTTATTCTTGGCCTGGGTTTTGACTTGTTGAGTCCTGATGATGACATTGTAAGTTGAAACCTTCGTCGTAGATTTTGTAGTGTCTGCGGATAGACTTTGTTTTCTGTGCCGCTTGGGAGTTATTTCCACATCCTCGCTCTCATTCCTATCCCATCTCCTCTCCCCTCTGGCCTCCGTTCTCCCTTTCCCTTTCCACAACCCTTTCTTTCACCCCTCCCCAAACACCCGTTCTCCCCTTCCCCGTATCCTTCTCTCTCTCCCACATACCTTTTACCAGTCACTCCTAACTAATCTTCCGAGGAAGGCGGAGCTCAATTCCGTCGAAACTATCATGAAATATCGTGTGAAAGTTCTTTTTATGTGTTCTCATATTTTGTGTTACTATCTAAGTTTTTTTTTTTTTTAAATATATATATGTATACATATATGGTTATATATATATATATATATATATATATATATATATATGTATACATATGCGGGTCGCGGTGGTCTAGCGGGTAGAGCGTTGGACTGCTGACCGGAGGGTCCCGGGTTCGATTCCCGGGCAAGGCACTTTGGGCACCTGCAGCTCCACCCAAGCTAGTTGATTTTTCGGGTACCAGATCTTCCTGGGAAACCATAACCGGCACAGGGAAAGGAACTGGCCCCCCTACCCTGATGTGTGAATATTCACACGCCGTCGGGCTTGGTACATGGGTGAGCTCTACCATCACCTACTAAACCGACCTTCGGGTTGATTACTGTGTTTATGGTTTATGGTATACATATGTGATTATATATATATGTATGTATGTATACATATATGATTATATATATGTATGTATGTATACATATATGATTATATATATGTATGTATGTATACATATATGATTATATATATATATATAATTCATTAATTTAATGTATATACATAACTCAAGATAAAGTTGTGTACAAGAAAATTTACAAAATTTTACGACTGTAAATGGTTATTTTTTTGAATTACTCGAGCTTTTCATGGTATGGCGTAGGTGAGCAAAGTATTTCGGAGGCTATATTCGAAGTCATCATCAAAGAGAAGACAAATATCACTCTAACTTTAAATTTAATTGATAGCTCGACTTCCCAAAACATCTTCGTTCATTCAATTTACCAAGACAGCCTCAGGCCCTAGAAATATTTTATTTCGAAAACATTCAGCTTTGAGTCTACTAAAAGCGACAAAAAATAATTTGTCGTGATTTTGATTAGGGCATTGAATTTTTTTTATAGATCAAAAGTATAATGCCTTACAGGTCCTCGTTATCCATTAAAGCGGAAAATCTTTAGCATGAAGTATTTTTTATTGAAGTCTTAATCTAAATCTAAAACATTTATAGCGAATTAAACAAAATATAATGTTCTTCATTCATAAAATCTATGGAATTATATCGATCTTCAAATTCAAATTCGCACAATTAGACTTAAGCGTTTTCATTCATCAGAACACTAAAGAAGCTTCTGATTGAAACATCGAATCAAAATTTCATTGAAGTTATTCAAGAACGATTCTAGAGATTTTTTCGAAAAACCATTGATGAACGTTAACAGCACCTTAATTAATATCACTTTAACAAGGCCATTCATATTTAAAATAAGGAAGAGATAGTGATCAGATTAATGGGCGCTGACGACCATAATAATTATAATTCATTCACCTTACAAACGGGAATGAATCGGATCTAACACACTGATCGTAGCATATTTTCCATTTAAATGCAAATTATAGGGAAATATCACGCCTGTGCATTCTTTATGCTCTTTTCCAAAGACCTTTTCGAAACGCTTTGATTCCAACGGATTCGTGGAAAAAAACACTATCAAATCGTGAGTAGGGGATGATTTTCCCTTCTCCCCCGCGTTGAGCGTCCGCAAAGGCCGTTAACGAGGACACAATATTGCGAGAAGAAATAAGCGAACGAGGTCGGAGCGGATATTAAAAGGATAGAAGGGTATCACGGAGTGTCCCACTATCCCTCCCCAAGGCTGTCAGGGGCAGATGGAAAGGGGAGTTGTTGGTCCACCGGTCAGAGACCCCACTGTGACCGATTGGAGAAAGACGGATACTCCTCTTCCGCCATGATTGATACACTGCTGGAAGGGTATCCTTCCGGGCATTAATCTTCTATATTTTTTTTATGTTTGAAGGAAAAGGAAAACCACCGAGGCACTGAGGAAATGGAAAGACGATATTTGCTAAAAGTTCTTCGGGATATTAAGGGGAAAACATTGTTTTCTTTCGAGGAAAGTTTGAAGTCGCAGAGAATATTATTAATAAAAATCATCCCCATAAGAGTGGAATAAGCATAAATTCAACCGTAAGGACGCACACTAATATACTTAATTTTTTTTGTTTTTTTACTAGAGATTTATGATTGGTCCGAGAGGGGTAAGTAAGGATATAAGACCGCTGATCGTACTCTTAAAATACAATTGCACGTAATCTGTGCGTTTCAAATCACTCCCGCACTAGATAAATCCCTTCGAACTCTCTCCTTCTTCTGCTGCCCCTGATGATGCGCAAGGTTCTTATAGCCGTCCGTCCAAACGCCTATTCCCTTTTACCTCTCCCCCATCTCACACTCCCTCATTTCATAAAACTTTTCAGCACAAATCAAATTCTCCTCAATCCACATTTTCTCCATTCTTGGAATTTTCCAAAATCCACTACTTTCCCTATCCTTCTATCTAGTTTTTGTGGAATAGCATACTTTCTCCATCCTATTCCTCTTTTGCATTCTTAAACTGTCCCCATTTAGAAAAATTATTCACAACCTAACACAACGCTCTAAAAATGGAAAATGGGCAAAGCATTATTCAAAACCTGATACAACTAATGGCTTAAAATATTTATAATGCTTGTCAAATGAAAAATAAAAACATTACCATAAACTATAGGTCAATGATAGATAATATAGATCCCAATATTTGCCCATAAAATTTCCCAAAAGAACACAGCAATTACAAGCAAAAACAACCCAAAACAGATAAATACAGTTTGGAACCAGGAGGCGGACCATGAAGAGCCTTTCTAATGGAGCAAATCTTAGTGATCTTTCAGGCAAAGTCATCAAAATTACCATATAATGCACACACTGTATGTATGTATGTGTGTATATATATATATATATATATTTATATGTACACATATTTTTTTATTAGGTAATCTACCGGTTAAGGTAGGTTTTTTGGATGGACACAACTATCAAATAAACATTTTGTGACTCCCCATGTACACATATATATATATATATATATATTTATATTTATATGTACACACACACACATATATATATATATATATATATATATTTTTACATTCGTGATCTGCTCACATCCGCCATCCCCACCTCACTTGTGTTTGTCCTTTATATGTGTTCCTTTACCATTTTCCTTATCTCTATTTCAATGTGAATGAATATTTATTCGCCATATGGCGGTATTTCGTGTTTGAATGTGTATTTGGCCAATGTGTCTCGTCTCTTCTTCTGGCTATGCGTGCCATGAAACGCACCGTTCCTATCCCTTATGATGTTGTATGCTTGCTAACCTACTGTCCATTCTCCTCTTGTGTTTGTCAATTTCTCCTTTGGTGGGTGTAACAGCTCCCTAACGCCATCTTCTGTTTAATGATTCGGAGCACTTTGGCGCTTTATAAGATCGCAGATTTCAATGTAAAAGTACGCTCCCTCGATAGCTCAGGTGGTTAGAGCATCCGCCCGGCAAGTGGAGAGATCCGGTGTTCAAGTCCCGGTCGAGGAAGATATTTTTACATTCGTGATCTGCTCACATCCGCCATCCCCACCTCTCTTGTGTTTGTCCTTTATATGTGTTCCTTTACCATTTTCCTTATCTCTATTTCAATGTGAATGAATATATATATATACATTTATATATACATTTATATATACATATATATAAATATTTATATATACATATATATATATATATATATATATATATATATTTTTTTTTAGGTAATCTACCGGTTAAGGTAGGTTTTTGGATGGACACAACTATCAAATAAACATTTTGTGACTCCCCACCTAGCAAACTAATCTATATCAGGTCCCTCTTCATCTCGGTGTACTTCTTTCCTCCCTTCATCCCGTCCAACATCCCTATCCTGTTCCTACCCTTACCTCGCTTACCCAACATTCTCCCCTCTATTACCCTCTTCAACATTCCACTACCGCTCAATACGCCTTTCATCCATTTTTCCTGCCTCCATAGGATTTCTCTCAACAAACCCCTCTCCTCCCCCACCATTTCCAGTACTTCCTCATTTGTTTTCCTTTCGGTCCATTTCACCTTCTCCATTCTTCTCCACACCCACATTTCAAAAGCCTCCAATCTACGTCTATCCTCCTGCTTCAGCGACCACGTTTCCGCGCCGTACATAGCTACGCTCCATATCAGAGTTTTTACGAGTCTTGTCTTAACATCCCTACTCAACGTCCCCGTCATCAACTCCGTCCTCCTTGAGAAAGCCTCCTTGCCTAGCGCAATTCTTCTCCTTACATCCCTACCACTTTGACCATATTGGTCCAAAACACTTCCGAGATATGTAAACTGTTCTACCTGCTCTATTTTTTCCCCGCTTATTTTAATATTTAGCTTAGCCTTTTTCTTTCTGGAAAATCGCATAACCTTTGTTTTATTAATATTTATTCTCATCCCATATTTATCGCACTGAACCTCCAATTCACTCAACAATGCTTGCAACCCCTTGGCTGACTGAGCAACTAATGTTTGGTCATCAGCAAACCTAACCGATTTTACGAATTCCCCTCCGACTTTCATTCCTACCTCCAGTTCTTCCCATGCCTCTTTAATCATTTCCTCTACATATACGTTGAACAGTACCGGTGACAATGGGCAACCCTGCCTTACACCTCTTCCTAACACTGCCCATCCGGACTCTCCGTTCCCCACTCGCACCTGAGCAGTCTGAGACATGTACAGGTTGCGGATCAGTCTCCTGTCCCTCCACTCCATTCCTATTTTCTGCAATACACGCATTAGTTTTTCCCAATTCACTCTATCAAACGCTTTTTCGAAATCTACAAAACAGGCAAAAACGTCCTGATTGTATTCTATATTCCTCTCGACTAGTGATCTCATTACTGCAATGGCATCACGCGTACCTCTTCCTTTCCTGAACCCAAACTGATCATCCCCTAAGTATTCATTTGCCTTACTCTCTATCCTTTTGTTGATGATCCTGAGAATAACTTTAGCTGCGTGGGATATCAAACTTATTGTTCTGTAATCCTCACATGACGAAGTCTTTGCCTTTTTTGGAATAGGAACTAACACCGATCTCACAAAATCTTCCGGCCAGATTCCTTCCTCATAGATACTACGAATCAGTCCACATATGGCCTTCTTCCCACCTTTCCCTAACCATTTCAACATTTCTACAGGAATATTGTCCAGCCCCACAGCCTTATTTGCTTTCATCTCCTTTAATGCCCTTTCTATTTCATCGTCGAGTATGCCTGGACCTAAGATATCCTCTTCTACGTCATGTTCCTTTTCTATGTCTAACCTTGTCGGCCTAAGTTCTTTACCATACAGTGTTTCTATATATTCCTTCCATCTCTCTTGGATTTTTCCTGGTTCAACTATTATCTTACCCCATTTATCTTTAACTGTTAGCACAGATCTTGCCTTCTTACTTCCCGATAATAACTTAACCTTGCTGTATAGAGCACCAATTTCACCCTTCTTCTGTAAACTTTCCATATCCTCGCATTGCGTTCTCCACCATTCTTCTTTTGCTTTATTTGTGGCCCTTCTCAATTTATTGTTTAACTCTTTGTACTTCATTTTGCCTAACTCTGTGTTTACATTTTTCCATCTTCTTCTCTCATCCATCTTCGCAATCATCTCATCCGTTACCCATGGTTTCCTTATCCTTTTCCCGTTAACGGTTCCTATAGTGTCTTTAGCGGCTTCCAATATCCCTTTCTTGATACATTCCCATTTTTCTTCGATAGCACTCAGTTCTTTACCGTCATCCATCATTTTCTCTACAGCCTCCTGATACTCCTTCCTCGTTAATTCATTTACTGCTTCTAAATTCCATTTTTTAACCCGCCGCCCTTGCCTTATCTTCTTGAAACGAACATTACATTTCATAACAACTAAATTGTGGTCAGAGTCCGCATCCGCTCCTGGGATATATCACATGCATAAAGACACAGGAAAAGGGATACGAACACACACACAATTTTATTAATAAATGACTTTAGAAATTGATAATATCCCCGCGGAACTACACAAGAGATAGGAAAACGAGGGGGGCAGTTTTTATGGGTTCATTCGTCTCATTTATGAGGGAGGAATTACAGAGTGCGTTCCAAAACTAATGAAATTAAATTTCCCGAACCGCTTCAGTTAATCAGAGTGGAATCGAACCACTATTAGTAGGTGTGGTGGACGCTAAGCTTTGCCGCGAAATTGGTCCCAGTGCTATCCAAGCTATGGAAACGGCAGGACGTCAGTCATGGTACGTCGCACGATCAGTGTTAAATTCCATCGTCTAGAGGAAAAAGGACTGTGTATGAGGCAAATCTTGATTTTTTCATGTAGCTAAGGTACTTAATATCATGAAAAAAGGTCAAGGAAAATAGGCAGTGATAGATACGATATATCATCCGTACTTTATGACATACTCGCATAAGACGGATAAGTGTTGAGAGAGATATAGAGGAAGTTTGAAGTATTAATTAAGGTAGTGGTGAAAATTAGAGTAATTGGAGATGATCAAGACTTGGTTAGTCTGACAAAGTGTACGATAGTGTACGAGTGTGTCTCGTAATACTTATTGTTCAGCCTATAACAAAATCAGTAGGATTTTCAACGTTTATGCCAAGAATAGGAGAAACAGATCAAGGCTGCTCATTATCTCAAATGGGAGCACTGGCTTAAGAAAAATCAACGATATTTATGCAACTATTTTTACGAAAGACTTCATTTGTGCTATCTGGCCTGCGGCATCGAGGGAAAATCTGAACATCACGCTATATCGACAGGCCAGACAAGGGATATTATGTCCAAAAGAATATTTTAGAATAAGAATCGGTTTCTACATCAGAAAATACGAGCTCATGGAACAAAAATATTAAAACCATACAAAAAAGCTCTTCAATGCGCTTCATGTAATTTTGCGTAACTGCCTTAATACCCATAGCCATGAACTTTTGCAATGGCTGACGGGGTATAGTGTGAACTTGAAAAGGCCCGTTAGATTGTATATTGCTCTTGACAGACGCCATCTACAGAACCTCCGGCATAACGGATCAGAGAAATGTCATCCGTGACATTTAGAAGAGTAAAAGATCGAAGTTAGGTCGTTCGAAAACAAATATAATATATGGGCGTCCCCATTATGTGAAGAGTGCGGTACTGAGATACTATAGTATGATGGTAGCTGCAGTATAAAGTACTAGTTATCTTCTTAAACAATTAGAGACGGAGGTCTATATATGACTCTCGTTTCATTACTAATTGATAACCCTGCTTTTAATTAACGAAAGTCTCGCGAGTATGAAACAATGAAACTAGATGCCAGATTCAATAGGGAGCCGTTTCTCTTACGCGAATATCTCTGGAAAGGAACAAAATTAAAGGATACACAAACCATTACAACGCATCCACCATTCGTTTATGATACTTTCGCCTAGTGGCAATTTCCGTGGGGCAGCTTTCAAGGTTAGGCGCGGAATTCAGACCGTGCATAAAATGCTATGGATGAAAATTGCCCGCGAGAATCGTCCCGCGGGTGAAGCACTTGACGACTGGTGCCAAAACGGATTGACGCCGAAAGTGATTGCACGAATGAGATGAAATTTTGCACCAGTGATAGAACGATCCAAAGATCACTTTCCCAGCAGTTAAAAAGCTACTTTTGAAATTGACTGCGCTTCGCACTCCCCGACGCGCTTAAGTTACTGGAAAATTGATGAAACCGTGATTTCGCATGGGACTGAATTTTACGATTGTCACAGATATGTGCTTTGACACAGCCATTCTCCCCTTCTATATCACACCAAGTCAGGGGGTATTTTACGCCCACTTACCGAATCTCTCCATCTTCATTAATGAACATACTTAAACTTTATGAAGTTCTATTTAAGGCTCGCGATTGTAGAAAAATTGCAGATCCATCGAATTGGAAATCCATCAAATGAGTTACAATGGAACTATATCTGATTATCATTGACTAGTCTACCGATGCAAGTTATTTTTTTAAATATCATCGGAATTGCAACTGCTACATTTCTATGCGTCATCACAAAAGAATCTAGATACCGTCACGACATCCTGTAATAAAATTCTTCTTCCGCACATGCTTCCAGCCTCCGACCATTCCGTCCAACATGCCTACTCTTTCTCTTCCTTTACCCACCTGACCCACATGCTTCCCTCTATCAAAGAGCATTTTTAATACGAAATATTTAATTCGAATTACGACATCAAGTGACATTTATGTCACTAAATGCCTGCTCTTTGATTAGAAAGACCTCTGCGCACGCCAATAAAATATGACTTTCGGATTAAACATTTTGAAGGCAGCGATCATTATTGCATCCACACGCTAATAAATTTTTCCAACCTGATCAATTGATTTAATAGATAAACCCCAATTTAATTGAAATTTTCGTACAAAATGACAATACTTAATAATGACGGAGACTACTTTTTTTAACTATTGTGAAGGCTTTGCCAATGGAGACCAGCGAAAAAATGTAAATAGCAGCAATATTATCACAGTGGGAATTAACTTTCCTTCCACCAGAGTGGTGGTATAATTTATTCGGAGTTAGAGCATAAAGGCGTGATCTAGAGAGGCCTTTAGCAGGAATCCACGATTAATATTTTCGAGGATTAATGTCTAATAGAGAACGACAAATTTTGATATTTCATAACTCAACCTCATTAGTCAGATTGATCCAATTCGGTCTCCATTATTCTAATAACGCTCCGACGTAAAATACTATTAGGTCAATTAAAATCGTACAGGTGGTAGAGAAAATAAATAAAATGAAATATTATCCAATATTATCGCTAATAAGCGCGCACACGATTTAAATATGAATATAGTATGTATTTTAAATGAGGACTTAACTATTTTATCAATTATCGTTAGAGTACTCCACTGAGTGACTACAATTTTATTCAAAATATTCAAATATTATTCCAAATTGTAGTCACTCAGTGGAGTAATATTTCTCAAATATAGGATGATTTATTGCTTCATGTAATTTTCCTTTAATTCCCGTTCCGAGGAAGAGCTGCCAATCACCTGCATGATCCTAATTGATGACTTTTTGTTGCTGGGTAATCAATTTCTGCTACAAATGCATTACAAACAACGGGGAATCTAACGGTATCAATTGGAGAAAATGTTCAATTTTCCAGGCATTTTATTTTTTAGAAACAATTGCGCTTTCAATGTACAAACAAAAATGGTTTTTTGCCGTTACCTGGATTACAACATCATCAGGAAAGTAGAAAAGGCACGTGGTAGGGACTACTCTAAACCATTTGCCAGATAAATATTAAAATAATGGCCTCAATACACATTGTCGACTAAGTTCAGAAATTTGTAAGGAATTGAGGGCGATAGAAGTGGCATCTTAAGACATAGAAGAGCATTTTAGTGCAAGGAGATCGTAAAGGTTAAAATGAAGGTGGCAGTCACGAGTGAAGTAGGGCTACGAAGTGTAGGCGATGAAGGAAATCTTTTGAAAACATTGCAATGATTAGTAGACGAGTTCAATGAAATGGACTTGAATAAAGTGTAAAATACTCATGGTAAAATTGAAAGAAATTGGCTGAGAAGAATAGCTGAGGAAGATCAATATCAGATTATTTGGACAGCGTCATCACTGGTAATGAAACCTGAGTTTTTTAATACGACCCATAAACAAAACGCCAAAGCTCTGAACGGCACACCGACCGGTCTCCCAAGCTCACAAAGGCAAGAATGAGCTAGTCAAGAGTGATAACAATGCTCATTGTCTTTTACGACAGTGAAGGAGTGGTCCATAAGGATTTTTTTCCTCAATAAAAGTCATTTAACGCTGTCTACTACGTGAATGTGCTGGAAAGATTCAGAAAAAAGGGTCATCAGAACGAGAAAAGACATCTCTGCTACCTGGCAACTCCATCACGACAACGTGCCTTGCCACAACGCGCTACGAGTGCGCGAGTTTCTGGTCAAACATCAGGTGTCAACGCTTCCCCACTCCCCCTGTAGTCCTAACGTCGCCCCTGCAGACTTTTTTTGTTCCCTAGGATTAAGGCAGCCCTGAAAGAAAGTTTTTCGTCTATAGAAGAAACCCAATCAGCTGTGACGAAGGCTTTCCGAGAGATCCCCGAAGACGCCTTCCAGGGGTGACCGGTTATGACAGAGTCGCTGGAAAAAGGTGTACAGCCCCAAGGACAATACTTTAAAGAGTTTTAAGGGTTACAAGTAGTTGCATTACTTTTGGAACACATCCTGCAAGTTTGTTCATATCCAAGCGCTGTATCGGAAAAATTGTATAAATGGACACAAAAAACGACAAAAAACACAATACCGCCAAATATATAAGGAATTATCACACTATTAATTCAAATTCCTGCGTCCGGCTTAATATATTTAAGAAAAAACGAGACATGGGAAGGTATACCAGCAAACAAACTTTATAGCCAACATTTAATTTTCAGACTCCGTAATATAACTAGAAAGGTAGGCAAGCTACCGTTTTTAAAAAAAAATGTCATTAAAATTTATATATCTCCCAAATCCGAAAGAGCCATTTATTTTTGCCGTCCACAGAAGATATTAATTTTAATTATATTCCGGAAAATGTGTTTCTGGAAAAAGCTCTTTCGCGGGCGAAACTATTGATGGAGAGATCGCATTACTTTTCAGCACTTCAGAATTGCCCCCCAACGCACCCAGATTGGGCGAAAAAAATTAGGGAGGGGGGCGGAGTAGGGAGCGGGGGGAGGAAAGGGGAAGATGGGCAATTCCGTCGAGCACGCAATTTCAGAACCGCCACCGTCAGTCTGCGCGTTGAAAAAGATTAACCGCCACACGCCGTAACGAGCGCGGTCCGGAATTATTTTTTTCCTCCTAGCGGCGGCCTACACGTTGGTCACTCTTTCATTCCGTGCATTACGAACAAAAAAAATGAACAGCGGTTTGGGGGTGAGGTGGGGAACGATCTCCTCTCGTGACGTCGAGGGTCTAAATTTACGTCCAAATCTTTTAGAATATATAGCTTCAATCGATTGTCGGAACTGTAAAAAAAGCACGACTCCTTAAAAAAAATAACCCCACACCATCAAGCACGCGTAGAAGAGACTGTGTGCCTTTGGAGCCGGAGGCCGGCCGTCGGTTATGCAAGGGCTCTTTTCCTGTTTTTTTACGAAAGGGTAAGAGACGAGGGTCGAGGAAAAAGGTGGAAGAAAGGGTGGGAAATATTTTTAGAGGGGCGCGCGGGCGTATTTCGGGGAGGGGAGGGGGGCTGAGGTACCGGAGGATTCCGTTCGCGCTTAAGGGACGATGAAAAGACAGCCAGCCTTAGCACCCACCCACCTCCAAACTGCGTCGGCGAGTTTGTTCGCTTGAGTGACGCCCCATGTGGACGCGTGACGCTCAGGGGTCAGTTGAACCGTGAATGGATCCCCATAAAGGTCTGCGTGGGAACCCCAGGGTAGCAGGGCGCTTGTGTCGGAGAGAGGAAAGGGGGGTAGGGTCATTCATAAATTACGTCAGCAACACTTACGGAGGGAAGGGGAGGTCTGCAAATGCTTTGAGGGGTTGTCTTAGGAGGGGAGGAGTACGTGGAGAAGAGACCGAGTGGGAAACATCACGTGGAAAAAATTCACCATCGTCATCAACCTGAAGACTGGATTAAATGGTCGTACTTACATTCAGGACACTCCCCATTATAATGCACTCAACGCCGCAGCCTATTACACCTAGGCCCGGTATTAAGCAATTTTTCTACCAATGGTCCTGCATCAATCTATTTCTTCTCCCGAACGTGACTCTTTAATGTTAAATTTTTTCTATCGCTTGCTTCTGCTGATTGATAGTACTTCGTAGTCCATAATAATTTACCCTTCCGTTGAATCTTCAATTTTTGTCTATAGTAAACTACTCCGCCTCAAAATTCATAAAACCAGCTATTCTCTTCTCTTTTTCTTCCATTATATTTTGGAAGGTCCTCTTCAAAAGAAAACTGCTATTATTTTATCCATTGTTCACAATTATAATCCAAAAAGCATTTTTTTGCCAATATTTTCTGTCGCATTTGCGACGGACCAAAGTTCAAAACCGTAGAAAAATACACCGAATGTAACGCCTGTAAACGCCCATACATACAAGTACGTATTGTACATATCCTATTCCCCAGCCAAGGATTGTATTTCGTTAGTAGTTCATACAGAATGTAAAAATCGATCATTTAAGTTTGAATTTAAGCTATCAGGTATTACTTATCACCACCAATAATATTACATTGTAATTGATTGAGCAGTCTACTGTTGACTGGATGGTCCATGACACATAACTGCAAATGGCTGTTTATATGTAAGAACAGGCATGATATTCCGGATACAGGAGCACCCAGGGAAGCCGCAAGTGAAAGAGGGAATGATGCTGGTCAATAATCTTTAAATTTGTAAATGTCACCAGCCTTATGTGTGGCTAGTTCAATAAGTTAATAATTTTTATTAGTTCCACAAGTTTGAACGCTGCCCGAATCACTCACGATAGATTTCTAAGATACATTGTAGAAAAATTTTGCGGACTATATAATTCCATAGAATAATTAAAGATAGCTCCGACAGTGGAAAGAAACCAGAAGACTTCGAGAAACGTATACTCATTGCAATTCCGAAGGGACCGAAAACAGATAAATGCGAATAATAGAGAACCTATTGACTCAAGCATCAAAAATCCTTACGAAGACAATTAATCGAATAATAGAAGGAAGGATAGAAGGAAACCTCTCAGAAAATCAATTCGGATTCAGGAAAAACCGAGGAGCAAGAGAGGAAATTCTCCACTTCTGTGGAGAATTCTTGCCGAATTGGAGTTCTGGTCGAAAAAATGACACACGTAAATAAGCCATTATATGCGGCGTTCGTGGACTTGGAGAAGGCCCTTCGACAACGTCGACTGAAACAAGACATGCAAGATAGTGAAAGCGCTTGGATTGGACTACAACGATCGGAAAATCATTCATACTACAATAATTAGGTTACAACAATGCAAACGCAAAATGGAAGGAAAATAGAAGCCAAAATAAACAAGGGGATAAGACAAGGATTCAACTTCTCGCCAGCAATATTCAACGTATATCTGGAGGAGGCAATAAAAGAAACACAAGCATTGGCTATCAAAGGAGTCAAGGTAAATGGAGATGAAATCAACATTCTACGATTTGCAGATGACATTGCAGTAGTAAGGGAAACACGAGAGGACCTACAAGAAACTCTAAGTGCTATGGACCAAGTACTGGGGGAATATAATATGAACATCAACAAGAAGATAACTAAAACCCTTGTGTGTGGAAGAGGGAAGCTGAATGCAGATACCACAATTCGAGGGGTGAAACTAGAGCAAGTGGAATCCTTCATCTACCTGGGCAGCAGCATAACATGGGATGGAAGAGGTTCGACCGACATCAAGCGAAGAATAGCCCCAGCTAAGAACGCATTCATGAAGAAGAGGCAATTACTATGTTCAAAGAACCTATGGCTGGAAACAAGGAAGTATTTCGTCAAAACTTTCGTGTGTAGCGTAGCGCTCTATGGTTCCGAGACTTGGAACATTGGAAAAGTGGACCAACGAAGTATAGAAGCCTTTGAAACATGGTGCTGGAGGAGAATGCTGAAGATTAAATGAACAGACAAAGTGAGGAACGAGGAAGAATATGGAAGAGCAGAAGAGGATAGAACCATATGGAGAACTCTACGTCAAAGAAGAAGTAGATGGATTGGACACTCATTGAGGCACAATGGATTGATTAGGAATATAATAGAAGGAAAAAAGAAGGAAAGATTCCACGAGAAATACCAAGAGGCATGTACATAGGACAAATTAAGAAGGTCCTAAAACAGACAAGGTATCAGGAATTGAGGAAATTGACACCAAATAGAGTAGAATGGAGGACTGCAGTAAACCAATCCTTGTATTGAAATGCTGATGATGATGATACAATTCCATAAATTCACAATCCATTAATAAAGAAACGAAACAGTTCGCATCCGCCACTTCTTGAAAGATGCAAATCGCAGGAGTTTGAATCGAAGTCAGAAGGAATAATTCGAGTCCTATATCTTGGTTGGAGAGACCAAATCGAGAAGTTAGGAGAAACTGCTTCCCGAACAGGCCTATATCTCTGCAAGGATTCCGTTTCCCATGTTAATTTCGTGATCACGGCAGTAGGCAAAAATCACATATGAAAATTCAAACTTTCCGAAAGTAAAATGATAGCCAAAGCAAATAATTGACTATTACTCAAATGGATGGTGGCATAAGATACCTTGTTACGTGTACACACTAGTTGCGGTTAATAGACTGAATTATAGATTTATTAAAGACGCTCCCTTCCGCTTCGGTTTGAATACCGGTTCTTATTTTCCCCCACCAGGAAAATTCTGAAATAATAAGACTGAAGTTATTAATATCTTTCAATGTATCGTGAGAAGACTTCAGGATGTTTTTTCTCAAAAAATTAAACATTCCATCAATCTATCAGACTTTGGCTTAAAATGTAGGATTTTCTTAATATTTTATATCATAAAGTAAAGAATAATTTCTTCGCCAAAAGTTTTTCTTGCACACTTACAAGATACCAGCATCGTCCAGAAATAAGGTATTACTAGCATATGATGTTCAATTATTAGAACCTCCACTGGTATAAACCCTCTTTAAAGAAGATTTTGGAGAGAAAAAATAATTTCCATAGGATTTAGACAGAATTGATACAAAGAAAATCAAGCATTGCTTGAAGACTATATATCAAAAGTTGTTAGCGTTGGGAAAACATGGTGTAGCTATAAAAATAATCTTCCTGCCTTAGCCATAATTATCGTCGTTCTCTAATCGCAGACGAATCTAATTAGGGCAGTGTATGGCCATTTTAGAAGAGTCGAACAAACATTGGCGAAGTTAGCCAGTGAGTTAGAAAAGTTGGTTTTTTTCCCCTCGAAAGCTAGGAGGCAAGCATTAAATGAAGATTAAATTTCTTTCTGTAATTAGGAAATTCCGCGGACGCTTCATACATGGTTCGTATAAAAACAATCGAGATTTTCAAAAAATAGATTCATTTCAGATATTGCTACAACACTCCGAGTTCTTCAAAGTACATCCCTTGAGCGCCGATGTAATTTTGCTATCGATTTTTCCACGACTCAAAGGTTTCCTGGTAGGCGGATTCCGGAATGGTACACGAGCAAGCTTCTTTCTCGGCACTAAGGGTGATAGGGTCCTTTGGGGGAGGATATAACTTTTCGGAATTGAAAATAGACTGCTGGTGACACCTCGGGGCTGTAAGGTGGTTAGGGATTCGTCGCGATGTTTATGCGGAATATCTTCGTAAGCAGACATTCAACTCTGCTCTTGGTCGTCCGTCAAGACCTTTGTGATGGGTTCTGCGGAGATCTTTCGCATCGCCAAATTTTTAATGATAATAATGGTGCGCACTCTCATCTTATCAATGCCAAAACGATCTGCAATCATACGCACAGTTAACCGACAGTGTGAATTCAGCACTTCACGCACACGAGAGGAAATAATTGTTACCGATACTTTTTAGGCAAAACTTGTATTCCACAACCTCAGAATGAGACTGATACAATTTAGAGAATAACGTTCGAAAATATTACCATAAAGGGTCTCCTTCTTCAAAAGATAAATAGAAAAAGAAATTCTTTAAACGGTTAAGCATTGTGTATATAACGAATACGAATTTGATGATAACGGTTTAGAATGGGCATAATCTGATAATCCACTCTGCCGATTAACGCAGCTGAATTGAAAGTGGTTTTGGCAAAACTCCAACCTTATGGAATAAAGAGCTTAAGCAGGATCAAAAGAGTAACAGCGGACCACGCGAAATGAGATCACGTCTTTAGAATTGGGATGACGGTCCGGTCCGATGATCCGGTGACGGCCAACGACATGCAGGGGCTGATGAACGACTATAATATTTCCACCGTCGGTAGGACTCAACGCACGTGAAATGAGCTTATAGGTAATACCACAGCTTACGATACATTATGATATATTTATGTATGGATTAATATTTTCGTCATAATCATCATTGTTATACATTTTCAATGATGCAAATTAGATTTTTAAACGGTCAACGTATTTACGTAGCGGTTTTGGATTAATACAGGTAAATAGAATGCGGTTTATTACTTATCGCATTGACTTTTCCGAGCCTAAATTCATTTGCTTTTACATGTCCTTAGTAGTTATTCGTAAAACATAAAGAAATTCATTCCCTTCTTCCCTCCTCCTCGTTTGCCAAACATTCCCCCATAACATTCTACTTAGCCCCAACATCTCCTCCTATTCTCATTGGCTTCTTTCATAATCTTTTGAGTATAGTGAAACATTTTAAGACTTTTACGACCCGTCTATGCCCTCGACTTTTCATCACTTGACACACAGTAGACACCAAAGGGCAATTCTCTCAAAGAATTAGCATGCCACATTTAGCTTAATAAATAGAGTATGTAGGTCATTCGCTATAAAATCAATTGAATTATAATTAGTTCTACGATAAATAACAGCATGTCTCTCTATTTTCCTGGCACGTCACATCATGGTGAGAAATTATTTCACTTTTCCAGCGATATGAAAATAAATAATACAGATAAAATATGAAATTTTATGTCAATGAAGCTCCATGTGAATGACTTATCATCTAAAGCAATTAATTAAGAATATCTAAATAATTGACAACTGAAATAATATCCCTTTGATTCGTTTACTGGAATTGACCCAGATTACCTGGCATTGATGGGAGCGTAATAATTGCTGAGAGGTATGCTATTTTAATATGTGCAGGTTTGACACCGTTGAGGCTGCCTAAACAACTAAATTATAAGTAATTTACATTTTATTTATATTTGTATGTATATAACGACGTTGGAGTTGGCACTACATAGTTTCCTAAACAAGGCAGGCGTTCCAGGGAATCGCATAAATACTTTTGACAATAACTCTTATTTGGTACTGCATTTTCATAAAACTCTGCACAGTCCTCTGAATTTCTCGTTTGCAAAATATGAATACGATGCAGAAGACAAAATCTTGCTTCATAAACAATTGAAAAAAATAAAATTTTCATTAAAGTGCCTTTTGCAAAGATTGTGACTTGGGGGAGTGAATAGATGAATCCACTTCTAATTTTTAATGTCAAATTAAAATATTTCCAATCGACGACTTACGCCAACTGCTTCATTAAAAAAATCCGGCTCAAAATCAGCAGATGTATTTCAGACAAATGTTAAAGTTCATTGTGAAATAGTAATATTCATTTATGCAAGCCCAATAAATGCATAGTTCTCTATTTTAGTTTATAAGGGTAAAAAGAAGAAATTTGAAATCGATAAAACTTTATTTCACATTGCACAGCCTGTTTCTTCGGAATCTAAGCTTAATTTAACATGTTAACGAAAAGCAATGTAAAAAAATCAATAATAGGGGTAGTAAAAACCCTCAATTATAATGGTGAATGCAGGCCAGAAAACAAGTTATTCCTAGAAATTGAAATTCCTGTAAGGGTGACCATGAGTACAATAACTTTAATGAGAATATTTATCACACTCATAGGAGAACATAAAATGGATAGTAAGCGATGGATTTAAAATTAAACAAATGATGGAAAATTTTTCAAGTACACATACTTCGAACATTGAGCAAGAAAAATCTGAGGCTGCAGTAAATATATATATATATATGTATGTATACGTATATAGATAGATATATACGTATATAAATATATACATACGTATATACATGTATATTTATATATCCATATAATTTTCCAAGGTTGATATTAGTCTGATAGGTTAGAGAAAATATGAATTCGTTTCGAAGTAAACACGTTATCAAGGAACTGAGATGAATAGATCCCGGATATCGCAACATATTTGCATTTGATCTGCAGTCTCGGAATTGATTTTCCAGGAAAACAATTACTTTCTCTTTGCGGGTAGAAAAAATATATTATTCCCTACTTTCATTTCCAGATAAGATTTGGTTTCAATAAAAAGCGCAGAATTGGGACAGCCTCTTGGTCTTTCAAAAGTATTCCCCTCGTTTACGGCCAGATCCGTGGCAAAATAATAATTGAATAAAAATATTACACTCCATCTACGCAGAGCGAAAAAATCGCCGTACATTTCCACGGTCTGGTTGCCGAAACATAGGCACGGCCGTGCTAATGAATGCCCCGGGAGGACCGATTGATTTTAAAGACATTGACGACGAAAATAATCAATGCCCCAAATTTTCCTCCTTGAAGAAAACTGATTTTCTTTATGCCGTTCGCGGTGCGTAGGGAAGGTTTTGAATAGTCTCTCGAGACTTGTTTTCCTCTTCGCCTCGAGATCACGCGCCGGAGTCAAAATATGATAAAAAACGGAAAAAAACAAACAAGGATCATCGACCTGAATATTAGTCTGTACGCCAAATAAGCCGTTTAAGCGCGACGCAATAACCGTCGACGAACGAAATTTCGTCCATGAGGCGGAGGTTGGATGAAGAAAAAATATTAATTTTGTCTTAAAGATAGTTCTCGTAAAAGAGCTGCCTCAAGGGAACGATGCTAACGAATTATTAAATTTTAATCTAGCAAAAACACTCAAAACCACCAGCGTACACGACACACAAAAACACTCTTTATAGGGTGTGGCCATTAGGGGGAGAAAATACCCGTCGAAAGAAGAAAAGTTTAGCTTCAGCGCTTTCTCAGTGTATTTAAGTCCATCGCGCTTTAGTTTTAATCTACTTTAAGGCTTTTATTTTTTATTAGTTTTTAAATACCTGTATTCTTGACATGGGAACTCTTGCGCAGAATAAGATGTAAACAATACGCAGAATGTATAACTCGGTTAATAATATTGTTCCCGGGGAATGTTGACATTTATTGATGAATGAAACAGAAGTGAATAATGTTATTGTCCTCGAATTTGAATATCTTAACAAATAAACTTAATTACTGTGATTTTGGCTACAGAGGCTAGTAGAATAGTTAAGAGAAAATAGTCTCGAAGACGACAATTGGAGAGCGCTGATACCGTAGTACAGTTTCTGTTAACCATGTGAGGGAGGTTCATATAGATCGACCCATATAACACCATTGATCTATGATCTCATACCATAAAAATGGCATAATGAATCCCTTTCTTCCACCCTTCTATTTTTTCCTTTTATGGCCCGCCCTGCAAAAATAATTGAGACTATCGATCATAATTTTTATTTTCCCCAGAATGAAAAAATCTCCGCATTTTTTTGAAGCTTACATTCCTGCATTTGCCTCGTCTTTATATGATTTTCAGATTAATCCCTACAATAGTTATAAATGATAATCCTTTTATAATCTACCGTAACACCACTTAGCAAAACTTATAATGAGTAAATGAGTACTAAACAAAACAGTTCCCAAACCTTGTTAACTAGAGTTTCCAATATACTTTCCTACGAATGTTTGCTGAAACTACAGAACAAGTAAAAGATTGTATCTAGTCTTTATAAGCATATAATCCGTTTTCAAGATAATTTTTTTTAATTGATTAAAAATGTCCTGTTTGATAAAAAATTGTGAATTTTTAAACACAATAAACTATCGTATACTCACTGAAGAACTTCTTGTTAATTAAAACCAAGCCATGACCCAAGAAAGATGAGAGAAAGTAGAAATATGTATCTACTGTATGTGTAATATGTACTAATTTTGTTTTAGAGGTCGCAGAGCCGAAAATTAACGACCCGAAGAAGAATTTTCTAGAATAAAGTCTATCTATTTTTGTTGGTCCATATTTTGAAACAAAAACACAAGTTTAGCATTCGAACAAATCGACTAAGAAAACTTCGCATTAGTCTTCGAAACTGATGAAATTAATTCTATTGCTAGGTGTTTTAGCAAATATTCTAGCCTGATTGCACATATTTGACACATTGAATTTGACACATTTATGTATTTTGAAAATTTTAAACCACTGCGACTTAAGAAAAAGAAACCATTTTTTATGAAAGAATGAATTCAGCATTCGCATCCACATTTAAGAGCGTAAAAAAGCGCGTACTTTTTCGCAGTGGCGTGAAATATAGTCAAATATTCTCGCACTCTCCCTGGAACCTTTTAAGTCATGACGGTTGCCTAAACCTAAAGTTTATTTTTAGATAAATAAAAACTCGTCCGAGTTCAAGTAACGCTGTACGGCAAACGATATCAGCGCGAAGTGCATTCCACCGCAAAAATATTCTGTAATCTAAGGTATACGACAGTATTCTTTAAAAATGTATTTTGATGAACGTGAAGCGATAAGAGAAAGAAGTTTCACCGAGTTGTCCGAGCTGAATTTGCATCCAACATTGTTTGCCTCCGGGGAAAACATTACCGAACCTCGCTCGCTCCAGGATAGATCCCCGCTATGTGCTCCCAGCTAGTGCGACCGTTTATTTTGAAATTTTGCCATTAAAGGCTCGCAAAGGTGGTTTTCCCCAAAGTGGTTAGTCAGATCTCATCCTAGAGAGTACAATGGCGGTTCAGTGAAGTTTGATGGTAATTATTTAATTCGCATAATTTATTGCGCATAAATCAATTTTTTTTCATTATAAGCTTATTTTTTAATGTATTTGTCATGATGTGAAATGTAATACGATAATTAAAGAGAGGTGTTAGAATGAATAAGAAAAAATTGTGAAAAAATCCCCCAGATTCGCCAAACGTTGTTACTATAAGAAGACGAGTGTGACAGATCTTTTTGGAGAAATCATGCTGAGAGCTACTTGAGATACGAAGAGAACAACCGAGACTATGCGGGAATATATGGACAAGCTAACAACAAATTAGGATTTATTTGAAGAGTACTAGGTAAATGTGACGAAAAGATCAAAGAGAAATGTTATTCATCGTTGGTTAGGCCTCTTTTCGAATATTCTGGAAGTCACGTATTTGATTTTGAATAGAATTTTAGAATATTTGCAGCGAGATAGATTGTAAAACGTTGTTATGATAAACTTAGTGGCGTATCCAAAATACTAGAGCAAGGCTGGGAATCACTCACGGAGCAAAGGTTAATTTACAGATTGAAGCTATTGCATAAATTGGAAGGAGGTCTCATTAGCAGTATTGTTCAAATTGTATTATTACCCCCATTGTAAAACGGTAGGAGATATCATGCTAATAAAATCAGAGGGATTAAAGGTAGAAAATTCTTTCCATGAACGATAGGGGATCATAATAACATTGCCCGACCGCGGAAGGGTCATAATCTGGTAAAATTATTTTGGTGTGTATTCACCCCCTGCCACACACCCTAACGGTGGCTTGCAGGGTATATATAAATTAAATAAAAAAGGTAATCGAGCAAGTTCTGGACTATAGGGAAGATGAGGAACACACTTCAAATAGTACTTTGCATGATAATCGCGATTTTATGAAACCTATCTCTCGGCTACACGTCTTTTTTTACTGGTGCCAACGTGTAGGTAGGGCCCAATGAGGTTTTCAATTTTTGTGCTAGTGCTCCTCATGTTTTTCAACTCACAATGTTAACGCTGATTTCTGTGTGAGCGGTGGCTGCGACTCAGAGCCAACCTTCCTTTAAAATTGATTGCCTTCACTCTTAAGACGTTTTAAAACTATAGTCTAGCTGAACTATATGGAAGAAATGAATCTTCGTATTCCTCCTATAGCATCACATAGGCGTCGGCTGACGATTTGTTCACGCGAAAGCTATATTTCAATCCAGCTTAGCCGAGTGGCCTTCATTGTTGCCCTTGGCGAACTGAGTATGTTACAAATTGCAACGGCTACCTCTGTCGTATACCAAAGTAAAACTTTTAAAACGAGTACAACATATAGTATACACTGTATATGAGGCTAACAATATAGCATAATACAATTTTTCCACTAAGCATTATGCGAGTTAAGATTTTATGCTCACACTTTATTGCAGGCCTGATATTTTTCTCGTATTTTACCAAATTGCTTATCCTACTGCTTTGAAAACATGTTTAATCCTATCAATCAAACTTTTCTCATTCACAGGATGGACAGCATTTATTATTGCCCCCCCCCACTGTACAGGGTCGTACCTAAAAGTGGTAGGACTGATATTTTACAAGAATTTTATTGACGATATACTTACATCGACATAATAATCTTCAAAGTATGCTCCTTGAGCTGCTACACACTTAGTATAACGTTGATTCCATTCCCCGTACGCCCGCTTTAAATTTTCTTTGGGGATGCCGTTGATTACCCTCGTCGAAGCCTCTTGAACGGCCTTTATCGAGTACAAACGTCGTCCCTTGAGCTGTCTTTTCATCAGGGGGAAGAAGGAGAAGTCCTGTGGTGCCAGATCGGGAGAATAGGGCGGGTGCGGCAACGTAGCAACGCCGTATTTGGCCAGGGGCTGTATGATGGCGAGCGCACCATGGCACGAATTTTCGGCACCATCTTGGCGCACACCTTGCGCTTGGCCAAATCCTGTGAAATAATGCGTTGGACGTTGGATGCAGAGAGACCCAACTGGTCTGCAATTTCTTCACTGGTTAAGCATCGGTCTGTGTTCAGCAGTGTCCTCACTCTGTCCACATTCGTGTCGGTTCTTGCCGTCGACGGCCGTCCGGAGCGATGGTCGTCTTCAACGAGCTCCCTACCCTCTTTTAACAACTTGTGCCGCTGTGGAACGGCTTAAGGCAGTGTCCTTATAAGCCTGTTTGGTCATATTGAGGGTCTCAGTTGCCGTCTTCCCGAGTTTCGCACAAAACTTCACGGAATAACGTTGCTCTAAATTCAGATTCATTTTGTTTTTCGACGCGGACAAAAACCTTGCTTCACTAAAAGCGGTGTCCTCACTCAACGACAGCCCGCAGGTGACTGAGGTTGGTGTCGGTCTGTTGCTAAGAGTCCCCTCCACCTTACCCTGGCAGGCAGACCTCCCTCCACCGCTCCGTTCGCGCCAGAGAAAATCAGTTTTACCACTTTTGGGTGCGACCCTGTTTTTCATGAACTCAAACAAACTTAGTATTCCTTGCATCCCACGTACATAGTAGGTACACCTATGATCCCATCATACTATATGATATTGTCCCTCGATCACTAAATACCAAAAGCTACAAGGGAGAATTTTTCGTTCAAATATTATAGCAGCAAAGTTAGCATAAGAGAACGAGAAACCTAACTTTAGTTTACTTAGTTATGGGATTTATGGATTCAATAAGACGTATGTTTAGTAACTATGACCAGAGGCTATGCGAAATGGGAACTTCGGATTTAATTTTTGTATTTTCAACATCAGTCTTTCTTATTTCCATGAACATTGCACCCCAATCGTTGGTGTAACGAATGCCCACCCACAGAGGTCCAAGGGGCAAACTAAAGGGCAAAAAGAAGAGGGAAGCAAGCAAGGCGTGTATGCCCACAGCGAACAAAGACGCTATTTCCATCAGAATGCCCCGGCGGAGAGTGTGTTCCAATCGTCTTGAGGTGGATTTCTCCGCTACGGCCGCACCACGAATAATTCAAAGCCGACGGACCCGCATGGAGGAATGACCGCCGTTCTCCCACGACCTCGGTCGGCCTTTGCATCCATTTGCAATTGTGATCTGCCACTTTAATCCTTGACGAGTTCAGAGGATACGTTTCGCCGTCCGTTCCAAGGAGTTTAGGATGCCAACCCCCAGAGGAAAGATAAAAACTATCGAGTCGACCAACTTATTGCTTTAGAAGAGCAGTGGAATTTGATTATTTGATGGAATCCACCATCAAAATTTTCAACATATTCTATTCATCCAATCAATTCTCTTGAGTGTTCATTCATTACCTCAGGACTTTCTCCATGGATACTTACAACCGAACCAAGTTGCTCGTATTTTAAACCATGGAAATTGAGACTGGCAAAAGATTCTCTCAGACCAACTGGAAACCTACTGCAATACTTTAAAAGCGCAAGCGGTATCTTTCGGTGGCGGTTATCATTAAAGTGCGAGCCGATGAACCAACGGAGCAAGTGTGATACGAATAAATGGGAGTCTGCGTAGGGCGGGGTACAGTTCACAGTTTCGGCAAAATAAAATGGCACCTTTTTCTTCCCCCCAATTGTTTTAAGAGACAATTACTGAGGGTCTTGAATAAGATGGTGGAAAAAGTGAGCGATGTATTTCAATTGTCGTTGTACAGTCATTACCCAGTTGTTGAGAAAATTTGGAGATCACAGGTTAGCATTGAATTGCTCAATGAACGAAAATAACGGGACACCTTTGACCTCATGAATTGAAACGGGCGAGCAAACTGAAGCATCAAAATACCTTCAGCGAATTTGTAAAATCAGTTGTTAATGACGAAGGTGTGGTTCAGGATTGCTAATTGAAAGCTTTGCTAAGAGATTGCCATGCAAAATTGGAAATTAAGGGATTGCAAGCATTACTAAGTTAATTGGGAATTCAGTGCGATATATATGGGATGAGAATCAATATTAATTAAGCAATGGTTATCCGGTGTTCCAGAAAGAGAAAGTCTAAGGTTAACATTAAAATAAGAGGGCAAAAACTAGAGCAGGTGGAACAGTTTACCTATCTCGAAAGTGTTTTGGACCAAAATTGACAAAGTAAGATGTAAGGAGAAAAAATGCAGTTAAAGAGGTTTTCACAAGGAGGAAATTCATGACGGGGACATAGAGTAAGTATGTAAAGAAAAGGCTGATTAAAACTCTGATATGGAGCGGAGCTATGTACGGCGCGGAAACGTTGTCACTGAAGATAGACGAAGATTGGAGGGTTTTGAAGAGTGGGTGTGGAGAAGAGTGGAGAAGGTGAAATGGAGCGAAAGTTAAACAAATGAGGAAGTAATAGGAATGACGGGGGGGAGAGGGGATTTGGAAGAAATCGTAAGGAGGCAGGAAAAATGGATGAAATGGATATTGATCGGCGGTGGGATGTTGAAGATTGTTATAGAGAGGGGAATTTTAGGAAAAGGAGACAGGGAAGGAATAGGATAAGGATGATGGATGAAATGAAGGGAGGAAGGATGTAAACGTAGATGAGGGCTTGTTGTAGAGTAGGATGTTTCCTTTTGTAAGGAGAAACAAAATATTTATTTCGCAGTGCGTCCATTCAATACCTCAACCGGTAGATTGCTCTTAATAATAATAATAAAGTTATTACACACATGTATATACAATATCATAGGTTAAAACCCTTAGATTACTCTTAATAATAACAAATTGTACACATAAGCACACTAAATAGGTTAACAGCAGAACATAAAATGATATTTTCACAATTAATTATGGGAATATAAATGCATTGACCACACTATTGAAAAGTAGTCACAAATCAAACCCTACGCGTTGTCAGGAAGTCACCTAGGATCACTCATGCAGAAGGGCAGATGATCATCGATTGCAACCCAACTATTAAAGATATGTCTTGGATGACCCATAACACCTCCTGCGTTTTGTATAGGCCTACATTTTCTTGCCCTATTTGATGAATAGAATGTTTATAGGCTTCATTTTGTGGAAGAGATTCACATCGGAAAAGAAAATATTTAGTTCTTCCACATATTTTTTCCTTTGCACGACCTAAGGTTCGACTTACAAAGTCTTCATCAGGTCTGGTGACTTACCTGATTATGACTTGGTCAGTTAAAACCTATGTCGTGCATAATAAAATATACTTGGCGGAAAAATTATTTCTTTTTCGGCATGCCCTACTTTATGTCGTCCTTTATATCCCGGTACTTTATACTGTCCTCCTACCGCCCGAAAACCTTATGGTCTTCTCCCCTGAATCACCACCCTCAACAACCCACTAATAACTCCTAGCGTGACATTTTCTGCATCCTAACTCATCTAGCAACTTCCTCTATTGTCTTAACACATTTAAAACTTCGTCCTTTGTCAAAGGGGAAATGATAGACAAAATAAGACAAGATGAGAACGAAATGTGAAACGTGCTCTTTTAATATGTGGAGAAAATAATTGTTGTAATCGTCGTGAAGGAAAAATAAAAGTGGTAATGATAGTATCAATATAAAATTGTTCAAACAAGCATTAAAAACATAACACAAATTTAATTGACATATTTCGTGCTAGTTGAATGCAAACCGGTCATGGAGTGGGTACGCTAATTACAACATGATAAATTTGAATTTAGATGGTTAATAGCCGGGATTAGAATTCGCTCTAAACTATCTAAGCAACAAAGGAGATGAAATTCGCAACATTTAGGGCATGAGGCCAATATCTCTCCCGATTCCGACTGCGATTTCCCACGAAGTCCAGAAAATTGCGGATCTCGGATTATAGATGGGTTATCCAAGGGCACAACGTATGCTATCAATGCAGCACATTGAATTCCGCATGAGGACGCTTAACCAATTACGCTTCTACAATAACAGTGGCTCATCTTTAAGATTTCTATGCGAAAAAAAATTTCATACTATGACCAGTTTTCATTTAAACTCAGATTTTTTAGGCGATTGTACCTAAAGTACTTGCAGAATGTGGGATCCTGTTTGCATTTGACTGTGAAGTAATAATCAGCACAATGGCAATGAATAATACAAAGGTATAAAAAGTTGAGTCTCATTAGTTGACGGCTCTTAGACCCAGTCGGAGAATGAATTCATGGCCATCAGACTCCTATCATCGCCAGCCACCCTTGCCCACAGAAATCCTTGTGATACCCCGAATTAGGCAAGCATTTACACCACCCATCCCATCAATTCATCGCAGCGATAAGAATTAGTGTCGGAAGAAATGTTGGGCAGGTTTCTACGTCGAGACGAAGGGAGCGAGGAAGATAAATCCACCGTTTATCCCGGGCACACCCTTCCTTCCCCTAGGATCAATGGTGCGTGAAGTGGAGGGAGGGAATGAGGGTGCGATGGAAATGTCGATGGGAGAGATGTAGAGAGGGCGGGGTGACGGAAGAAAAAGGAGAAGCCCTCTCCTGGACCCTCCCGAGTGGAGGAAAGTGTAATAAAGATTGCGTATGGGAAGAAAGGCTGAAAGGACGTGGTGGAGGGAAGGGGGGCGAGCTTGTCCGCGTAATCAAAGATCTACAAAGAGATGTGAAAAACAAAAAGCGTCAGCATTAGCATTATCTAATTCAAGTAGCCAGCATCAACGCGTAGGAGACATTGCTCAATGACTTATATGTTAAAGCTAAATCAAAGCCACTGAGGGAATTGTTTCGCATCTTTTTTTCGGGAGAAAAATTGAATTGATCATAATTTCATTATGGAATCAGCAGATTGGTTAATAGTGTTGGAAGGGTTGATCAGATCGCTATAAAAGAATCTCCGATGGTGACCATTGCAAATTTAAATTGGCCAAAAAACAAGTTAATTCGGTTAAATCGATTTTTCAAAACGATTTTCAATTCCCATTTGAAACACCGTTAGTAAAATAAATTCGCGTTTTCCAGCAAAAATTTCGATTGTTACGAGACTATGATAGAGCACTGTTTGAATAGATATCATCCATGGGCGAATGTACCGTGAATTTTCCAGTGTCGGGAGTTGATATGACTCCAGTGATTGTGACGCGTGCATTAATCCCACCACGTTTTGGGGATTAATTTGGATCCCGAATTCCCGCTATCGTAGCCACTCTATTTCCATGATCCATCCATTTGATCACTTCCTCGGTTTTTTATTTAACTGCGCTCCAACATTCCAATAGATTCTGACCCTCTTGTACTCTAGTCGAACACTGAATAGTATGCGCGTGCACTACCAGTGTCTGCATCGAGTCCATTCGTTCTTGAAACAATAACAAACCGTTAAGGGTGCTCTTAGGTGTCAACACGTCGGTCTACGAAATCAAATGATGGTTTCCCCTAATATTGAAATAACAAGGAAGCAGATGTTGCACAAAGTTTACCTGTCATAGATTTTTTAATTACCACAAATAATCTAAAGTGTTGCTTTCCTAGACTTGAGAGTATGTATTCGTAAGGGTAGTCTGTGTGTCCAAGTATAGGCACCACTAAAATGCATGTCAGCTAATGGTGAAGAAAATGATATAACGCGTCTCTTAATGAATATTTTTCATTTTATTTCCAAAATTGCCTGGTATGCATCAACTGGGCAGCTGAAATCAGCGATGCTGTACTGTAATACCTCAAAAAACTACTATTTAGTTAAAATTTTCTGCTCACCATTCCTCTCCTCTTATTTTAGGAAATGTTCAGCGGTTTTTTTTAAGAGTCTAGGTCAACATTACTATTTTTTAAACAAAGTATTGCAAGAAGTTGGCACCACAGTGTATTTTCAAAATATAATCCTCCGCCGAGCTCCACATGGCCTGAAAGCCAATGTACTCGTAATTTCAAAACAAATAAATTATTAACAAACCGAACGGTATTAGGGTTAACCTTGTGAAATTTATCCATGATGGAAAAGAGACAAACTATGCAAATTTCACTTCAATAGAGATTTATCCACGACCCGGGTTTCAAACACTTAAGATAACACTTAATTAACACCTGAAGATGACATTAAGTGTTTGAAACCCGGGTCGTGAATAAATCTCTATTCAAGTGAAATTTGCATAGTTTGTCTCCTTTCCAAAATAAATTATTGCCTATATAACATTAAACTGGACGTATGTTACAGATTTTTTATCCCTGGATGTGAGCGACATAGCATAGACTGATGGATAATACGAGGCACTGATATGATTTGGTTCCAGAAACAGAATTTTTTAAGAAATAGCAACTTACGAGATTTTTCCCGATTCTAATCGTATGAAAATTCACTACCGGAATAGGGAAAGCTATAAGATTAAGTATGCACTAAAAACATTTTAATTCCATGATAAATTTGTTCCAAGAGTGTACCAAATATGCACAGTAACATCGGAAAAAGGGGACTATAGGGAAAACCTGGATGCTGGCTTCCGTGATTCGATTACGTTTCGCATTTGTTATTTCGACCAAGGGCCCTCTTCCACCACTCGCCATCGGTGGAAATCAATCTTGGTCCCAATCCTCCATCATCTTCCGAAAGTGCATATCCTCGTGATCCTTTTTTCATGCTTTAATGCACGATCTACTATCTAAATATTACCACACTTATGGTTAAGAAATGTCCAAAGTAATGGTTTTCGCCTGCACAAGATGCTCCGAGAGGGTAGAGAGGAGGTTGGCGACGAGGAACGCCCTGGACGTCCGTCAACGACGTACAGCGACGAAAGTTAGCAAAAAGTAAGGGAAATGGTCAATTTTGATCGACTCTTGGCTGTTAGAGTGTTAGCAGAAGAGTAAAATATTCCGAAAACCACAGTGTATTGCATTATTACAGATGAATAAGTCATGAGAAAGGTGTTTGCCAAGATGGACCCCATGATACTGTCAGAAGGCTGCTCGTGGGACGATCTCGCGTGATCCCTTAACGCTGCCCCCGCCACCCTACAGTCCCGATGTGGCACCGCCGGACTTCTTTTTGTTACAAAGAATAAATTAGAGCTCCCAAAAACAGTCCATTCCAATTGTTTCTAGTACTTAGAACATCTTGTTCCAGTTAACGTTGCTGGCGGTCTTCTTCTCATCTTCTTTCTCCCATGAATGGCCACGTAGTGGTTTGTTTTCTTTGGCCAGCAACCTAGAGCTCACTAGTTCCTCCCTTGCTCCTCGGTTATTCTTGAATTTTAATTGGCTTTCCGTGAGACTTTCACCTATCTTTCCTTATATTCTTCGGCTAATTATCCGAGTAAACATTTTTGATTCGTGAGACATTAGGCTCAATTAGTTCTGTTCTCCCTGCATTTACAAGTATCTGTAATTGTATCTGGTCTCCGTTTCTTCGCCAGTGCTATCATTATATTAATTTTGAAATCCTTTGGTGCATAGTTATCACTGATCTTTCCAACGAGGGAATTGACCACGAGCGCCTTGATTATTTCTTCGTCAATTTCTTCAACTCTTGGTGCCTGGTCGTTCTTCACATCTTTCACCGCTCTGCCAATTTCGCCTCTTAGTATCTCTAGATTCATTTTGTCTTCTTCTTGAAAGATTCCTGCTCTAATTAAATCAAGTTCAAGTAATTTGGGCCATTGGCAGATTAATTCAATGTATTTTTTCCATCTCTTTCAAATTTCTTTTTTTTTTTGTCTTTTCATTAGTCTCTTGGACGTAGTTGGATTTTGTTAAAATTTCTCCGAATCATCTCTTCGCCAGTTTATAAACAGCTTCGCTGTTTCCCTTTCTTATGTTCAAATTGATTTCCTCGCAGCAGCTTTCTAGCCAATTCTACTTAACCGTCATAAATCTCGTATGACTTCATTCCGTAACTTCTCATCAAGGATTTTCTTAGTTTCATTTCCTTGATTTTTGTATATTCTTCTTACCTCTAAGAGGTCTCTATTTGAGATGTTGTCCATGGTCGCTTAGATTTTTCCGTCTTACGAGTTGCTCATCAGCTACTTATTATAACAATTATACCATAAATTTTCTTCCATCATCTTTCTACGCCAGTTTCATTCATTTCTTTTATATATCTGTCCAAGATCATGGTGAAATTTCCCCTTACTTGTTTATCCTCCAGTGGCTTCGTGTTCCACCTGTGTCCCTGTGTCACTTCCTTCATCTTCACGTATCACAGTTGGCTATTCATGACCAACAAGTTGTGATTGCTATTTATGTCTGCGCAGGAGTAGCTCTCATATGGAACTTGGTTCTAGTATCTCGTTCTGACTAGAATGTAGTCAATTTGATATCTTTCCCTGTACCCTGGTATCTTTAGAGTGGTTCTCCTTCACTGACGGCGCTCGAAGGGTGCGTTTGCCATTAATGGCGGAATATGCCACACGCATTTTCGGTCATTGTGTGCTATTTATACCTAAAATATAATGACCAAGTTAAACACACATTCAATTCATTTGCATGCAGACTTCTCAGGTGCGAGAGCCCGGATAGGCAGTGTTAGGAAACGGGAGTAGGACAGGAGTGTTAATTGCCTTCCCCCCGGGCTTTTCAACGAATATATGAAGGACATGCAAAAGAGTCACTGAAAGGTCAGGAGATAGGCATGAAATTCGGACAAGAATTTATAATTAGATATTAGCTATAGAAGTTTCGAAACCGAATGATTCATGCAAGGGCACACAAGCGCTGAAATGATATTTACCGCTCGAAATAATGCAATACGACTCATTGATGTATCCATACCAATTACAACTTAATTGCATCCTCTTGATGCATTTTTTGCCAAATGCAAGTTAATTACACCAATCCAAAAAAATGTGCCATTTAGTGGAAAGCTCGGTTTTGGCACTTGAAAGCATTATTTCCTAAACGAACGTGGATCCCATATATCGGTATACAAATTGGGTCATTCAACACCGGAACTTACCATTGTGGAATATTCGTCAAATGATAAATCATGAAAAGACACATGAAATGCAATTAGAAATTGCTAAATTTAACACTGCGATTACCGTTATTAATCCGATAACAATTTTTCCTTCTATTCATTCGTTGTTACAAGCTTTCTGATGCATACCATACCAGCAAGTCTAGGATATTTCTAATCAAAAGCTAGAGAAAAATACATGCTTTCGGTTAATTCAATGTGCAACATAACTTAAAAGAGCCACTATTTTGCTTAAAAACACGAATTCAGCGTATAATAATTTTCAATATATTCCATAGATAAATTAATTTGACTTTTTAATTCAGATATCCTTCACTCGGTCCCTCGTGTTGAAATTTTATGTGCTCCTTTGCACACAGGCTTATTTACTTCGCCTTTTCCCATTAGCGTAAAACCCACCACCGAAGTACAAGTAGTACTTGTAAAAAGCTGTACACCCCAGATTACTATTCTCCATAGCCACTAATCCGAGCTCCAAAGAATGTCCATCTAAAAACGTTTGTCGATGACATATAACCCTATTAAATACTAATAATTTCTCAATGATCAAAGAAATTTTATAAAGTAATAGAGCTAATTAGTGGCTTGCGATATTGCGTAAGGATAGACAATCAGAGAAAGTACTTAGTGGGGCAGCATAAATTGCTGATTGCTATACAAGCACTAGTCGCTCAAATCAGCAATTATGCTAACGCACCCTGTATATCGCCAAAAACTAATTAATATTAATTATGAATCAGTATATTTAAAACACAGGCCACTGCACTAAAACTTCTTAAAAATAACAAAGTCTTTAATTAATTAATAGTTCCCAAAAAGATGTTGATACTGTTATTAATACCGAGTATTCCATTTGTAACGAAAACGGAAAAATATGAAGAAAGTTTCGATGTACTTTATCAAAATATTTTCTTTTAATAAAACACGAGTCATTCCTAGGGTCATTTTGGCCGCTATATTAGAAACTTCGATGAGTAAACTCAAATAAAACCCTTTTTCGCTCTAAGTTGGCGAACATTAAGATTCTCAGAACCATTATTACTAATTATTTTAATGTGAAAAGAAGGCTATACATGACAAAAAAACTATTGCAAGAAGGCGTACACTCCTAACACTCAGCCCTTTAACACTCTTCAATTTAAAAGTATTACCATTCATCATGTTTACGTCGATTTTATTCATATCTGCCAAAACTTCTTCCATTTTTCTCACTCTGCCTTGCTTACCTAACATCGCTTAATCTATCACAATGGCTTTCAACCTCTCTTCCGTCCATTTTTCGTTCTTTGTTCCTATTTATTTTGGGAGAAAATTGAGGACGGATAGAAAATCAAATGAAGAATTTCTAGGGAAGAAAAATAAATCAAGTTAAGTTGAAAAGCTTTCTCTTTGGGCTCTAATCGACGCTTATCTTTACTCTTCAACGAACAAGTTTCAAAGTCATAAAGTTTGTGCCCTCCATACTGAAGTTTTCAATGATAATTTCTTAAATTTAAACAAAATTGCTTATGAAATATTAACATCTGTAAAACAATATTTTCTTTCTTACTTGAAACTTTAAAGGCTACTCGACGTGTTTCTATGACAGTAACCTTGATTTCAATTAAACTACTCCTACGATCCTAGAAGCGTGTGAAGGTTGTAAAGTTAGAGCAGCATATAAATAAAAAAACTCGTAAATATCTACGTACTTCAAAAATCTGTTGGCATACATATAACGTAGCGAAATGCAAATAACATGGGATTCTCTTGGGTTGAATATCACAAATAGTCGTAATGAAAACGTTATGATGGTCGTTAATTCAAGCTCATTTTATCTCCATTTCCTTTTATCCATCTCATTCTAGTGTATTACGTTTTAAATTGTATCATAACATTACCGTATCATTAACCATTTCACTTTCTGAAGTACATTACACCAAACTAATAGTTTCTCATTCTACAAGTTCTAGTATGTCAAAGTAATACTTATTTAGCTAACTGACATGGTCACATTTTTTATGGAAACAGGATACAATAATTAGCCAATACTTAATTATAAAAAATTAAAAATTCATTAAATCTGATACACGAGAGTGTCACTTTAGATTAATAGAATATCTCTGGGATATTTTTTGCTCGCTTGAGACATGCTGATATCATCGACGCGTAATTTAATGACGCGGTTGTCTACCTCTCGAGTTTCGGGATAACATTCACAAAATTAAACTCTTTCCATTGGAATGACATGGTGCTTAAGTATTATTTAACATTTAAATTATTAGCACTACTGCGCCTTATTTAAACAGCATTTAAATTACTACGGTACTAGTGCGCCTCCGCAAATTATTAAATACGCCAGACGCATAATATTTTCTGCAGAGACCTTGTTTCGAAAGGTGAATTACATGCCTAAATGACGGTGAGGCGAAAAACGATGAGTTACCCTAAAATTAAACAGTTATGCTTCATAGAATTCAAACTAGAGTACACATGTGTCCATGCTGGTATTTAAATACAGACATGAAATATGACACTTTGTTAACTAGAAATTAAAAACTGGGTAGATAAAGTATTGTAAAATATGTTACATCACACATTCACTATTAATAACGTAACTTGCGACGAGGCTATGTAAAACTCTGAACTACAAATGTGTACTGAGTTTAAAATTCAACACCAATTTATTAAGTATTACCGATTCATTTCAATCATAGAGATGATGCACAGTATCTCTCAACCAAAACATAAATTACGTCAGGCACTGGGCCAATCGATATTTTTATTAAGGTACACCGTTCTTCCATTTCGGCAAAGAGCGTCTGTGATCTCGTTAGAGTCAGTAACTTGTTACATTCATTGATACCAGTTATTGGAATTATTCTGAAAAATGTACTTTAAATCCAAACCATTCCCGGGAAAATCTGAGAGAAAATAATTCCATTTTCCTCACACGCTAAATCCCTTTGCGTTCGCAATTCCAGGAACTCTCGCGCAGCGGCATTCATTTGTATATTCATGAAAAATCCTATGCCAATGACAGGCTACTTCCGCTATTTCCCGGATGGAGGTGTCCCATTTTCGCCACTGAACCAATCCTTCCCGTAGCACTCATAAATGGCCGTGGCGTTACAGCCTAAACCTTAGGAGCGGAAACCGCGCATGGCATATTCACATTTTAACCTGCGCGTCCTCATTTTAAGACAGCGGCGGAAAGAGGCAGAAATCGTATCCTCAACAGAAACGTTAAAATTGTAAGACCTGACCTCCCAACTCCCGCGGCGGATGCAGTACATAGCATTCGATTCGGCGTGAAACGAAAGACTCGTAAACCGATAGTCGGGTGGGGAACGGTTTTTCAAACTCATCGGGGACTAAAAGCAGAAAATGACGGCAATGAAATCCCGCGTATTAAACGCGAGGCGTACGCTATCATTAAAAAAAGGAGAAATATTAATGATCCAATGAAAGCCTCCGTTTAATCTTGGGCGATATTTACCGACAACCACTCCTTGAGACGGGAGTGAGGAAGGAGAGCTATGATCGGCTCCTCAGCGAGATCGCTCGCCTCGCTCTCCTGGTCTTAAAGCCCCCTCCCGTGCGATGGGGAGATTGAGATGAGGGAGGGTTACGGGAAAAGGAGGAGCGGGATATCCTAGGGTGTAAAGGAGAGGGGCTCCAAAGAAGGGAAGGGGGACCCTTATCGCAATAACCCAAAACCTCTCAAGTAGTTCCGCGGAAAATTTTCGCTATCCACAAGATTAAAAACCCTCTCAAAGGATTAAGGTGGGGTCGTTGGAAAAACCGGGAACAGAATATCTTTTTTCCATCCTTCCCCTCCTATCCCACTCTCTGTCTCCCCGCATTCTCGTCGGATCTTTCTGAATCGGTGGTTAAAAATCCTCCAAAACCCACACACGATTTTTCCTCCGACGAGTATAAAGAGAATAATGAACGAGTGACGACGAGAGACATATATAATATATATACATATATATATATATATATATATATATATATATATATATGTATTTAAGAAGAAGAAGATTAGAAGTGAAGGAAGAGATATTATGGATTTGCATAACTGAATATTTATCGCCACCTCCTCTCGTCACGGAAACTGTTGTTTTTTTTTGTTTTTTCCCTGGGGTCGCACCTTGATCGGGGTAAGATCCCCTTCTTCTAAGTTTTTTTCAGTTCTTTCAATCTCCTCATTCCTTAAAGGCGTTCTCTTCCTTTTGTCCCCAAAAACAACTAACCTCATGGTTTTGGCATCCAAAGGCGCGAGGACAGAAAAAAGAAACGCAGTCGTTCGGGGATATTTGTGAAAGCAAGGAAACTTGAAAACGCCGAATATTTCTCTAGAGGTCTAAGGAAACTTCACGAGGAGACTACTCCAATGTCTGCGAACTAAATTCTTCCAAGGCAACAATACAAATGTTAACGCCCATTGATTCATCACTAAAAGCACTTGAAGGAATGATAGTATGATTGATAGCTAGAATGATTCCAGAATGAATGATGAGGCAAGTTTGATCTTTTGGTGCAGAAGTGCATCAGACTGTTTTGTAACATAAGGATTACGTGCATGACGGCATGACATATGGGACCGGTAGAAAAATGGTAAATGCGTCAACGCTTGAATAAATGACGATTTATCCTCATTTTTACATATCTATCGAGTTAATAAGAGTTGTGTAATGAATAGATCATCTTTGGAATCATGAAATTCAAGTCCATAGGTTTTTAAATGTTAAATATTTAAAATTTCTTTTATATTCAAACTTTTCTCAGCGAAACAGAACAAAATAATCCTTCATAATATTGGACAGATACCTCATGAAGCCAACAGTATTCTAAAAGGATCGCATCCAGGCATCAAATTTGGAGATTTTTTCTGATTGTACCGTAAGCACAAGAACAGTTGTTACCACAATCGCCTATGTTCCTGAATCCTCTTTTGAGTATGAGCTTTTTGCAATTTTTTCCAATTTCAAAGGTGAAATAACTTTTATTTCAATGGCATTGAATTGTAACAAAATAGCTCCAAGTGTCATCAACTTAGTTCATATTACAAAACTCCCGAAACTATTTTGTTGTATATTCAATCTCCCCCCTCCATCCCACGACCCTCTCTGTGGGGTGATTTTCCTTTCCTCCTTGTCCGCATACAATAGAACATTTACATTGGGTAAATTCAACGCTTGTTGGGAAATAGGGTTTTTGCTAGCATGCCTATGTATTTGCCCGTATTTTTTGGATTCTTTAATGAATTATTTTTTTCTTTTCTTAACCCTTCAACCATCCTTTCTCTCCCTTAGACCTTACCCATCCAAGTTGGTGGTTGCATCCTCCTGCCACACAGCTTTTTGGTGAATCTCGGGGTATTCAAGTAGATGTTGATTTTACAGTGCGCAAAATTAAATTAATTGAACATTGAGCGTCCACATAACCCAAAAACAACGGGGTAAAAAACAAAATCTGTAAAGGGAGCATTACGCAGGAAAATATCGATACGAGCACCCGCCACGGATGCTAAGAGCAAAAAACGTCGTCTTTGGCTGTGAGAGAAGACCGCGAAAAAAGAAAAATAGAAAATATAAAAAAAGAAAAGAAAAAAGAAAAAAAAAGAAATAGAAAAATTGCCAAAGGAATAGAGCAACAGACGGCGGACAAAGTCGACTACGTCAGAATTTCAAGCCCGGCGGTTAAGTGACCTTTGCTCCCCTACCACCAAAATTATTGGGTGTAGTGATCTAATTGATTTCCTCGATTTCTTTGAAATGCAGAAAAAATTAGCTCAACCGCCCAAACATCAACACACCCAATCATTCATTCAACTCAACCACGCATCTAAAAGTAAGACAAGGGATTTTCGAGATGGTAGAGTGCCATATTTGTGAAGTGTATACATTCCAGTATTGCTAATTTACTTCATACGATGCGAACACTAACCGATCCAACTATCCAAAATGTCGTTATGAGATTTGTCCCAAAAAAGTATACTATATGCTATTTAGAATTTTTGTCAAGAATCTTTAAAGGTGCTTAAATATTGCAATTTCATGAACAGTAAACGTAATTCTAGTTGTGGGAAAGTAAACTTACATCAAATCTACGGAAAACAATCCATTGTTATAAAACATTAAACCGTTGCAGCCACATTTGATCGTGTCATACGCAGGTATTACTTCTCTTCCTGGATATAAAATACAGGATGATTAATGGACAATTAATTAAAATTAGCAAAATTCCTCGAAAATTACTTACCCCCAGTGGTCTAATGGAAAGGTCACACAACAAATATGACCCTTCAACTAAAGATTTCGGCGCGTGATGACCTTTCACAACAGGATTATTCTTGGGGCGAATTTTTATTGGTGTAGGTAAACATTAAAATCCAGGTAAAAGATAATTTTATATTTTATATTATTACTTCAAAAGTAGTGCAATGTTATAGCAAGGAGGGGTATCTGCTACACGTGTATACCATACTTATTTCACATCTCAAACTTTACATTTATACTGCTAAACATTCATATTATTCTTTACAAGTACTAGAAAGTATTATAATTTACTTTTATATCTGGCCCAAAATTTCAAAAGGCATTATTTTATCAGATACGTGGTAGTCCAGAGGTTCCCCTGCGTTTGGCCCGAGTGCGATTTCCGAGCACGTCTCCCTGATTAACCTCAGCTTCACATGAGAGGTGTGATTTTTCAGGTACCAGAACTTCCTGGGAAACCATAGGCGGTACAGGGAAACCACCTAGCCCACTTACTCCATGTATGAATTTCACTCGCCGTTAGCCTTAGTAATGGGTGAACTCCAATATTACGTATAAAGCCGATATTCAGGCTGAATACTAAGTTAATATATTTTTTAAAATTTAGATATCCAAAGGTGACAAAAAAGGTGAGTACAGTGCTTTCTGATTGGCGATGGAATGCTGAAGACGGTTATATATGTGAGGACGTTAGGCAAGGAAAGCGCGAGGAAAAAGATAGACATGCTGGCCAGAATGCAAGGGGTTAGTGTCACATGTATGTGGATTTGAAAAACAGTTTATTTTAGGGTGTGGTATCAGGTTTCTCTTGGTAAACGAAGCCACGCTACAAAATTATAAGAGGTATTAATGTCCCAGGGTAATGGATTGAGGATTAGTGAAACGCTTATCATTGGATGGTAACGCTGAATGGTTTCAAATCCTGAATTTAAGAAAGATGGAACGGAAGCTTTTCAAACGTAAACATGATAAAAGAAGGAACAAATCAGGGCATAAGAGTAAAGCAAAGAAGTGTTACTACATTACAATGGATAAGGGGATAATGTGACTGATTCAAAGAAGACAGGTGAGGTAGAATTATGAGTGTGAGGGGAAAAGAATAGGCATTTTGCATTCAAGAGAAAAGAGACTCAAATAAGGAACTAAAGAAGTAATAGTGCAGAGGAAATTATTCGTTCTAAGAAGGACTTTTATAGTCGCTCTAAAACATTTGAATTTGTTTCCAAGACTCTTCTGAAACCTAATTTGTCACAAAGGACCAAATATAAATGTCATCAAAAACCTCACTATAATTTTATTTTCCCGCTATAAAATTAGACCATAAAATTTTCAGTTTATAAGTCTTACTTTTCCTACACTCAATATGATGCAAGTATTGTGTTATGACTCTATATGAATTAACTCATTAATATGTTAATGGGTGAGTTGTTTTTCAATACTAGTTTTAAAGAGATTGATGGACATAGTTATATGATAAAAAGACTAAAATGAAATTGGTTTAAAAAGGTTTTAATGAATTTGGTAATTTCTAAACTTTTCGGTTTAATAATCATCAACATGTATGTTTTCAATGCTACCCGGTGTGAAACCCGAGAAATATTCGTGAATCTGTTCACTGGGAAAGCATTAAATCCTTTACAAATTTAGGTTCATCATAAAATGCGAAATCAGCAAAATCCGTCTTTTATATACATGTGTTTGTGGGTGTATGTAAAAATATATTGCATATAATATGTAGTGTGAGTCGTGGTAGTCCAGGGGGTAGAGCGTTGGACTGCTGACTGGAGGGTTCGATTCCCGGGCAAGGCACTATGGGCACCTACAGCTCCACCCAAGCTATGTGATTTTTCGGGCACCAGATTTTCCTGGGAAACCATAACCGGGGCAGGGAAAGGAACTGGCCTAATGTGTGAATTTCACAGGCCGTCGGGCTTCGTGCTGGGTGAGCTCTACCATCACCTACCAAACCGACTTTCGGGTTGAATATTGTGCTTATGGTTGAAATGTATGTACATGTATATGTATACATAACTTTTGGACGGCACAATAGAACACAGAATAAAACAGATAACACGTAAAAGAACACTCACATTGTAGATTATTTGAGCTTTCGGCCTGCTCCGAGGCTTTCCTCGGAGCAGGCCGAAATCTCAAATAATCTACAATGTGAGTGCTCATTTACGTGTTATCTGTTTTATTCTGTGTTCTATTGTGCTGTCCAAACGTTATACTGCTCTCGTGAGTGCTTCCACATCATCGATATACATATAAACAAGTTTACATGTACACACACATACATGTATTTACCAAGAAGGCTCTCGCCATAATGAACAGGTTATTCCTTATGCATAGAACTCTCCTATATAAGACTTAATAGGGTAATTTTCTTTCAATTCCTATACTGATATTGGCAATTTTTGAACAGCTAACTAAAATATTTTGCACATCTCTACTCCGTTCAAACTTAACCTCTGAATGATAAAAGGTTTGTTTGTTTCATTCATGTCCTGTCCATTTAACCTGGAGTTTTTTGTATCATACGAGTCTGCTGGTGATTACACCAGCATTTTTATATAAATCTTTGAAGTTAAATCATATTAATTCAATTCCTACCGTACTAACTTACCGCCTCTGCTCTAGAATTACTAAATTCACCATACGAATGTATTCTTTATTTTTTTACAATTTGTCATTTTGTAATTTTATATTCAATTTAGATAACCGATTCATTACTGAGTTATTAATTGACAATCGATTTATAACAGCATTTGAAATTTATTTCGTTCATATTTTCTCTCCTCTTAGAACAAAATTTTTCCTTTTTAAGTATGGCTATCTTTCAACTTACTAGAGTAAAATTAACATTTTTGAGGGTGCCTAATAGCTGTAAAAATGAGCGTTGCTTTTATTTTCCCTTCTCAAAGGACTGTCTGTGAGCCTTCACATTTTATTTCTTACTCAGTCAATAAATGCATTTTAATATTAAGAATCGTACACTGGTAATCTTATAATGATACATACCACATAAAAATGGAAAATGATGAAAAGAATAACGTCCATTTCATATTTCACATTTTGCAATAAATGCATTGTATACTGGATATTTAAAGTAAATCTTGGATAGACACATATTTCTTTTTTTACTAAAATACGTTCAACTTATTTGTTCCTTAATTCTTCTTTTCTTCGTCTACTCAGTTTCAGCCTTCATCTATTCAACCAATGCTAAACAAGCGCGCAAAACACAAGCGAAACCCCCAAAGGCCAAGTTTGCTATCTATGGCGCGTACCAAACACTCATGAACTTTTCTTAAGAATCTAGTAAACTTAAAAAAATGCGAAATCGGTACGTAAAACTCAGAGTCGCCCATTTCCGTAGGCAATAAGATCGCTGGAAGGCAGCGAGTAGTGTCAATTGACATTCAATTTGAATTGAGGACAATACCATCCTAAAAATTTCCTGGGAAAAGCTTTGCTAATGACTATAACCACAAGAGAAGACAATTATGGAAATAAACGAATAATTATACCGAGTATTGGATGAAAACAACAACTTATGCACAATATATTGGCTAGGCGGTGAGGCAAAATTATATGGTGACGTTCATAATGTAAGAATTCACTATAGATAAGAGCTCCAGAAAAAAATAAGGAATACCAATTTTAGCAAAAAAAAGATTGCAATTAATGCACGAATGATAAACGCTCATCAATATAGATCGAGAGAATAGAGAGCGAAATTGAATGGATAATTGCTATAATCAACTCCTATAACTACTTACTGGTGATGATGGCGAAGAAATATTGGGCGAATATTTCTCTAATACCATTAGAATCCGCTTAAAACATGGGATAATGGATCGTGAAGTAAATCCCGACGGGGTCACAGAGGTTTAATTTTCGGCCATTTAAATCAAATAGTTCTCCCGTGGTCAAAGTTCGTCCTCTGGCCATTAAAAAGCACACCCGTATCCACCAGACTCCTTCCAGAGATGATCCATTCATTAATCACTCATAAAATTGGCATAAATCAACATTCATCTCTCTAAAATCTCTCTCTATACTCTTCCCTGATGTCCACTATATTTCTTTCGACCTCAAACGCACAAATGAACGAAGAGAAATTCAAATGGACAAGGGAAAAATAATTGGCACAGTCCACGCCCCCAAAAACAGCAAATCACAACATTACATATTGCCATAAAACCGCAGCCTCTCTCAAAAGATATTTATTTCAAATGCATCAACTCATTCCAGATGATTTGTACTCCATCCCTTCTCCGAAAATCGCTCTACAATTTTTTCTTCATAATTTTCCTAAGAGCACCAGTCAATGATCCGATCGAGATGTTTCACCACAGTTAAACTATGACTAGCTGCTCTCAATACTCTCTATCACTTTCCCATTGCGTTCGTCTCGGCCTGAGCGTAATATGTAATGTTTCACGCACGCTTCTCTCCACCGCAATTCTGTCAATTTCCTCCAAAACACTTGGCGCTTCCTAATCTTATGATGACTTATTTTGTTTTGTTTTGTACTTCCACGGAAGAAATACGGATAGAATCAAATCCCCAGAGTGTTCCGGAGTCAACTCGAATCATGGACTTGTTCCACTGATTTGGCAAACCCCAGGTGGGAATTAACTCTCCGACTCCATCTTCTCCCTCCTCCGAACTCGAAGTGCCAAGGATTGTTTGGGAAGGAAGATTTTTGGGCGATGGGAGTATCGCACCGGCAAATCGCTCGCCTGGAAGGACGCCCTCAGGAGAATGAGGCTCCGTAGAAGACCGTGATTTGCGTGGTGAGCCATTTCAGGGGGTTCATGAACGCGAGATGGCACGATTTTTTCCAATAACAAGTATTAAATGAAGCGCGGTATAAAATGTATTACTTTTTGGACTACTGTATGTATAAAGCAGTGCAAAAATAAATCTTAAATAGACAGAAATAGTGGCTGAAGAAAATATTGAGGAGTAGAAGGATGCTTAAAGGTCCTAATAAAAAGGGATGACATTAAGTAAATAGGGAAGGGGAAAGAGAGAATAAGTTTTTGGGACGGCAAGAATATAGGTATGAAGTATGAAGAAATGAAAAACATAATACAAGGCGAGGGAGAGGAAGTATTCGAGAAATATGAGACATAAGAGTAATTAGGTACCGCCCCAAACTTAATAGATGAACAACCAGTGATGCTAATTACTGTAGTCGAGTAACTAAACACAAAGCGGGTGGATCCTAATTAATTTCTTAGTTAATTGAACATAAAATTACCATGTTAATTAGCAAGTGCCTAAATGTAATTAACAAAAAAATTATTTGGAAAAAATAATCATAACAATATCTATGAAAGGTCAATGGCATCATTAAAATAAAAATTATTTTCCAAAGAGAATCCATTTAATTTGGCCCGGAATATAGTCACAAGAACATGTCTCTTTCCAAGTACATTGCATCAGTTTATCGAAGGTAAGTATTTTAGAAAGAACTGAATATTGAAATATACTTACGAAAGCAAGGGGGAAACTTTTGAGGACTCAAAGCATATCGACAGATATTCCATCCCGTAAAAATAGGATAAATATAATACCAAAGTGGTACATTTAAGTATTTATCAACCAAATTTTGGTCTCCAAATAATTTTAAGAGAAAGGAGAACACCCCGTGTATTCCTTATTCAGAAAGTAGTGCTAGATATTCAAGGCTGTCGTCCGAAGTGCCCCGTCACACGCTCAGGTGGTAACACAGATTAGATACTATATATCATATATTACACAGTCGTTACCTTGTAGAGTTCAATAAAAAGTGTAACTTCCTTGGTCGATAAACTCTTTTCCTACTTTAAACGGATTATAAATAGATCTGAACACCAGTAGTTTAATATGTCATAGAAAATAGAAGAAATAGAACATTTATCCAGAACCAAATCCAGAATAAAACTCCTAGGAGAGTTTTGTTAACCGTTTGAAGTCAATAATGAATATAAGGAGAGTTTGCACTTTTCCACAGATTTATTAAAACGTACGACGCGTTTCAACTCACAGAGTCATCATCAGGTACAATGTGCCTTGTACCTGATGATGAATCTGTGAGTTGAAACGCGTCGTACGCTATAATAAATCCGTGGAAAAGTGCAAACTCTCCTAAAATTCATTATGAAGAACTTCCACGACCTTAAGTCTGAATCTGTTGAACTTATTTGAAATCAAGACAGGGATTCGAAAGGGTTATGGACTCTCACAAACAAGAATCAATTTTACTAAACAATATGATGACAAAACGGGATGAGAGTGAAAGGGATTAACATGGGACGAGGGAAAGGAAGATCTGAATTGAAGTATCTAGCTTTAGCCTCATTAATACCCAATATACAAGAAACAGACACAAAAGGTCTGTGGGAAGCATTACATGAAATAGCAGAAAGAACAGGATTGAAGATTCTCCGATGAGAAGACAGTATATTTGGAATTCAGGCAAAATAGAGATACATGAAAACAAAATGTGGAAAAATCGAGCGAGTTGATGAATTTAGAAGTCTGGGGGAGAGTATTAGGTACCACAACAAACAAAAGGAAAACGCCGAAATAAGAAATCCGAAAAAGAAAAATTCAACTGACTTACAGAATTACCTAAAATCACTACAATAAAAGAACAATATCTATCCAAGCCAAACTCAGACATCACGACACACTTATTAAGCCACGAAGCTACACATGGATCGGTAGCCTAACGATGAAGAGAAAATGCAGACCGCCGATAGCTGGAGAGGAAAAAAGGAACATTTTAAGGAAAATCTTAGGGCCGTAAAAACTGACAGATTTTATTTGGATTAAGATGAATGAGGATCTATGTATTATATATATATATATAACTGCGGCGAAAATCACAGATATTATGATAAGGAGTAGTTTGAAATTCTATGGAAACATAAAGCGATTAGATGAACATAGTTTATCCAAAAACATATTCAACTATATTTCAAGTTTAAAATAAGCAACAAATTGGTTGGAAGAGACCGAAAAGGATGCAGAAAGAATTGGAATAAGAGAAAGGTAATCAATGACAGGGAGAAATAGAGAATACTGATAGGCATATAAACTTTACTGAAGATCACCTAAGCAAAGAACAAAGGTGTAGACTGAAAAACAAAGACGAACAATTGGGGAGAAAATTATGAAGTTATGGAAAAAAAGAAGAAAAACCGTAAGTCTTGAGTTCATTGCGCGAGATGTCTACATTTCACACACACACACACAATGGTAAATTACGTGTGTGTGTGTGTGTGTACGTGCGCGTACGTGAGTGTGTGTATGATGCATGTCAGGTTGTGTTTTGCAAGAGAGACAAAATCGTCGCCGTACCATTTGGTATACTGTGTCCATCTAAAACCAACCTTAACCGGTAAATTACCAATAATTATATATATATATATATATATATGTCTCGGTTAAGACTTTGTATATTAAGTTTCAAGCGGTGAAGAGAGCTCATCAGGAGAATAGGAGGAAGAGATTAAGGGTTTTAGATTTCCGAAAATAGGGAGAAATGCCATTCATTAAACATGAACAAAATTATACAGAATTTTGTTCGTCGCATTCTTGCGTGAATCCAAATATTATATGGCCCAACAGGAAACGATTCACTATGAAATTAGCTGTGTCACTTTCATTTCCATTTCAACTATAAATTTTAAAAATGACACACATCCTAGTTTGAATGATGCTTGTGGTAGAGAAGCTTAATAAGAGTGAGATGTTCCTCTGGTCACAATACCCGTGCGTATGACTCATTTATCTATGCTTTTTGTAAAAATTGAGACTTCTATATTCAAGGAGGATTTTTAAAAACCACTTGAAACGATAATTATGCAGTCAATTTGTCATGATTAATGGCGAAGAGGTTTCCGAAGTATCTTCGCACTTTTACGAGGGTAATGTGAAAATTTCAAGGTGTGATAATATTAGACAAAGTCTAAAAGATTTCAATTTTCAGTTAAAAAATTATTGTTTCTATATAATCTTCCCTGGCTTGGTCTGGACTTGGTCCAGCGTTTCCCCAACATCAGTTTTTTTCCCGGAAATGAGACTGGAAGGCTGTGAAAATATACATGTATCCATATCCACGGCCCTCTCAACTTCTTAATTGGACGCAAAGGGCTTCCAAGAAACAAATTTCTTCACGTTTGGGAACAGATAGAAGTCTGAGGGTGCTAAGTTAGGAGAATAGAGGAGGAGGCTGAGCAATTCGTACCCCAAATCTCGTAATTTTCCAATCGCTAACGTACCTTTGTGAGCATGTTACAGCAGGTTGTCCTGGTGAAAGATGATTTTTTTTCTTCTTCAACCTAGGCATCTTCTCGCGAATTTTGGCATCCAGCTGGTCTATGTAAGCAGGCCGGGGTAATAGTCGCCTGTCATTGCTCTGCCTTTTTCAAGGTAATCAATGAGAAGGACCCCTTTCGGTTCCCAAAACACACTGGCCACGACCTTTTTGGCAGATGCCATCGACTTTGCTTTCTTTGGCGCTGAACCACCGGCCTCCACCATCTGCTTCGACTGCTGTTTCGTTGCTGGTATTTAGTGGTGGACCTACGTCTCATCCATGGCAAAAATCGGTCGTTTCCCACTTGAATCGGTCCAAACATAGCTACGAAAATCGTTTGCTCATTTACTTTTGATCAGCATTCAGCTAATGCGGCATCCACCTTGCGCATAGCTTTTGCATCCCTTATTCTTTGTTCATCGAGCTAATAACACTTTATCCAGGCAGGAACCATACATTTTCGCTGATTGAAGCGGTATCTTTCTGTCAAGTTTTTTTTTCGAAAAATTTTCATTTTACCCTCGTACGATCACGTTTTACGCTAAAGAGCCAATCGTTGGGCGTACACTCACATGTTCAAAACATCACGCGATATTAGTACTTCTACCTTTCAACACATTAATTTTGACGCTGAGAGTATTTGTATTTCACCTCTTTAATATATCTATGAACTTAAGATTGCATTATCTAGATACCTACGTATCTCAAGCTTCAAATCTTTCTCGAATGAACTCGCACGTCTCAGCTGGAAAATACCTTGAATCAACAAGGCAATTTCCACCATTATGGGACCTACTGCGCTGGTTTCAGGTAATAGATATAATTTACATGAATTAATTACATAATAATCTTTTTACTTCTCTTTACACCGGGGCTATTCTATTTTTAGAAAGCTTAGTGGTATCTGAAAACTTATTCTAGGGTAAGGGTATATATACATTATGAGTCGATAAATGCCGGCAGGGAATCGCAACGAACCTCGTCCTAAGGGTCGGCACACCCTCTGGTCCCCGAGGGACTTCGCCTCTTTAGAAAACTTAAGCAGTAGCACAAACGATAAGACGCCTCCCTCCCTCTTCCTCCTGTCCATCCTCAGCAACCGCGCTGCCCTCCTGCTAGAGGGACGGCCAATGGCACGTTCTTCCCCTCGAGAAACGGAAAGAGGAAGACTACACCCTCTCCATTCATCCTTCTCGCTTCAGTGGCCTCGTTGCCTCGGAAAAACGTGTCGCCCTTCGCGAGATAGCAAACGTCCTCCGCCCATTTTCGACGAACTCGGCCCACTCACGCATATTACGCTCCCCTCTCTTCCTGTCTCTCTCACAAAAATTCTTAGCTTCCCCATTAGAATCCCTCCGCAGATATACGTGTGTACTGGTCACGCATCACCGAGGGATGGGCGATTTTAAAAAGGGTATAAGAAGAGCGAGGGCATATTTAAGAATTTTCAATAAAATCTTCGGAGCGCCGTCCACAAACTATCAATACACAAAAAGTATTGTTATCCCTACGGAGGGGCGCCCGAAAACCTGGATTCTGTTTGCTCCGTCGCCCAGGGACCCGATTTGATGTCACTTAAACTTTTCCTTCAAAGGCATGAACTCGAATAATCATTAGGATTCTAAGAACTTTGACTGAAATAATTATGACAGCAGAACTTGCCAAACTTGACAGTCAACAGATAAAAGTGATTCGATGTTTTGCTAATAACAACACTGAAAATCACAGGGGCTACCACAGAACTATGGAATACTGACAGCTTTGACGGGATACAATGCACAGTCATAAGGATAAAGTTCGTGGAATGAGACCTCCCCAATCTTTGCCACTAATAATGTGTACTAATCTTTTTAATGTTTAAACGACTTGCCATTATTCGATCAAGAAATTATCAAATATTAAAAGATATTAGATATAAATTAACGTTGCCAAGAAGGAATTAATCTTTCCTGTTGTATTTATTTCTCCGGCACAACATCGTATTCGTCTCATTCTGGCACATAAGCAAAAATCTAAAACTGAGCCTAAACGGAAACTCTGGGGATCGGCAAAAAGACCGTCCCACCTAAGTGTTCCCATATTCGCGACGCAAATCTTATCCCTGCAAAGAAAGTAAAAATCCGATCAAGAGGAATATGGTCTAAATAACGCGGTGGTCGGTATTGTGAGTATACCCTGCTGGGATGGCACTACAGCCGGTGTCACCAAGTGCCCCAGGCGGTTGCTGTGTGTGCCGTGTATATTCCCTAATATCGTCTCCTCCTCCTTTCATTTCAACCTACCCCTACTATTCCTTTTCTCTCACGACCCTATCGACGTGTCGACACATGTAATGAGTGAAAAGGAGAACGGAAACCGAATATTCGTGGGTAGCACTTGATCAACGCATATTTTCGACGAGGAAGATGAAAAAGCACTTGTTTTTACTTCTTCATAAGATCTATTTATAGAAGGCAAAGGAACTCGTGATCCAACTCTTCGAGTCTTAATGCAGAGATTATCGCTAATAATCTTAATTTATACATGGCTTTTGTAAATTATATTGAAAAAGCTTTTAATAATACTGAATGCAAACATTGATTTGATGTATTGAAGATATTGGAGGCGAAATATAAAGACATCCGATCACATGTAATGTGAATAGTAATTAAAAGTCAGTTACAAGGTCTGGGAACAAGAGGGAGGAAGCAGAGGTCCGAAAAGGTGTAATACAGGCTATTCCCAGCACCATATTCTTTTTTTAATAATAACTCAAGATGAAATTCAAAGGACAAATGGAGTATACACATAGGATTAGAGTAGGCACACAATAATTTGCAGATGATAAGTCTATCATGACAGAAGGAAAACAGTTACAAAGTAAATTGGAAGCTATGACTGACTGACTGAAGATATGACTGTAATGTACAATCAAAAAATTTGAAATGTTGACGGTAGACATGGATGAGTTCATAAAAATGTGCTATAATTAGTAATTTAGCAAAATTTGCACTTGGCAATACAAAACCAAGTGCAATATCGCGTGACAATTCTAAAAAGTATCCTCATTAAAGGACATAACAAGTTTCCATAATTATAGCAGAGATATCTGGTTATTTTGATGAATAAATCTAAAAAGTACTTACAGACGCCATTCAAGGAAGAAAAAAGGGACGAAGCCAGTCAGGGTTAACTCAAAGGCTCACCTATAAATAAACAATGATCAACTTAAATAAAGCACATTACGGTAATTTTAAGCTGAAAATTAAAGGTTTGATTATTACTATTATACAAAAACAACAGTCTAAGACTAGGAAAAAAATTAATTGAAAAAAGTAATTTTTTAACATGAAAATTAATATGGATTTATCTAGGCATATTAATTTATTTATTTATTTGATGATATTCGTTGCAATTAGGCAATTGTCCTGGTGGCGACGGTCACATCACCCACAAACAATATTTGAACAGTTATGCTGTACAAGTACCATTAGACAGTTACAATGGTATGTAAATCACTGATTAACGGTTTATCACCCAGCTTTACACATCTTGAAGCTCCTAAAATTGGAAGGAAAGGGCTCAAACAAACCTCCAGGCAGCTGGTTCCATTCAACAATAGTTCTATTTTAAAAAGAGTATTTTTTCTTATTTTTTTGCTTTCTTATTTTTATTTTAAAACTGTGGTCATTTTTCCCCTTAAAGTATGATTTTTCCATCTCTTTCCATAAATCTTCCCACGCTTAGTCATTTTTAAAAATTCTGTGCATCGCGTCTAACCTACTTCTTTTTCTTCTATTTTTTTAAACTTTCCCATTTCATGCATCCAACATATCCGTGACACTCTCTGCTCTTTTGTACTTTCCGAGTACATATCTTGCTGCCTTTCTTTGTACTTTTTCTATCTTTTTAATATGTCCCTCATCATATGGATCCCATACTATGGACGGGTATTCTATATATTGTAAGAACCGATAGCAGCAGCAGAAAAGAAGACCAAGCAGATGATCGAGACAAAATATGGGCTTTAAATGTTAGAACTGTGTTGAGGACGGAAATTAAACAAAAATTTAGCCGGAGGAGGAGAGAAAAAAATATCAACTTGTTAGGGTTGTCCGAAGTCACAGCAGGGATTTTCGTAGCGATGATTATAGAGCTTTAAACAGTGGAAGGAAAATAAGTCAACGAGGGGTGGTAACAACATTGGAATGAAATGTATGAAGACGCCAAGTAAGCAGAGAGCAGGTGAGCGATAGAATGTTACCTGCATTGTTCACGTCTAGATTCCACCAAGTAAACATGGGGAGGAAGAAGTACAAAGGGAAAACAAGAAATTAAGAAAATGCATGTAATTTCCGTTGTTCCTGGATGAAAACATTGGATGGTGATGGGGGATTGTAAGGCGACGGTAGGCAAAGATATGGTGATAAGGTGGGGGAACTATTGTTTAGGTACAAGGAATGACCGCGGGGAGAAACCAGAAGAGTTCTGCGGGATAACAGGGGTTAATCATAACGAACACTTGGTTTAGATATTACAAAAGGCGTACATACACATGGAAAAAAACCATTTATCCAGAAAGATATCAGTTATACTATATAATGGTTAGGCACAGAATACATGAAAGGGAACATACGATAAATGCGCAAACAGAATTTTTATTAGGTAATCTACCGCTTAAGGTAGGTTTTGGATGGACAAATTTCAAACAAACTTTCAAATGAATATTTTGTAACTCCAAACAAAACCCAATCCAGCAACCTAATCTACATCAGTCCCTCTTCATCTCTGTGTACTTCTTTCCTCCCTTCATCCCATCCAATATCCCTATCCTGTTCCTACCCTTTCCTCTCTTGCCCAATATATTTGTTTATTTGGTAACGTTTGAGAAGACTTCTAAGGTAGCGTAAATTAGTTAGAATTAATGAATTCATGACAGAACATAAGAATAGATTGGAGTGGTAGGAGACTTATCCGTTACATGTGTCGACTTGTTCAGGTGTGTGCGACGGAATTAAAATCTGGGTGGGCAGCAATTTAGAAGAGGAGTAAGCTGGTCCATTATCAACAGTGCATTTTTGCTCATGGGTAGATGAAATGGTTAAATATGTTGGAAGAAACTGAGGATAGGTATTAAAGTCGGTGGGAAATACAAAAATCAGTCGGGTTTATTTTATTTATTTAATTATGCACCCGGCAAGCAACCGATAGGGGGAGTGGCAGGGGGTGAATACACACCAAAATAATTTTTACCCGAACATGACCCTATCGCGGTCGATCAATGTTATTATGACCCGCTTTCGCTCGTGCAAGCAATGTGGATTCATTCGCGGATGTTCCAACTTTTGTTACCAAGTCAGCAAAGTGGTTAAAAGAAAAATTCTACCGAAAGTGGTAAATTACTTTCATTGTTTCCATGTTAGATTGCTCCTAACCTTAAAAAAAACTTTAAGAGATTTTTTTCTTTATGAAATTATAATTTTGACGTTTAACGTGATATATGTACTTGTGTGCTCAATAATACCGAACGGTAAGTAAATGGCAAGGCTTATCTAAGTAATTGTTTAGAAATCTTGTTTAAGGAATACTGATTAGCAACGTGTAACTGATACTTGCTAAAAACATACTGCCATTCAGTGCAAATCCAGATTATTTAATAGGATATATTATAATGTAATAGGATATCTGGTACAAGAATATCCAGTTATAGTGCCACCCCGATGCCACAGGGGCCGGGATTATCGGATATTCCATCATTTCGACCACTTCAAAGGCGTAAGGGGTTTATGCCACTTCAAATTTTAATCCATGCAAATGAGGCCAACTATAAAATCCGTATCAAAGCTGATATTCGTATTATGGACATAATCTAAATAAAAGCTTCAGCATGTATTTGCACAAATTTTCTTAAATAACAATTTAGGTAGGCAAACAACCATGAACCGCCAGAAAATGACAAATCTACGGCGAAAAATAGTCTAGCCTGTGTATCAAATGTTCGATGGTCCTGCTAAGCACATCGTCCTCCTAACACTCTCTTTACTCGTAGTGCCCTATTCTTACTTACACATTTACAGAACGGAGATTTTTCACTGAGTTTTGAAAAAGTATTTTTGTCATTGTTGGACACATTCTTTTTTAGGATGCTCAGCACCAACTTTAGCCAACCTTTTGCGATTCTCACTCCCAACTCCCTAAAAACAAAACATTTTCTCCGGTCTATTTTCACAAGTCTATTTCTCTTTATCCAGTATTCTCTCTTATTCTTCAGCTTCCCTCGCGTCTCCAGTTTCTCAAGGGAAAATTGATCTTACTCTAAGAACCTTTGGTTGATCAGAAAGATCATATAAATCCCGGAATTAGTCGGAAGTAGCCCCCAATGTTACCCTGTCACCTTCCATTCTTTTAAATCTCGTAACATAAGGTACGTTCCAAAAATAATGCAATTATTTTTTTTTATTTCATTGAACAGATTTGCACAAAAACTTTAGGGTAGGACATGTGTGTTCTCCTTCGGTAGTGTAATATTTAATTAATATAATACATAATAACGAACATAGCGCACGAGCCAAGGAAAACACAGCGAATAAAAAATGCAGGTGAAAGATTAAACTTGAAAATTGTAACATCTCCACTCAATCCCAGAACATTCCGTTTCCTTGAACTCAATTTCAATCCAAACTAACGATTTGTTTCGGCATTTCTAATTGATAGGGAGGGCGAAACTGTTTTTTGTAAACGGTGCTACTGTCATAACAAAAAGAAATTAAGACGCGCAATGATGTGAATGCTTATTTTCCAATGAATATATATTACAGCTCCGACTTGCGTACGTTTACATATTGTCATCAACATACATGTATACGAGGAATGTCATCTCGAACATCTGGAACGAATTATGTGATGACGATACAGGCGCTAAATGATGAATATTTATCCAAATATTTCCATTTCCATTCAACTTCAAAAACCAAAAATGCATTTCAAACAGTCGACGTGACTCTTTTTCACCATTATTATCACTAGTCTTACGTAAAAAAATAAAAAATAGTGTGATTCTTATATTTTTCATTCTTTTGGACACACAAAACTTATATGCTGCATTTATATTTATTAATTTTCTCTCTCCTTCATTTTGACCTTTGCCTGTTCGGTGGCCGTACCGTTTTACGTTCCAAATTAAGATTGTACGAGCTCGTACTGGCGACATTGGCGGTTGATTTCAAATTGTGCATCTAAATCTGGGGATGGCTGTAAGTGACGTTAAATTTGCACCCATATTTTGGTGCACTTTTGGGTGTCATCATACGCACTTTACTTTTTATTAACTCTATGGTTGATAGTTAGATGCATCGAAGATATTGGACACACCAGTTAGTTGAAGAATATTATGCGAATTTTAATGTGCTCCACATAATCCCTAAGGGTCATACCAGGCCATACGTGACATTTTCCTCTTACCAATCTAAAAAAATTGTTCCTGTATTCTGTTTTTCATCATCAGAGCAATGGTGAAGGCTGTTGATTTGACATTGAAATATCTTTCCAAAAATGCCAAGCCAATTCTTCCAGGACTGGAGAAGAGGCGAGAGAAGTGCATAGCATCAAATGCGGAATATATTGAGAATGACCATAAAAGTTTAAACATTAGGAAAGGTACGCCAGTGAATAAAAAATGGCCATGATTTTATTTCATTTAGGTTAGGAGTACTTATTTATTGAGCTAAATTGACACAAGAGATTATGTATACTTGCAGTCAATGTACGAGTTTTCAACTCGGACTTTAGAGAACTAACGTATATTAATTATGGGGAAATTAAACGAGTAGAACTAACTCTATGATAAGATGTGAGTTTATATCATCTCGTGCAGAGCAGCCACAAAGAAGCATATTATATTCAATTTAAGATTGGGAATGTAAAATAACAAGAGTAATATTCATTCGTTATTTATGTAGTTAATTGATTGAAGTTATCAGTTCTTGCGTTCAATCTTTCACTTATTGGAAAAAAATTACTTGTACGATAATTTACACTATATATATATATATATATATATATATATATATATACACGCACACAAACGAATATACAATGTAAATATGATTCAACTTGTTTCACGTCTATAAATTACTGTGCGCTCCAATATTACTTCGGAAAATATTTAAATACTTCCATTCAATTCTATGACCTCACAGCCGTAAATTCAGTGAAAAAATGTACGCGCCTGAGAAAGAACACACGATATGCATGAAGAGACAGCCCAAGAATATTAAACCTTTTGTTGCTTTAAATGAATCCCTGACATTTTAATACATTATTGGTTAAAATATTTTGGATAGAGGTCATTGTAGATTTATCTGAAAGGTAATAAGCCATTAATTAACGTTATCGAACATTAGTGCAATATAGGTCGGTCACTAACCATAAACAATCCGATAGGCTGAAATTATTTTAAGACCCAGTCAAATACGGATGACTTATTCCCTTAATGCCAGGCGGATCTCCCGGGAATATTTAACGCTATCTGATTACTCGACCTGCTGTTTAGTAGTCCGTTCAAATTTATTTGAGGTTCAACTCCAAAATGTTGAAATTTCATTTTATACCATAAATTAGTAATTGGCGCCTGAGGTTTGAAAGCAGGTTTAATAAATGCGAAGTTAATACACTAGTGAGTTTTTTGCCATTAATCAGGAAATCGTTTTTGGTGGTAAGATATCAGTATATTATGGTGGCAATTTGTACCCTACTTAATGGAAAAATAATCCTTTTCAACAATTATATTAGTTTCTTCCGTTATTTTCAATGGTCTTGCATGTCATTCAGTGATCCCAAAGAATCTTCCGTTTTGGATATGTAATTCGATGCAGAAAACAACTAATGTGAGAAATAATTGTTTTCCTGATAAATTTTAGGAAAAACTATTGAAAACTTTAAAAATAAAACACAATCGAGATGAAAAGAAATTTCCAATATATGGTACATGCAATCACGGAATGTGAGAAGATTCGGTTGAGATGATGACGAACCTTCAATATGATATATTCGGAACAAACTTAAATGACTCCGTTAAGAGTATCTGCTGAGGTATCTTACTGTTAGAGTTTCTTGAAATGTATTTCAGTAGTTTAAAAAACAAGGATTATCTCGGTCTTCTGTTCAATAAAAAGAGTTTGGTAAGATGAACTGTCCCTTGAGATGAAAAAGTTTATAATTACCTGCCAATCAACCTTTAATAACTAAAATATACCATCAGATACACCTAAAGGTACTTATCGATTCTTAATAGGCGGGCGAAAAAAGCCGTATAAATTGAAAACAAATTAAAAGATAATTCAACAAGTTTTAATTTAATGTCGTTCGAATTTAATAAACACACGATGAATGAAAACTATTTTCAGCCTACATCTCTATTTATTCTCCATCGTTTAGGTAAACGATGGAGAATCTCATAAAAACTTAAATTTGCACAATAATAATATCAACTCGAAGCCATTTTCAGTTCGCTTTTCCCGTTAAATTACGGGAAAATTTGCCGTCGGCAACGATTACATAAACATGGATGCCTACCATAAAATGTGGACAAAGTCACAAAAGAATTGTTCTCAAATTTTTGAATGTGTTATGATAAAACATGAAAAAAATCAGAAAGTTTGATTCTCTTTCCTCATTTGAATACAAGTACTATATCCGTCGGTCAATTATTTAAAATATTAATGAGTGAAAGGGAATAACCTGACTTAGAAAATTTTAGATTTCCCCATTTTTTAACATTGAAATACATGATATAAGTATTTGGATAGAATATCACACTCGATAGAAATTTTCCTTTGCTATAATGTTACGATAAATTTAAATTTTTCTCATTTTTAATTTTTACATAGGCGGCAGGTTAAATGCATCACTTAGCCCACCCCATCCATTCTTTTTACAGAGCAAGTGTAAGCTCGGTCTTTCAGGTACTTATTCTTAATGGAATTACGTGGGGAAGATGTGTTTGGATGGCGGATCGCTCTCGAAAATGGAGAAAACATCTCATCTCTCACTCGGGTCGAGTCCGGCTGCATGCATCACCTCGTCCACTTACATCCAACGCTCAGATTACGAAAGAAAACCTCACCCCGGGTCGTTTACTCACCCATTCCTTTCGGATGGGCTTGAGGATCTTTCCTTCGCGTTCCTGGGTGGGCGGCGCGGGTGGGTGGCTGCATTAGTTGAGCAAAGCTCCGCGCGGAATCTCTCACGCACACACGCGCGATTCAGACTAACCGAGTGCCGACTAACGAGTTCGAATTATTGACGGTCGAGTGTTCGTCCCACCCCTGCACTCCCTCCCTCCACACACACCCCCCCCTTCCGCTCCCAGAGTCCACAGCCACTTACGCCCCCCTCCCCCAAACTCCCACCTTCGAGAAACACTTCCGACGAGGAGAATCAAGGGGGAGGGGGTGAAGATTTCCGGTTCTGAAGACTCGGAGAGGATTAGAAGACGGAAGCTGCAGAAGCAGTTTCTTCCGCGGTTTGCGGGCATCTCGATGATATCGATCCCACTCTGCGGGAGACGATGAAGACGAGCGCTTTTAACACGCGCTAACATCCTGGGAAACGAACTGGAGCATAATCCACTCCACCACGCGTTCTTTTTTATTGTTGAAAAATTTGAATACGAGATCCGTCCAATAAACACGCGAACGGAGGCCATAAAAACTTTATTTAGCAAAATTTAATCTACATCGATTTTGTCCCCTTCAAAGTACTCCCAATTCGTAGGCTATTCACTAATTCCATCTTCTTTTACATTGTTTAAAGCACCCATGGAAGTCCTCGGTAGTTAGGCTTTCTATTTTTCTCGTCGTTTTGAGAGATTGCGTTAGAATAAATCATTCATATGACCATAGACGTACGCCCCCCTTTTATGGCTCAAAAGTACGTTTTTATCTCGATCAGAATAAAATAAATCGCAGTTGGCTCAGCAGCCTACGGCGGGACATACTTATTTGACTTTTTACTGAGCAATGACTTCAGAATGAATATTTTCTCACATTATTGTCTTCAGGAGACATGGAAGTACTGGGATTGAGCGTTGGACTACGGGTCCAGAGGGCCCGGGTTCGCCTTTGGGCATCCTCGGCTCCACCCAAGCTGTGAGATTTTACGGATACCAGAACTTCCTGGGAAACCATAACCGGCACAGGGAAAGAAACTGTCCCCTAGCCTGATTTGTGAATTTCACTCGCCGTATAGGGCTTATTACTGGGTGAAGTCTACATAGACTTATCGTTAAAACCGACCTTAAGGTTGATAACTTTGTTCATGTTTAATGGTTGGTGTGTTCTAATAACTAGTTAATGAATTGATATAGTATAGAAATTTTTAGTTCCATTCCTCTTTAAAAGGCGATGTATTCACGTCTCCGACTGCTGTGGGATTTTACAGAAATTCGAATTCAGAATCAATGAATTCAGGTTATGGAATTGAAGATATTTTGGCCCAAAATAAATCCAAATATGATAATAACACTATTATTTTGATAAGTTCATTCAGTTAGTTTATTACGCGTAATGATACTAAATACTACATAATGTCTTCACAAAGCAACTTCTCTTTGCAATATATCCATTACCTTTCACAAAGGCCCCCAAGTCATTTTTAGGATTCCTTTTGATTTAAAGATCGCAAAATTAAACAGAGGTTCAGTCCTAAGATTTTTCCCTGTCCTTTTATAATTTTCAAACTCAGCCAATTTTTCTGTAAATTGCGTGAATAGAGATGGGAAAAATATTCTACTGTGGAAGGTCCAATTACTTTCCGCACTGGTAAAACGTTTTATAAAGTCTTGTACCATTTTAGAAAGCTTTGTGAGAGGAAAACGCCCTTTCACCCTCCTACGAATTCTAACACGCTCTAAATGATGGCGCCTGGAGGCCTTTAAGCGTACGTAATTACATGTTGAAATCTACTCTCTTGTCTGCGAAAAAGGCACGGCATTGGATTCCCCTTCCTTACTTTTAGGCACGCAAGGACTTGAAAATTCACCGTCGTCAACACCCGGTTAAGCTGGGCTAGCCCACACGCTCAAAGAGCGAGAGAAGACGAAACTTTCGCCGGACTTTGTAAGTTTATATTTTCCTTTTTTACTTCACGCCATGGGACACGCAAAGTTTGTGTGTGTATGTGTGTGCTTGTCAGTATCAGGTAGGATCAATTGAAGGCGCGTTGCTGTCGTACCTGAAAAAAGTAAAATAAAACACCTACCAAAGAGATATTATTGTTATATTTAGGACATTGAAAATGTCTTGAGGTTTGTCACGATCTCAACACACCTATCAAAGAAAATGATTTTAAGCAAAAGAAGTAAAATAAATGTTCCTAAGCTCTTTCATCTACCATATCCTTCATTCATTTGCTTACATCACATGTCAAAACCTCGATGATAGAAAATCTGAAAGAAAGCACGCCGGTCTCTTTTTGAGGACGTCCAGTAGCTTATTCTAGCTAAAAAATCAATATCTTTTTTATTTTTATAGGCACAGCCTGTAAATATAACGGGTGAAATTATATCAAGACCGACGTCTTTTCCATGCAACACATTGCCTATCCCTTCATTTTCTCCAAAAGGATAGAGATTTTCATAAAATTCACCTTTTTTACATATCGTAATATTTATTCAACTTTGACACAGAAGGGACCTATAATCGGTAATGTTTATATTTTACTTATAATCGAGTAATTGAAATGGAAGAAAAATTTATTTTAAAAAAGCTCAAATATTTCGTTTAGTTATTTGTAAGGAGTAGTCTTCTCTGTTTACTTGACAATTTTTGCATGACGACAGAAGCTTCCTTTTTGTGGCGGGGACGTAAGTAAAGAGAGTCTTCCTGGAAGTGTTCCTTTGATTTCTTTGACTATTACAAGGCATATGGTACAATATTAGTGTAAAATTTAATAGCACAAGTATAACGTGATTTTGTGTAGATACCCGTCAAGTTCGCTATTTATTACTTATTTGTTCAGACTTTCCTAAGGAACTTTCCTTAGGAATATGGTGCCATGGAATGCATAGCAAAAGTGTTATAATAAGCAATCAAATTTAGAAGTATTCAGTAGGATTGTATCAAATTTGGTAGTATGAACACTGAAACAACTAATCTATTGTAAACAATCTAAGCTAAATTTACTAATCCGTGAAAATATGTTACTGCCGACCACTAGGCGGATCTTCATCTAAGCTGTCCCGATCAAAGTTAAACTCGTTTGCCACTTGGCAACAGTTGAATATGACGGAGCAAAGCCCCCGAGAGTGTTCTAAAATTCGGTATGAATTTCCTTTGCTTTCATGCGTAAAGATGCGACGCATTGAGCTAGAAATTGACTAAAGTGTGTCGACAATTGTTGACGTTTTCCAGGGGTCTCCGGGTGCGAACGGATTTATTCCAGTATTGGGCGCTCATGAAATGCTTTAATGCTGGTACCACCTCTTTACTATACACTAACCGTGATGCGCCTCGAATATTTATGCATCTGATCTACGTACTCCGGGAGCTACCAAGATACGGCCGCGCAAGTGAGGGCGGGTCGTACTGGCGGTGGCGATCCGCAGGGTTAACTGCTCGGACCCATACCTTCGCTGCCCCGTATCTCGTTAATTATTGCACAATGCCTTCTAAAATTAGAAGTTATGTCTGATTTATTGGATTTATTTAAATATCTAATTGAATAAGAGTCACTGTCTTCACATTTAGAATAAAAGTTAAAGTTTACTTTTCTAAAAGCTGAAAATCTATTACTAATAATGATTTTTAGGAATCAACAAAGGTTAGTAATTAAATCTTGCAGTCATAATTAATGAGTGAAAATTTTGGCGAAATTTACCTGACGAAAGCACAAGATACCGATTTTATGCTGTTGAAAGTCTCATCGGATGGGCTGAGTACTGAATATTGAAGTGGTCACTCTACACGGCAGCCAAGTGGGAATCTGCATTACCATTTGAAAATCCCGGATTTTGAGTTTCAAGCACTATCATATGCATAGTGAGTAGGAGGATAATAGAACTCCAACTTCTTTTTCGACCAGTTAGCCGCATCAAAGTTATAGAATAGAAGCTAATGCATTTGGGTTTTTACTTGAATTTGAAAAAAAAAACATTTCAATGATACGGGATCCAAACGTCGAGCATAGTCAAATGTGACAGAAATCGATGCTGACTGCCTCTGAAAGAAAGCGTCTTCGGGGACTGAATCCCTTCTCTGCAGTTCGTATGCCTCGCTTGAATGTCGCATTTTGCTCCCGCCTAGTTGGGGTTTCAAGGAGGCCCGGGGCGCGGCTTCGTCCCGGGGAACACTCTTACCTTCCGAAAGCACCCTTGACCCCGAAGGCGGAGGAGGGGAGGGACTTCTCACCTTCCTCCGTGCAGAGAGGGGCCGGCTGAGGGCCTGCCCACTTGTTCCGCCTCTCGAGACAACACCCCTACGCGGTCGCAGTGTTACACAAGCAGAAAGGTATAAAGCCGAGGTAAGACTGGATTCAAAGATATTGAAAGAATAAAGAGTGGATGGAATAGGGAGACACTATTGACAGGATAAACACTGCTAGTATCAATAAACCAGAATAATTTTTAAACAAAACAGTCTGAGGCATAAATTTGTGGAATTCCTTCAAAGTTAGAGAAAAAAACTTGCGGAAACTTTTCATTTCCACATCTTTAGTTTTCTTCTTTATGTGAAAGTACAAGGTTTCTTTTTCTAACCTCAGCCTAGTTTGTAACCTTAAAATAGATGCGGAAACTTTTCATTTCCACATCTTTAGTTTTCTTCTTTATGTGGAAGTACAAGGTTTCTTTTTCTAACCTCAGTCTAGTTTGTAACCTTAGTCGACTTTTCCTAATTACACAGTGAAAATAAATATCTAAAACCGTTTCATAATATTTACTTGGAGTTTTCTACAAAATTTAAGACTCGGGTTCGAACTCCGGGCAGTCACTTAAAACTGCCAATCTTAACGACATTGTCAATTGGTCTTCATAGTCTATTCTCTCATTAGGCAAGTTGTTGGAAGCATTAAACACAATAATCCCAACAAAAATCAGTCGAGATTTAAAGGTATCTGGACCCAACCTAGAAGCTCAAAATTCAATGCGACTCAAATGACGTTCAGGAGGACAATTAGAGCTTGGAGAGACGAATGATGAATTAAACTGCAACACTATTTCAAATCATAAGACTCTTACATAAATACCCTTCACGCCGTTCTCTTTTTGGGTCGGCACTGTCAAGAAAAGTCTGGTATCAAATTAAGAATGTAATCTTTCTCTTGCTAATATATTACATCCTCGTCCTTGTGGGCTTCTTCCGCCTATGCTACATACCTTTTCATACATACATACATACTCTTTCATTCTGGAAACTTAGAATATTCCAAGTTTAAATTTTCTCTCGAAACGCATTCACTCATAGCTTTGCTGGTCCTATCCTTACCCTAAAATCATGTATTACACCCTCATATATCTGTCTGGCGATTCAACTCTTATTCATTCTATCAGCATGGCCATGGTACATATTATATCATCTGAATCATTTCATGACTCCCTCATTGCCAGCCTCATTTCTCTAATGCAACCTACAATCTTGTAACTCACGTACTGCGTACACATTCCATTTGGCCGATGCTTACTTTTCGCCGACATAACCAAGTTTCGCTTCAAAACAATAACGTGGTGAGGAGTACACATTGGTTCACCGCTATTTGTGCTGCTTCCGAAGACTCCTAGGAATCGAATAACGCTATCATACCACCATAGTTCCTTTTCCTAAAACGTAGTCATGACGTAAGTCAACAGACAGCATGCAACGGTTTCACATTTACGAAGACAGCAGACATGGATTAAAAAAGCCACAGACGCTCGAGGAAAAGAAGATTCGACGTGCGAGGGCAGGGCATGTCTTGCGCTAAGTCAGTTCCCAAGGTGCGTGGAACTGGCAATTACAGGGCAGAGCAGCCGATAGCCACCTTTCCTGTAACGTCTGCAGCCACCCATCGGATACACGAGGTGATACGCGAGATGCCCAGTCAGGATACAGCTGCAGCAAAAAAGGAAATCAACAACTGGAACCACAAGCCGTTGCTCAACTCACTAGGCTCCCATGATTCTTTGCATATTTTTCAACAGTATTTCTCGTACTGATCGGAGTTTCACCTTATAGTCTTCATCTCCCAAGAAAAAGTGCATTCGTGCTATCAGAAAATGAAAGTGGTATTTCATTACCATTACAGGTTATTTCCAAAAAGTCACGCATGCCACAGTTGATTATGCTAAAACGCATTTTACCCGCTATTACCAAGGAAAGGCCCACGTTTTATCATTCCCATTCAAGTTTAATCGATACTGGCGTGGGAGAGACGTATTAGAGGGGCCGGCACTCATGGGGAAGAAACCGCTTCGGCACCTTCCGCTTTCTAACCCTCTACAAGGCTTCAAAGACCCAGCAATTTCCTCCTTTCCCTTTTTTCCACTTTCTTCTCAAATTTTCTTCGGTGAATATCGTTCTTTCACTTTTCACACGTGGATAAAGGTCGAATTTTCAGAAGCAGCGAGGTGAGATACAACTAATGAGGGAGTGAGTAAGGTGATACCCTCTTAGCAAAAATCCCTGCTCAAATCAACAATCCAACTCTGTGAAGATACGAAGCATTCCTTTAAGAACGTAAAAACGTAAGAGTCATCTCGTGGGTCTCTGCACTCAGTTTCATTGCATCAAGTTTCTTCAAATCAACATTTCATTCAATGCTATCATTTTTCCCAAAAAAATCCAAGTTCTGCTTCGTTTTGGTGGTCAATATAACAATTTTATACAATTCACGATAAACGGAAAGTTTGAGGCTTCGGAAATTAATGGTATCAAATGATTCCAGCAAATAAATTTGAAAGGAAATTGAAGGCACACATAGGCCCAACAATTATGTATCGTACAATGGTAAAACAAGCGGAAAAAATGGAATAATTATGATGATAATGCAAAACAAAGGCAGATGTTTCATAAAAAAGGGATATTGAAAGGAAAGGAGACAACAAATTCCATTGATTGAAACTGATGGTGATTCATTGACTTTAATTCCAAATATTTCGCGTTCCTTGTTTTTAGCACTACAACTAACGTCAAACGGAAATTCTATTTCCCAAATGCTACTTGTAAACACGAAATTTAAGTGAAACATTTGGTAAAGAGCATTAAGTTAACATTCGTAAATCGACGTCCATAAGTTACTTTTGAATCAATTATCCAAGCCAAGTTCATATTTGTGTGAACAAATAGTAACAAACATGACCATTACTGCTTTTTTTTAAACTTTTAGAAACACAATGAAAATTCAAGAGGGTAAATTTCGGGGGGAAGTCCCTCTTGGCCCACTTTGCACTACCATCAATGAAAAGGAAACAGCGGGCGTAGGAAGCCCAAGTTGATATTCATTGTTTCCCCCAAAAACTGGATTCGTGATACTTCGAGTCATTTTTGTGGAATGTTAGGTTGCTCATAATGATTTTTTCGTGGAATAAAGGTATGTAGGACAGTCAAATGAAAATCGAACTCGCCAAAACACACAGTCCGTAACAAAGGTGGAAACGCTGTTGTTGCGTATCGAACTGCCATTAGTGAAAGATATTCTAGCCGTCATTCAATGAGCGTCATAATACCCCAATAAAAATAAATGATAACTAATTTTAATTAGAAGACATATCTTTAAAGCAAGGGCCGTTTGCTAATATTTAAATATTGACGCTTCAGAACACAGTTTCACTCCTGCAGCGCCATCTACTGATTCATTGATAAGCTATAGCAGCATTTGTTTTGTTTCAGAAGTCGTTTGCTTGTCCGTGAAGGCAAAAAACAATGTCTGCGACAACCGTTGATCCCGCCAGCTGTGAAATGCTTTCTGTCATACAATTCTTGTAGGCAAAAAAATTGTCGGCTGCTGAAATTCATCGGGAGTTATGCCTCGTACATTGTCTTCATTAATCTGTCATTGATTGTCAAAACAGATCGCGTGCAGCGTAGAGGAGATAGAAGTAAAAGGTTGTTATGACAAATTGAGTAGTGTATCAAAATTATTAGAGGAGCTAAGTTGGGAATGACCCACGGAGCACAGATTAAATTACAGATTTGCATAAATTAGAAGGTACTATTAATGGTATCATCATTAGTTGTTCAATCTAAAGATTGGTTGACTTCAGCCCTCCACCATACCCTATCTGATGCTAATTGACTTACTTCTTGGTATTTTTTTAAATTTACTTTCTTCTTTATTTGTCCCATGTATTTATCCTTTGGTCTTCCTCTTGGGACTTTTCCCTGTATCTTTCCTTCTGTGTTACACTCTTCACGAATTCATTGTGCATCAGAGTGTGGCCAATCCATCTGGCTCTTCTTTTCTCTATGGCATTTCATAAGGTCCGTTCTTCGTCTATTCTTCTGTATACTTCTTCATTTCTTATTTTATCCGTCCATTTGATCTTAAAAATCCTCCTCCAGCTCCGGGTTTCGAAGGTTTCTAGTCTTTTCTGGTATATTTTTCCAATAATCGATGCCTCTGATCCATGGATTTCCACGCTCCATTTGAATGTTTGCACGTAGTGTTTCTTCGTCTGTGGTTTTATCTTCTGAGAACACAGCAGTGGTCTTTTCATTATGAATGCTCTCTTAGCTTAAGCTCTTCTTCGCTTGATGTCTGTCCCATGTTATGGTACTCCCGATATAGGTGAAGGATTCTACTTACTCTAATTTTTGTCCTTTCAGTGTGATTACTGTATTCCGCTTCTCTCTTCCACATATTAGGATTTTAGTCTTCCTCTTATCTATTTTCATGTTGTCCCTTTGTAGAACTTTATCTTTTATACTTGATATTTAGTGACCTTTGAAGATTCTCTTGGTTTTGTGCTAGCATTGCAATGTCATCCGCGATGCGTAGCATATTTATCTCTTCTCCATTGATCCTAATTCTGTTTAATCAGATGCCTTGTGCTACTCTTATTGCCTCCTCCATGCACATCTTGAGCAATGCGGGTGAGATTTTGCATTCTTGTCTAACTCCTTTTTTCATTTTAGCTTATATATGGCAGTCATCTCTTCTTCGCATTGGGGTTACTGCTTCTTGTATAGTGGATAGATTATTCTTCTATCGTTGTAATCTCTTTTTTCCAGAAGTCCAAAGATCTTGTTTATTTTTGTTACATAAATTGGAAGTGCCAGTGTTCCGTTCCCTGCTTGGGTTCCTGGTGGCAAGTAGGTGCAGGCGCCCACTTCCCTGCATTCGTTGATTCAGCGTCCGCAGTTTAATATGCAATGTTTCAGTAATCTGCCGTCTGTGGCGACATGGTAGAATTAAGCAGTACGTGGTGTGTTCTAAAAATAATGAGAATTTTAATTTTTCGGACAATAATATTTACTTATAATTATACATTGAAGTTGTCACCTTCAAAGTAGTCCCCATTGGAGATTATGCACTTGTGCCAGGGCTTCTTCCAATCCCCGAAACACTTCTCAAACTCGATCTTTCAGATAGTCTTTAGTTCTTTCAGCAATGCGCTTTTAATGTCATCTACGGCTGTAAAACTACGGTCCCTTCAAGGTTCTCTTAATTTTTGGAAATATAAAAAAGTCACACGGAGCCATATCTGGCGAATATAGAGGTTGGGGCATCGTTACAGTATTGTTTTTGGACAAAAACTATATGCAAGCAATGAAGCGTGAGCTGGTGCATTATCGTGGTGCAAAAGCCATGCATTGTTTTTCCACAGATTTGGGCGTTTATTTGGGATTGCTTCACGGAAACGGCGTTAAACTTGTAGGTAGCACTATTTATTGACCATTTGACCTGGCGGCGGGAACTCATGATGCACTTTGCCATTAAAATCGAAGAAAACAGTGAGCAACAAAGCTTCACGTTCGACCGCACTTGTCGAGCCTTTTTCAGTCCTGGCGAGCCAGAATGCCTCCACTGGGATGATTGAGCCTTAGTTTCAACGTCATATCCGTAAACCCATGTTTCGTTACCTGTTATAAAACGTTTCAGTAATTCTGCATCGTCGTTTACTTCATTTAGTGACTCCTGAGCAACTTCCATTCGCCGCTGTTTTTGTTCAAAATTCAACAATTTTGGAACTAATTTTGCTGCCACGCATTTCATACCCAAAAAATTGGAAAAAATGTCATGACATGCTCCAATCAATATGCCAACATTATCAGCGAACTCTAATTGTGATTCGGCGATTTTTCATAACCATTTCTTTCACTTTTTCACGTTTTCATCGATTGTTGATGTGCTGGGGCCTCCAGGGCGTTCGTCATCTTCAAGGGCTTCGCGGCCTTCTTGTAAACGCTTATACCACTCGTAAACTATTTATTTACTCATAGCCGACCATAGGCCTTTGTTAACATTTCAGACACTTTGTCACACTTTATTTCATTTTTTACGCAAAATTTGATACAAAATCATTGATCCAATTCCTTAAACAAACGAAAATCATAAAACACGCCGGGCTCATAAAACACGTCTAACCTTATTGGGTGTCACAGACAAAGTACACAATGAAAAAAGCTGAGAGTTTTATCATACTTCAGGGGCATATATACCAACATAATAAAAATGTTTGACAATCGGACTCTCCAAGCCGGCGAAATGAAAATATTCTCGTAATGTTTTGAACACACCTCGTGTACACATGTGTCGTATATACATGTGCTACTACATACATGTGTATAGACATGTATGTAGTAGCTACAGAATCTACACGAGGTCTACATTGATTGCTTCTTGAAGCTATCATATTGGTTGGCTATATGTATCCTAAAAGTCACCCTCCATTGAAGTGTAGCAAAGCATTTAACTACCGCGGGTTGCCTGACTTCACGGGGCTAAAGACCCTAGTTGCTGCGAATTGGCATGTTTTGTAGCCGAATCCAGCTGCATGCGTACTCGATAATTAAGAATGATAGTTACAAATATGCATTGAATTCCATGTATTTGAATTTGAATATTTCTAATTGACATTAACATACAAACGAAAAATTAAATTACATACCATTGTGTCATTTGCGTGTTTCACTTACGACCAAGTCTGTACTAAATAACTATTTTTTGTATAGTGGTGATTTCACTTCCTTATCATTAGTTTTTCATTCAGTTGTAGCCTCGTATTTACATGTATGTAGTTCACCGGTACATGAGATAAAGTACGTTGGTACACAATTTAGGATAGAATACACATTATTGTCAGCTGCTCGATATTTAATGATTGGTATTCTCTTATTGAACTTCATTCACCTACCAAATAAACTAATCTAATATACGTGTGATCAATTTATTTAACGCAACATATCATTCGCGGATGAATTAAACGCCAGTGAACTGGAATGCATTATTCGCAAATGCTGGGTTAATGCTGTACTCCGCCGGGGATCGGCACGACATTTCCCGGTGTCAACGTGTCATCACTGGTCTAGACTGCCCAGCCCTCCACCATTATCCGTCAATTAATCAATACCCCTTTTATCTATAATTCCCAACTAAGCAGCATTTATATTATGCTTTTTAATTTCAAATTAAATTCACGAAGGCGAGGCTAATCAAATCGAATACCTACAGTAAATTGGGTTTAAAGTAATCAAAGCAAAACAAAAAATTGATTTTTACCGCTGACAAATATAAGTGTCCATCTTTGCAGCAGTATGTTAATTGTTTCGCCTTTTATACTAATACAAACTAAAATATGCACTTAGTAACTATACGCATCTCTTGATTATTCTGCAGTGCTGGAAATTGAAAAACTCTTGCATCTTTCAAAAAATATCATGTAACCATAAGAGGATATAGGACATATCATACACGCATGAATATTTTGAAAATTCCTTATTGGCAATTTCAAAATGATATACTGATCAGTAATTAGTTATCAGAGTTCGTTAGGGGAGCAAATTACTGAGCAAAGGTTAAATTAGAGATTAAATCTCTTGCATTTAATTGGAAGGATGTCTCTTAAGCGATAAATTTGAAAATATATTATTATCCCCATCGTACTGCGGTAGGAGAGATGATGTCAATAAAATTAGGGATATTAAGTATAGATTAAATGTGTCATTTTTCCCATCAACGATAAAAGATCAGAATAACTTGGTCCGACCACGCTAGGGGTAAAAAGTACTCTTATTTTATGTCAAAAGTAGTCTGGTGTGTAATCACCCCCTGCCACACACCCTAGTGATGGCTGATATGGTACTATGTTTTAATGATAATAATACAACAGTAATCTCTATAATTTGAGGCGTCCCCTCCACATATTTAGAAAACCAACGTGTTAATGTAGCCCCATACGCACCGCAATATGGCAATTGTCCTCGGATTGAATAAAATCTGCCGTATTTAAGGAAACAGATTGAAAGCTCTATACAAAAGTTTTTAAAGCATCAAATATAACCTCATTTAGATGGTTGCGCTAAGCGTTACCTAAGCGCTCTGGATCACCATGAACCTTTCCGTATAAAAATACGCTTCAAACCCGATAAGACCTAGGTTTGAATATTTGAAATGATTCGTACTATGAAATTGGAAGACAATACACGATGCTCAAGCCAGATGAAATAAAAATGATATAATACTATCTCTCAAATGAATTCTCAATGAAAAATATTATAAATCGCTCAAATTTCACGTTTGAAATATTAATTCAGGATTAAAGCTCAGTTCTTTTTATCATTTTTTCAAAATTCACAATGCACGACGGTTTCAATGTTGACTGGTCGCGTTTGGATGAAAAGAACATTTCGATTTGAATTATTTTCCTATAAGCATTTCCTTTCACGCGAATAAGCCAGAAGAATAGGATCCACAGAGGTACAGTAGGAATTATAATGGGCTTCTATTCATATTTCACATGCATCTCGCATGAAAAGACGCATCGGAAAGTCTGCAATATTTTATACCATCATGCACTTATTTGCAGTACTTTTGCTGTCATACTGCGAAAGCAAGTTCTCTATAGCTGAATAATTGACCGTGGTCATTTTTAACTGAAATTCAGTCAATACGCAAAAGAACAGGATTTCATCAGGAAAAAAGATCATGGTTCAATCGCGATTAGAATTATAATTTATTAGTTTAAGCAAAATGCCTATCAGGTATGGTTATTAATAGGAAGATCGTGCCCACCGTTATACGATAGAAAAGATCATGTCAATAAAATTAGAGCATAAATTTAGAGCAGATATTTTTTTATTTCCTTTTCCCGAAAAACGATAAGGGATCAGAATAACTATATTAGATCGCCCTATGGAATAAAAACATTTTTTCTTTCATTCTAAGTAACCTAGCATGTTCTTGCTATCTCTTTTAGCTTTAGTTACCGTCCTTCTTGTTCCCTACAGCTCCCCTTTCAAGCGGAGAGAAATATAGCTCATTTAGATATCGTAGTGCATTTGCCTGAAGTTATTATGATATAAATTATTTGAAAAGTTAAAACATATTCTTTGTAACTAAGAATTAAGGAGAACTAATTTTAACTTTGCATGCTCAGTGTGTAATCAACCCCTGCCACACACCATATTAGTAGGGCACCATGTAGATAGATAGATCTATAGATAGTGTGTTCCACATTCTACCGTAAATTACAACGACCAACAAAGTCCAACTAAATTTCCTACATGATAAAACCATTAATTATCCAAATAGATGGTAATCTAATAGCCTCGGAGTTTTTAGCTGGTTTGAAGTGTGATATGCACATGCAGTAAATGAAGCCAAACTGATCGATAGAGTTGTTCATAAAGCTATGCCTACGTCTCATATACATTTAATGTATTATATATATATATATATATATATATATATATATATATATATATATATATATATATATATATATATATATATATATATATATTAAATACATACTCTCCAATCGCACTAAAATGTCGAAATCCTGCTGCTCCCATCAGCTGAAAATATTATTCGTTATCATTAAATTATATTATGTGTGCTCTTTAGTTTCCAAGTCCTTCTAAAAAACTACTTCAGAGTGAGTAACATTAGTCAATGTATAAATTTTCTCTTTTTACAATCTGTCCCAAATCCGGCAATTTCACTTTTCACTAATTTATACGAATCATAGTTATTACGTGAATCAAAGATTTATACAGATCTTTGATTTAGTTCTTTCCATTAATTGGATTACCAAAATTATTCCTTACATTGTTAAAAGCATCCCAACAATGATGATGATTGGAATTTATTTGGAGAATAGCAAATTTTTAAAACATTGTTTAAAACCGTAAGCTCTTTATAATCCGACAAGTTTATAATTAATAGTGACTGAAGTAACTTTTAAACTGACCCTATTGAATGCATTATTTTAAACTAAATATTTTTGTAAAAATATGTAAACACAGATATTTTTTAATATTTTCTATACATTTAAAAAGCAACAACGATTGAAAAATAAATCAGTTAAACTGATGGACTAATCGGGTTGTACAATATCGAAATCGGGCGTAAATTGTTAATCCCAGTTTTATGTAATAAGATGGTACTTGTAATGCATGTACATGGTTTCCTCTGCTGCAAGTAATGCACACGCCATCAAGTCCGACAAAGTTTTACTCCCCGGATTGTATTACGCGCACGAGTTGTAGGTTGCACTTTTCACGTTTCTCTTATTGACATGGAGGAGTAGATTCAAGCGCAATTATCCCCATTACTATTTTACACCAAATTTATTTCCACAAGTATGGAAATTCTCAGCGGAAAAATTCATGGTAAGATAATATTTTGCTTGAGTTATACCCATTCGTGGATTCGTGAGCAGATAGACCCCTTGAATGCTCATTATATCGTGCACATAAATTATTTTTTAGTGAGGTCGTTGAAAAAATATTACCCTGTTTCAGTTTTGATTCAAATATTTATGGAGTCGGTAGTTTCTCAAAAATTCCATTTCAAGATAAGATTATGTCAACAGATGTGCAGATGGAGTACGCGTATAAAACATCCGCTTAGAAAGTTCCTCGATTAGTCCTTAGTAAGACCTCATTTCGTTTAATCCTTAATCATAATGGAATCAGCACATAAGGATCTGAACTGAACAAAAGAAAAAAGGAAGCCTCGACGTTCGCTGAAACTTGTCAAGGACAGAGCGGAGACATTGAACGATTATTGAGAAAACAAGAACAGAGCATCTTGAGGCTCGAGACGAGCAAGAAGATGATTCACTGAAAAAATAATCACCTTTAGAAATAAAGACTGGCTACGTATAATTAATTACACATCGGAATTATGTTGAACCACAATAGAGGGTATTTTATTACGTCTCCTGAGTAATTACGAGTCATTTCCCATCACAAAAGTAAATTAACAAAACGTATAACTCTTTAAAAAAACATTATAACTTGTTATAATATCTAATTCTCTTTTAAACGCGCAAATTTCCAAAAATAATAATGGCGAAAGAGTAACCAGCAGCTTGCAAAAGCTAAATTATTAAATAGCTTCTTTCAAAGCGACTTCACCAATATCTCACCGAATGCCTCCGATAGCTAACTAGATCGTACGACCTTCAACCGACGCCCAAAATTTCAATCTCATATAATGGAATAAAACGTTTGCTGAAAAATACTAAGCCTAATAAATCCTCCGGAAGCGAGAAAATACCCGCTCGTATATTTAAGGATCTAGCTTCGGATATTGTGCCGTATCTAGAAATAATAATTAAGAAGTCGCTGGTAGATCACAAGGTTCCCAGAGATTGGAAAACAGCTAACGTAACACCAATATTTAAAGACGGAGACAACGAAGAACCAATTATTTACAGACCAATTTCCCTCACATCCATTTCGTGGAAGGTTATAGAATATATAGTGGCTGGGTCGATCGTGAGGCGCCTCGATAACCAGAAGTTATTAATAAAAATCACCACTGTTTCCGAAAGAATATAATCCTGCGAGACACAACTTGCGCTTTTTGTTCTCAATATTCTTACTTCGGGAGAGAGCAATGTACCAGTGGACGCGATGTTTCTAGATTTTAAGAAAGCCTTCGACAAAGTACCTCTTAGTAAACTACTCGCAAAGCTATAATCATATGGCATAGGTAAAAATATCAGGGTTGGATTAAAAACTTTTTGAATGGTCGGGTTCAAAGAGTAGTGATAGATGGAGTTAGCTCAAAAGCAGCAGAAGTTACTTCAGGTGTTCCCCGAAGAAGTATCATAGGACCTCTTTAATTCATACTTTACGTTAACGACAATGACTTCGTAGACACTAGTAAGATATTCTTATTTGCTGACGGAATGCGTAGACTCAATTAAATACCTAGGTATTACCGTAACTCACGATCTTTCCTGGGTGAAACACATACGGGGAACATGTGGACAAGCTAACAAAATATGAGGATGCATTAGAAGAGTACTAGGTAAACTCGATGAAAACGTCAAAGAGAAAAATAATCCGTCGTTGGTTAGGCCTCGTAAAGAATATGCTTCAAGTATGTGGGATCCTCACGAAGTTGGATTAAATGCTAAATTGCATCATGCGCATCGCAGAGGAGCTAGATTTGTAAAACATTGTCATGGTAAACTTAGTAACATATCCACAATATTAGAGCAGCTAAGCTGGGAATCACTCACTGAGCGAAGGTTGAATTTAATAAAAAATTGAAGCTCTTGCAAAAATTGGAAGGTCTCTTTAGCAGTGATGTTGAAAATATATTATTTTCAACATCACTGCTATATATTTTATCTTACTACGGTAGAAGAGATCATGCTATTAAAATAGAGATATTAAGTATAGAAAAGATAGATTTAAGATGTCATTTTTTCCACGAAGGACGGGGGATTATAATAACATTGTTCGACCGCGGTAGGGTCATGTACAGGGAAAATTATTATGGTGTGTATTCACCCCCTGCCACATATTCTGGAGGTGGCTTGCAGGGTATAAAGAAATAAAAAATAAAATAATAATACTGAAAAGCCATCTCACGGAATACAACCATGAGGAAGGGTTATTTGAACCCGATAACCGCACTTTTGTGAATAAACTTTCACGATTTTAAAGTTACCCGTACCCAGAGGCAGCAATCTTTGCGTGAAGCACAATTTATAAGACCTGTTTGCTCCTGCTTTTGTGTGTACATGTAAATTAATTATGATATTTGTTTATTAGTAGATAGCTATTCCGGAATGTTTACTTACGGCAAATGGAGACATATTTACCCTCAATAATTAAAGCATAGCATTTAAAATAATGAAAAAACCAAAAATAAATATTTATTAGTGATCAGAAAAGCAAGCCAAGGCTTCAAAATTACCTCAAAGGTGTTTGTAAAGCACAATGTTTTCCATGTCTGAAAATCATGTCAACGGCACGATCGACTACCACTCATGAGAAATTAATCACCTTCAACACAAAATTACCGTTAATACTATCAAATGAACATGGCATAATTGAATAATGAAAATGGAGTTACAACAATATGCAAGGCAAGAAAGGAGGTAGCGGTAAGTTTGAATACTTTTCCAGTATGGAATACTGGACAAGTAATTAAATAAATTTTTAATGGAGGACAAATTCAGCGTGAGATCTCATTAGCATTCCAAAAAATAGCATATTCAAACTAGGAGAGTTAGCAGAATTACTACTACTAGAACTAATTACTACTTCTGACAAAAGGGTGATCTAACACCTTGCTCATAAGAGCAAGTTCCTGGATGTTTCCATTTGGTATGTGGTTTATTTGTCCATAAGATTATTTCAGGTCGATGGTACTTTTTATTGCAGAAACACATAAACGAGTCAGCACTTTAAGATATCGCTGATCTCAGAGAATGCAAACGTCGATTATGAAATATTCTCATCTTCTAATAACGAAATATAAACACGTGTGTACCGAACGCAATTGTCAACCGATAGAAGTCGATACTTTAATTACGCCGCAGTTAACAATTAGAGACACTAATAAAAATGGAATACCACCAAAAGAATTTGAAGCAGCTTTAATTAGTTTAATATTGAATAAATCGACCGTAAAGGAATTTAATAACACAAAACTTTTTAGCCTTAAATCAAATGTGTGCAAACTTCACGCACGTTATTCACTCGTATGAATGATAGAAGGAAAAATGAAGACAATCTCTCAGGGAACTTATAATGAATTTATAATGACGACAATCAAAATCAAATATTGCGTTATTATGCACATCAAATTAATTATACAGTTGAATAATCCCTTGTAAGTGGAATTCGTGAAATTTAAGGTTTTGTCAGCACCAAATGGAATGAATACATGGTTACCTTGGTTGGACTATTTGAAACATTACAATAACAAAGGAGTAACCTTCCAAATCTACAAGATCCAATGAGGTAACCACAGTGGGGGCAGGTGAAAAATAGAAATGAAAGTACATATAATATTTATAAAATGATGTCACCAATTCTACCAAAGCAATTCAAAACAGTGTAGCAAGGGTACAATGAAACAGAATACTCAATTGACATCATAGTAATTAAGGTGAGCGGAGAATGAATTGACAAGCCCAGTTTCGTAATCTACATTGTAGTAATAGCAGATCGAGATGACTTTTATGCCTCCTTGAAGCAATGGATAGAATCTTGCAGGGATAAAACTACAAAAATGACGGTAAAACAGTCACATTCTAATGAAAGGACGTGGAAAGCTGAAGGTAGACATTGCATTCTAAAGAAACAATATGGAACAAGTGGAATCTTTTTGCTCTCTCGTAACGATTGTCATATGGGCAACTGGAAGATCTCTACGGAAATCAAGCGCAGAATAGCTCAACTATAAGAATGCGTTTGCGACAAACAGACAATTGCTATGCTCAAATGAGATGCTTACAAACAAGGAATCAATTTTTGAAAATATTCTTTTCTAGGGTATCTATACAATAGAGTATATCAGAAGAAAAGTTCTTCGAATCATTTTGAGGGAAGATCTTACTGCTCAAGATGAAATAAAAAGACAATTATTGAAGATACAACAAGCAGATAAATTGGACCCACCTTCCAATCAAATTAATTTGTGAGAAACCATGGAAAGATAACAAGAAATGCCAAAATACAAAAGCTTACGCATGAAATTTAATTTATATAATATATCCTGCAAATCATCTCCAGGGTGTGTGGCAGGGGGTGAATGCACACCATATGGAAATCTTGAACAATGTAAATTGTTTTCAATTTCAGTTCTCTTAGCGATATTTAACGAGATAGCCTCTTATTAATTTCATGAATTTTTCTAACAGTTAAGTTACGCTTAAGACATTTTTTAGGAAGTACAGATGCGAGTTCATAACTACATAAAGAAAACTAAATAACAGAATAAAAAACTAATACGTCAGAATAATTGACTTGACACTCATTATAATCTACAGTAGCTTTCATCAACTGGTAACGACTTCTCGAAGCTTAGGAAAATATCTGCGACGGCCACTTCGGGTTCAATAAGAAGGCATAAAAGTTGAAAGGAGAGAAGGGAAGCAATCATTCACTTCAGCAGGTATTCGAGAAAGACTCGAGCAAAATAAAAATATTCACTTTTTCCTTTCTCGCTTTTATAATGAGCCTATTACCCTTTGATTTCCAGACGCGTTGGATAATTTGAAGAACAGTAAAACTTGAAAGGAGTTTTACACTACCTTTGCCTTTGGAATGAAGACGGAAAAAAAGACATAGGATTGCAGACAATTTCCGATAGCAGACAAAACACAGTAACGAAACGCAATCTCAAGCAGCAGTACTAACAATATCAGGGCTTTAAAAGTAACGTCCTAGAAAAGTTGCAGTTATCTTTTCTAATTCTCGAGAAAGCTGCAAGGTTTTGGAAAAAGGAATAAAACACTCAATGATTGTCTTATAACAAGCGAAACTCTTTGAAATGAATTCTCGAACAGAACGGAACGATAATGAATATGAACTCTTACTGATGACATAGTGGCCAATAATCAATCAAAGATCTTTAACTATTCCGAAAAAGAATGAAATTCTTTCAATTAGCTCTTTGTCACTTTTTACCTCAATCTACTCGATATTTACTTCGCTTTCTGTTAGTTAATTGTTTTTAACTAACAATTTTAAGCTCTAAAGAAGTCAATCCACTTTTAAGTCAGTCGGGTTTTTGATGTTAACATCTTTCATTTTTCCGTTAAGAATATTCCTCCAGGAGAGCAAATGTAATCCATCGAATGGATTTCAAATTAAATTTATTTTCTTTACACCTAATCAGCATATTCTTCTAACATGTGTGCCCCATATGCGATGCAAGGGTTACAAAAAAACCATTTCAACTGTTTTGATTTGCTTAGAATTTGATTTTGCTTTGAGAATCTATTTTTCTACAATTTAAACGATATCTTGTCTTGAACGAGTTATCTCGTTCTTCTTTCTTTTATTCTAAAACTTTCCATCATTTTGAGAAAACGTTATCGAAATCCACTCTACATAGAATCGAGCAGCCGTACAATATAAGGGAGGTAATCTCCTGTGTTAATAGATTAAACTAACGTTTTCTCGCACATATCTGTCGACAGATCAGCGAAGCCTCCTTGATTTTGGATTCGTTAACCTTGTCAGTAACTTTTACAGGATTATTATGTATCCAATTTTTTTAAATTAACTACTGGGAAACATGTCTATTAAATCCGCGAAAAATCACAGGATGGATTTTTACCCAGGGCATTCACCACGACATAATTCTGATGCACGATGACTCGCCGAATGCAGTTTATCGGGGACTCAAGAGAGAAGAGGTCACGAGGAGTGTTCGGGACATAAGCCAGTAAACTTCAAAAGAGTGGAAACTGATGGCGATAGCAAAGACACCGAAACAATTTCAACGGGAAACGGTGACAACGCGGGAAGCCAACCCAAGTGCAACAATAACCCAATCGAGCAGCCATCCACCACCGCCGCTCATCGCTACTCACAGTTTGAGTCAATACGATCGTAGGCTTCACTCTAATTGCCTATCGAAATATTTCGCGTCACGTTTTTACAATCACTATTGATCATGCTAGGAGATTAGCAAAACTTATGAAATGGAAATGCCTTTAGGTGTATTTGAATGATTTCACCCACAACAGAGAGGTGGAAAAGAGCCGGCGACGAAAATGCTACGACAACCTCAGATGGTCACAGTGCGTCATAGTCAATTAATCTCCCATACCATTGTGTGGAACGGAATAAAAGCGTCTGTTATTGTAAAATTCAATAAGTTGGCTTCAACCTTACCGACGATAAAGCAACATTTGTTATACTCAACGTGTCTTCCTAAATTTCTTTGGTAATGTAAAATCTAGTAGAATTTTGAAAAATCTGTAATTGCTACAACACATTATCTTTCAAGGACTAGACACTACTGCAGTGCTAAGCCCGGCGAAGTACCACACCTAAGCACCATGGTAAACTTCACTGCAATGAACCATTTCTTTGCACCACGTACTTTCCAGAGTATTAACGCTGTCAAAAATGTTTAATCTCATCCTCCCTCCACCGCCATTAACCCTGACTCACGCCATCATCTATGCATTAATATTTAAGCTTGTATGTCATGGAAAGTGGCACTTTAAAATAATCCCGCCAACTAAAACAGGAGTAAAACTGGGTAGTAGGGCAGAAATTACAGATTGAAGCTCTTGCATCAATTGGAAGGCCTCTTTAGCAGTGAAGTTCAAAAAGTGTTATTACCCCCATCTTACTAAGGTGGTAGAGATTAAGTGTAGAACAGATAGATTTAAGATGTCATTTTTTCCACGAACGATAGGGGATCATGATAAAATCGTTCGACCGCAGTAGGGTCATGTTCGGGTTCGGGATGTTATTCTGGTGCGTATTCACCCCCTGCCACACACCCTAGCAGTGGTTCACAGGAAGTATAAATAAATGAGCTTGTCACAGGTAACGCCAAAAGCGGATAAAATAATGGATGTACGTAAGGTGCAACCATGGGAAACCGTATGTTTTCCGTCATCGATGCCAAAATCCGAAGTTGTTTGAATAAAAGATGTTTTTACAAATAGCTGCACTTAATTGTATCAATTGATAATGTAACAAACCATTAGTTTTTACACCTGGGTCTTATACCAACTCTCAGGCTAAATACCTTGGCGAGTTAGAATTTTCAGCTTGCATTTATTAGTTTTTTACCTCGGTCATTGGCGATTGCACAGAATATACCACTGAACATTTTTTAATTCCTTTACCTTCGGATTTTTTCTCGTCTTACAATAAGGGAAACGCTCATAAATTACGTAACAGCCGAATCGGAAGGGTAGGCCGTGGCAAGGGTTCAAGATGTGGAATTGTGGAAGGGCGGAAGAGTGACGTAAAATCCGGTGACAAAAGGACATCATAATTTAGCACCTCTAATAAGAAATAGAAGTCTTAAAGTAAGTTCTTCAATTCTACTGGGCATAGGATCCGTCATTTGTTGTAAATTTCTTAGCGTACATTCAGGTCTGATATGTATAGGGTTTTCCAAAAGTCATGCAATTAAATTTCCCGTGTAGCTCATATTAATCGGGGTGGGATTGAATCTCTTGAAGTAGGTGAGGGGAACGCTAAGGTTTGCCGTGAAACCTGTCTCAGTGCTCTCCAAGCTGTGGAAGCGGCTGCGGAAACGTCAGTTTTTGTAAAACTCTGCGTGCCGACCGTGTCACGAAAGACCAACCGAAGGGAAAATACAAGTTCATTTTTGCAACGCATTGTAAATGAACCTGATTCTTTTAACAACGTCATCACTGTTGACGAAACTTAGGTTTTTGTATAAGACCCAGAAACAAAAGGCCAAAACTCTAAGTGGCACACCGACCAGTCCCCCAAGCCTAAAAAGGCAAGAATTAGAAAATCAAAAGTGAAAACAATGCTCAATGTCTTTTTCGACAGTAAAGGAGTGGTCCATAAGGAATTTGTTCCACAAGAAAAGGCAGTTAACGCTGCATATTACGTAGATGTGCTGGAAATATTCCGAAAAAGGGTCATCAGGTCGAGAAAAGATATCTCCGCTACCAGGCAACTCCATCACGACAACGAACCTTGCCACGACGCGCTACGAGTCCGCGAGTTCCTAGCCAAACATCGGGTGCCAACACTGCCCCACTCCCCCTGCAGTCCTGACGTCACCTCACTAAGCTTCTTTTTGTTCCCTCGGATTAAGGCAGCCCTGAAAGGAACCGTTTTTTGTCCATAGATGAGATCCAACCAGCCGTGACGAAGACTTTGCGAGAGGTCCAGGGCGCGTACCGTTCATGACAGAGTCGCTGAAAAAAATATGTAGAGATCCAAGGGCAGTACTTTGAAGAACTTTAAGTGTTTGTGCAAATATGATCAATAGATTTCTCTTAAAAATAATTGCATTACTTTCAAAATGCACTCTGTATTTGGGCAAAGAGGTATGCGAAGAGCTATATTCTGGAGATTAATTGAAAATACAATGCGTAATTACAACACAAGAGGAAGGAAGAATGTTAAAAAAAGAACAAAGCGTATGGTCTACAATATTAGAACAAACCTAATGAACCCTTCGTCATGTTGGAAGGCTCTCCTGTAAGACTTGCAGCGTTCCCAGTCAGTGCGAACTAGTCGTCATAATATCGTACAACCGCAATACCGCTCAAGACGCATTCATAGCAAATGACCAAATTCATAACCCTTACACTCGTTCTTTTAGCTTCTAAGTAAATTAGATAAAGAAATTTGATTATGAAAATAAACAAGCCCAAGGTTGACCACATTCTTGTAACATACCTTTTGTGCGCGTTGCATAAATGGCCGCAAAATTGTAAACATGTCGAAGCATACGAAGAGTATTCTCATGCAATTTTAGACAATGGGATCCTCAAACGGAGAGTGAATCCAAAATTTTTGAACACGTTCATCGTAACGTAGAGCAGGGCGTCGCCACGTGACGGGAGGAGGGAAGGTATGGGAGGATACTCAGGGCGCCGGAAGAGCCCAAACATGGCGACCGCGCGCTTGTTTGTTAAGTAATTAAACTGCACCGTTTGATTTAGGAACACCACGTGAGCAGACTTCCTTTCTCTCTTCAAAAATTATTCCTCGCCCGCCGCCCGAGATAGCGAAGAATCCCCGGGGGGAGGGTGGGGGCTCCGAGGAGGGAATATATTTTTCCAGCGTTGCGTGGCCTGAGAGGGATAAAGGGGATGATGGCCAAAGAAGAATACTTCGCCTCATCTGTTGCAACTTGAGTGATCGAAATATTAAGCTGTTTCTCTTCTGCCTTAACAAAAATTAAACGACCGTTTTTTTAACAGGAAACGCGAAAGGTTTCGGATAGAAATCAATAGCAAGTGTAGCAATTTTTCCTCTTTCTTTGAAAAATGAATTCCTCTGATTAAATCGAGCCCTTAGCTTAGTTTTTAACTATACTCATAGTTCCCGATTGAATCAGAATATCTTTCTCTATTCACCCAAATATAACTAGAACAAAGAATATTTTAATTAGAGTTATATATTATATTTCAATTGTAATTCCACTCGAATAAAAATGAGTGGCTTTAAACCTACGAGTATGTGCATAAAGATGATCAAGTGAATATTTCAAAAATATGTTCTTATGATATCAGCTTCTCTTTATTTTCAACGGAATGGGCCACCAAAGCAGGCATGCGTAGTATCATAACTTAACACATTTTCATTTTATAGTGATTACGTAGGCACAATTAAGTCATAAAACATGTATGTACAGGGTGCGTCCCGAAAGTACTGAATTATTTTTATCAAGTAATTTATTGATCAGATTTGAACAAACACTTTGAATTATTCAAAGTACTATCCTTGGGCCTCTACACATTTTTTCAGCGACTCTGCCATGACCGGTACACGCCATGGAAGGTGTCTTTGGGGATCCCTCGTAAGATCTTCTTCACGGCTGATTGGATCGCTTCTATGGACAAAAAACGGGTTCCTTTCAGGGCTACCTTAATCCAAAGGAACAAAAAGAAGTCTGCTGGGGCGACGTCAGGACTATATGAGGAGTTGGGCAGTGTTGGTACCTGGTGTTTGGCCAGAAACTCGCGGACTGGTAGCGAGTTGGGCACGAGCTTGGCGCACTCCTTCCTCATCGCTAAATCTTCAGTAACAATGCGAAACACAACAGTAGAAGACAAATTCAGTTCATTAGCCTCTTGATACTCAATTGCGGGTCAGAGTCCAACAATTGTCGAACACGAGCCACATTATTGTCGGTTTCGCTGGTTGACGGCCGCCCAGAGCGTTTTTCCCCGTGAACTTCTTCCCGGCCCTCCCTAAAGGCCTTTAGCCACCTCGAAATTTGTGAGTAGGGCAGAGCAGAGTCCCCGTGAGCCTCGCGAATCATTTTGTTAGTCTCCTCAAGAGATTTTTTTCTGTTTAGCACTAAACTTAGTAATCTCGTAACGTTGCTCGATCGTCGATACCATTTTTTTCGCGTCACTTTCGGGGCGCAGATGTTTACAAAAACTGATGTCCTGCCCCAGCCGCAGCTTGGAGAGCACTGAAATCCGGCAAAGTATAGGGTCTCCCTTACCTACTTCAAGTGGTTTGACCCAACTCCCACCAATGGGAACGGCGCGGAAAATTCAATTGCATTATTTTATGAACGCACCTTGTGTATCTATAATCCATTTGCATAATAATATGACTACACTTTTGTGTGGCAAAGTAGACCGTTGCTTTTGTTTTCCGCTACCCAATAATAATCTAACCAAATCTAAGTTAAAGGGACAATCACTGCATAGCAAAATTATGAGTGACAATGGCACCAAATCAATATACACTTTTCAATATCATTACTAAAAACAGGAGATCTACAGATTAGAATACTGGCAAAGCTTCGCAGGTGGAACCCGAAAACCCAAGCCAGGTACTCACCTTCCTTCCTTCGCATCAACAGGTGACAATCTAGTTTTTTATTTTAATCGTTAATCACCACCTTAATAAAACCCTTGGTTTTGTTAAGATGAGAATCTTGAAGTGGAACAACGAAAATCCCACCGGCCAAAGGGTTTCAGCAGTCGACTTCGGTGATTGAGTTAATGCTGGGGCTTCGCACTGCATGGTGAGGTTTTTTATAGGATACAAGGGGCACTACCATCATTTGGTCACGATAGAAGTAACCCTATTAGTGCTGAGGTCTTCAGCTATTTCAGATATTTTTCACCGTACGGTCAAGTCTCTTGATGAATGATGTCGTTTTAATCCTACAGAAGAGAACACTGTAAAGGTCCATAGCTTAATCATTGCCTTCGTTTCGTTTGCTCTCTTCGCGTCCGGTGGGACTATGGCTCGTCTACTAATTTCCCAATTTTTCCTCATCAATCTAACTTGCGTCTTGAAAGTATCACAGAGATTCAGCATAAAATTCCAGTTTACGACTGATATGTGTACGTACATTCACCATCAACATTTTCACGCAGCAGAAGCACTTCACTTAATTCCTTTATCGATGAATTTTCAAGAATATTGCTACTTTGATGTGCAGGTTAAATTTCTTTTCTGTCTCATGGAGCAGGCGGCAAAAAAAATACCGATCTCAGCGAAAGAAAAATAGTATGGTTGAACAAGAACTGTGAATCCGGGACCCATGATAAATAACACATCCCCGACAACCTGTACCTCTTCCCGAGAGGTCTTTCCTTTCACTCAAATAGTTAGATATGCCAAATAGCATGACCTCGACCAAAATACGTACAGCTCATACATGTCTTTACCAATTATTAAACTGATAATTTCAGTATTTTAGAAGTATTTCCGAAATATTTTTGGGAAAATTGGATATGATGATGACTACAAAGTTGAAAAATATCGTTCAAAATGTATTCCTAGGAGGAATGTTCAAGATAATTTGTACCCCAATATGGTTACACGAAGAATTAAGACGAATACTAAGATTAATTTTTTCAATATTTGAGGTTGAAAAAATGGACTTTCGGAGAATTTTTCATTAAACCCATTGATTGTTTAAAAGTGCCCAATGAATTTTCTCCAAAAGTTTTAAAGACGCAGTTTCATCGATTTATTTGTTAAATGGGCATTTCTTTAGAATTCCTTCATTCGTATTAAAACAGTGTATATGGATTTGGCTTTCTTCATATAAAATATTATATGTGTATGTATATATATATATATATTTATTTATTTATTTATTTATTTATATATATATTTATATATAGTTTTACTACTTTAAAAAAATAGAGACTTTTTGTGCTCTCCAGTACTAAAATTAGGAGAGGAATTACGCTAGTGAAAGATTTTCCTGTAACAGATACTCTATGTTAAGATATGATGAATAGATCCTTAAGGCTGCTCTTTATTTCGTTAAGATTAGGCGTAGATGAGAAAATTTTTAATTCTTTTTTTCACCAAATTTTACATTAGTGCGGAGAAGAACCGATAAAAGACAGGATGTAAAGGAATCCGTGCGACGATGTGATGTAGGGAGTCTTGATAGAAGGGTGACTCTTAGGTAAAGTGGTGTATAAGGAATAGGAAATATATGTGGATAGCATGAAAGATGATAGAATGCTTGAATGAATGAAGGACTTCCTGGGAGAAAATCATGATTTTCGGCAAGAAGTGAGTGAGGGGTCAGCAGTCTACGATGGCTTGCAATCGATTTAAAAGGCCTGTTCTAAACATTTGTCTATTCATTAGACAGCGTGTGCGGATGACCAAAAAGCAAATCGCTTGAATGAAGGCCCAGCTTCCACACTGCCGCCTGGCAATCGAAAAGACTACGAACCACACCGGACGTGAGTCGTTCCATAAGCCCTTAGAAAAAAATAGAAAACAATTATTCAGGGTGGGTTTTAGTGGAAATGAAGCTTGCTAAAAGCAAACCTCTTCGAATAATAGGAGCGTCATCTCTTGGATTTTCAAAAGAATTGTTAAACGACTCGCATATAATTGGAAAACTTCTGATCTAGTTTTCATAATTACACCGTATTTTCAAGTACAATAATGTTTTTCCATAGGTTGTATGCAAAGTTTGGTGGTATCTTACCGGATTTCTTTTAATACTTTTTATAGAATAATAACTACCAACATTTGCATTCCTCCGTTAAAGAACTCAAATCTTACACCTAAAAAAGAAGAATTTTAATCAAGTTTTAGGAAAGTCAGAAAATGTCAAAACCATGGCAAAGTGGTAGAGCGAGATTTCATTTCACCAACAGACCTCAATGCCAAAAAAAACAAAGTACAGTTGGATTAGAGAACATGTATTTGCTCAAATAAGTTGCCTAAATTGAGTGAATTTTGATTCATCGTCGAGTGGTGCTGCGGCAGAAGAGAAATGGTGGTTCCACTGATATATTTTTACGCGTTTTAGAAAATCGGTGAATGGGATATCACACGTACTCCCCGTAAATGGTTAGTCGTTTGATTATCTCTTTGTGAAAACTTTCAAACCGCAATTTCTTAACAAAATTGCTATAAACTGCCTTCAGACTCGCTAGGCAAGAAAGATCATGTTTTTAGGTAGCTAAAGAGAAGCCCGCTTGACTTTGGATAACCTACGCAGTAGTACTGCCATATAAGTATATATATATTTGGTAATCTACCGGTTAAGGTAGGTTTTTGGATGGACACAACTATCAAATGAACATTTTGTAACTTCAAACAAAACCGAATCCAGCAACCTAATCTACATCAGGTCCCTCTTCATCTCTGTGTACTTCTTTCCTCCCTTCATCCCGTCCAACATCCCTATCCTGTTCCTACCCTCTCCTCGCTTGCCCAACATTCTCCCCTCTTTTACCTTCTTCAACATTCCACTACCGCTCAATACGCCTTTCATCCATTTTTCCTGCCTCCATAGGATTTCTCTCAACAAACCCCTCTCCTCACCCACCATCTCCAGTACTTCCTCATTTGTTTTCCTTTCGGTCCATTTCACCTTCTCCATTCTTCTCCACACCCACATTTCAAAAGCCTCCAATCTACGTCTATCCTCCTGCTTCAGTGACCACGTTTCCGCACCATACATAGCTACGCTTCATATCAGAGTTTTACGAGTCTTGTCTTAACATCTCTACTCAACGTCCCCGTCATCAACTCCCTCCTCCTTGCCTAGCGCAATTCTTCTTCTTACGTCCCTACCACTTTGACCGTATTGGTCCAAAACACTTCCGAGACATTATCCCTATCTATACATTTTATACATTATTAATATCTATACATTATATATTAAATAATTTATAAATGTATAGATATAGATTAGTTTGCTAGGTGGGGAGTCACAAAATGTTTATTTGATAGTTGTGTCCATCCAAAAACCTACCTTGACCGGTAGATTACCTAATAATATATATATATATATATATATATATATATCCTGCTAGCAACCGCTAGGGTGCGTGGCAGGGGGTGAATACATCTACTAGTCCTACCGTAGTACGATGAGGGTAATAATACATTATCAATATCACTGCTAAAGAGACCTTCTTCCTATTTATGCAAGAGATTCAATCTGTAATTTAACCTTCGCTCCGTGAGTGATTACCAGCCTAACTGCTTTAATATTTTGGATATGCTTCTAAATTAGGCCTAACCAACGGCAGATAACATTCCTCTTTGACCTTTTCACCACGTTCACCAAATACTCTTCTAATGAATACTAATTTAGTTAATCCTAAGGAGTTTTTACCATGAAAAGGACAAAAATACTACATATTAATTAATTAGAAGCAATATTATGAGGACCATTCAAATGAAAACCAAATTCCTGCTACAAGAACCAGTCCGCGCACCAACAAGGACATAATCCAACAACTGCGTGCGCCTGTGAGTTGTCATTATACAGTTTTCCTACCACAGAGTTGGCAACATCATCGAAACGTAAAGACAGTGTTACCACCTTTTGCGCGGACTGTGTGATATGGCGTCCGTTTGCATTTGGCTGCCCATAGTAATTCACAGAATTCGGAGTTTCGTATCTAAACGAGGTTATCTGAATTCTGAATTCGTAAATATCCTGGGCTTTACGAACTTGCTGGAATACCGCAATCGGCAGAGCTGGTAAATGAACGCATTTTACACGTCGTTTAGTTTAATACGTCATTGCATTGCGATATTTAACTCAATATCCAGTTCGCAACTCCATTGGATAATAAAATTCGAGTACTCATATCTCCTTAATCTGCCACGAGGAGATCCACGAGAACGCGTATTCACTTTAGAGAAATCCTTTCATGTTCAATCTCAAAACGAATTAACTCCCTTTGCCATTGAAAACATCCTACTCCATGAAGTAAACGGTTGAGCTTCGGACAAAGCTGTGCAGTGCTTAACGGAGCAGCGGTAATATTTTGTAACGACGGTCGACTCCTCCGTTCCCAGCCGCAAGACAAACGCTCAATATTTACAAAAAACCCTCACGCTCAAATTTACCTACCCCGACAAGCAAGAATATCTACCGTTAAAAATTAAAAATGATGAGCTTATATGTCCCCTACCGTGCTATTTTTTACAATTTCCACTGAAAATATTCCCCTTTACTTGTAAAATACGTTATATATCAAAACCTCCCACACGCATTCACATGAATATAATATATACGCATGCGTTTATCAGCCGTGAGTTAAAATGAAAATCTCGCAGTCCGCGTCCAATAAATAACGAAAAATTTACATGGAAGAAATGAATGTCATGGTCGTAAATTTCATTAACAATTATATTTCTTCCCCCTACCGCTGTGTTTATAGAATACTGGACCGCTCTTCCCTTTTTCCAACTCCTTCCATAATTCCGATCCCATTCCCCGAGTTCCCGAAAAAAAACCCCAGGCCGGAATGGGCCCCTTGCCAGACACTTTGTCAAGGCAAAAAAAATAAAAGATAAAATTATAGGAAACGTGGCAAAAGTGCCACATGAATACGGCGGTGCGGACGAAAGTCATTGTCTCAAACGCGTTCTTCTTCGATTTACTCTCTCCTTTAGGTCCATTTATGTTTGAGACGTGATCACTACAAAACCCTTCCTTTTGTCACGGGAGTCATTTCTCAATTTCTCTTTCTGCAGCCGTCCGTTATCATTCTGCCGAATAGAAACTTTCTTTTTTGAACGCCTCCGGGATGTCATCGACTCTTTTGGACTCCCTCTAGGATGGGTCGACCTATACCGGTGCGATTTCTAAATAACCTCCGCCATTTTGAAGTACGAGGGACTTTTGTGATTCGATACACTTGTTCCAGCGGCGTTCTCATTCCTGGAACGCTCCCACGAAGGCTACATCGGGAACCTCTCGAAGACACGTCGTCACGACCTCTGACGGCGTCCAAAGTCCCGTATCGCGTTCCTTTCAAACTTCTCTTTATCTTCGGGAACAGAAAGAAGTCCGGTGGTGCCAAGTCCGGGCTGTAGGGTGGGTGCGGCAGCGTTGCCACGCCGTGCATGGCCAAGAAGTCCGACACGACAAGCGCGGTGTGAGACGGCGCATTGTCGTGACGCAGCCGCCAGATGTTTTTGATCGTTGGCCGGACGCGGGCCACTCGTTTTCGAAGCCTGTCGAGCACTTGGACGTAAAATGCAGCATTTACAGCTTGTCGTTCATTCGTAGTGGACGACTCCCCTTTTGTCAAAAAAGACTTATTTGTCAAGACACTTATTTTCTGGACGAACCCTGTAGGGCAGCTAGGTTTGTGAAAGGTTAATATGAACAAGGCAACATTGTCACGACACTATTGGAAGCATAGGATGGGATTGGATAGTTGATCATAGGGAGAAATAGAGGTAAAATTTATTGCATAAATTTAAGGGAAGTAACTTAACCGACGATATGAGAGTCTCGACTTACTGTGGTAGATAAGATCACGTACGTAATATGAGGAAGGTAGTAGATTGAAGAACGGAGAGCTTTTAAATGTTGTTTTTTCCCCGTAATGTTAGAGATCAAAATAGGCAAAGGAGGCAAAGTGCTTATCAGATAGTTAAAATATCGAAATGAATGCAAATTTATATTTGGCTCGTTTTTCCTGCCATGTCTAAGTTAGCGACCGTTGTAGTGGTATATTGCAGTTGTTTTTTTAATCGAAAGATAATTATACCTTCTAACACATTTCTAATATTGTGTCACAACACCGTCAGACAATATAACATTGTGATTAGGACTTGATGATTTTCATGAAAAAAAATTCAAACATTTTTCAATACAATGATTAATCTTCATTTTATGGAAAAAACTGAATAGCAATTTATAAAATGATAATGGCATTTTACTTAATTTGTCAATCCAAGTCCATTCAAGAATTTTTCTCGGGTTTCCCACCGGGTCAGGTTGATGAAGTGCACCGACGTTTCGAAGGCTGACTCTGCTATCGTCTTCAGGGTGAAAACTTCACTTCACCCTGAAGACGATGGTAGAGTCAGCCTTCGAAACGTCGGTGAACTTCATCAACCTGACCCGATGGGAAACCTGAGAAAAATTCTTGAATACCATACGCCGGGAAAACTTGAGATCCTTCAATCCAAGTCCATGTTTCAGAAATGAAATCGCAGGAAATAGTCAAGCAGAATGGAAATTTTAAGTTGGCGCTCAAATACCTTTTCTGCCTCCGTATTATCAGGGCAACGCTCAACCGCCACTTTGACACTGATTCATAGGCGCGGGGTGATTACTTTCCTACCTTTGTAATGCGCGATCAGACACCTAAAAGATTATGGTATCCAACCCACCATTTCAAATACCCCAATTGGGAGTTTTATTTCTGGACTTTGGTCCGCCTAGACAAAGGCCGTGGCAAGGAGAGGTCGCGTCTCGAGGTCCGTCGGGAGCGGAGGAATCCGTCCTCTCGATTGAGAGCGGTAAGTCCACCTAGGACTTGGGAGAACCTTTTCGCGGAAGGGTGATCCTTGTTTCACCCGGCAAGAGTGGACTTGAGGTTCTTCATCTACTGCTGCTTTTCTGACTTTACTGCCACTCCCCAAAGCCAACAAAGTGGCTTGTGCGCGTCAGCGACACAAGATGCGAAAAGAAATATTCCGTGGATTTGGCCCTCACGAACTTGATTCCCGGCCGAAAAGCGGCGAAATTTTAATCCGTTTAAGTGCCTCTTGCCATCTCAATTTCAGTCGAAGAATGGACCGGGCACTCCTAGATGTTTGCCCAGCTCAGCGAGCGCAAAGATTTATTTCGGGGAATTCACATTCGGGCGCACACGAACGAAGCGTTTCCATCGCCCACTTTTACGCCCTTCAAACCTAACCCTTTCTCCATGTCCCCCCTCCCTCTTCCAACCGTTTTATTCGCCGTTTCGTGTTTGTATTTTACGCGCCGTAATCCCCGTCGGTAAACTGTCAGCTAATAAACATTGGAATTTTGAGAATGCTCGGTTAAATCCCCGAAATCAGAAGTTGATGAAACTTCGGTATGCTAATGTCGTGAGTCAAATTGAAGGAAAATGTAGGTGTTCTACAGGTTTGGCCGGAGGGACTAAATGCCTGAGGGTTACGTGGATATTAGCCGAGTGAGTTGTCATTTTCGAGGGTTTTAGGAAAGCAGTTCTGTAAAGCTGTAGATGCAAAGTGTTTGTGCAGGCGGATTACCGAAGAATCCTAATTATGATTACTCAGTAACTGAATATCTTTACATTAGTGTTTTTAATTCTACGCCCAGTATCTCGCAAAGCCTCCCCGTATATTGTCCTTGATCTACTGTATGAAGGCCCCCTATTAGCTCCTTCACCTTAAGCCCAAATTTTACCTTACCCATCTAAGGTATTTATTTTCGGCATTAATCCATCTCTTTTTTGTGATTTTTGGTTAACCGTAGTGGCTTGGGGTCAATTTTCTTATTCATTACATCTAATTACTATCAAAAATGACGAATTTAAATTCATCAATAATGTGTCTATTTTATCTATATAACACCTATGAGATGTATTTAGAAAATTTTTTCGATTTGATGAAATATAATTTAAAGGAATTATTTCTTATGGTACCAAGGTTCATTTTTTTATAAGATTTAAAATGAAAAAATTAGTCCCACATTTAAGTAATGTTTCTAAGTCTTTAAATTGCACACATGAAAGGGATTTATCTTTCGGACTTTCGAACCTATGGATATTCTGTGACAATAATCTCTGGGATATAAAATGAATTTTGCTTTGGAAATAAATTAAGCCAGACTTTCAGCAAGAAATTAAATCAATGTTAGTAGTATGACCTAATTAAAATAATTATGTTAAAGTTTTAACAGTCTTCAAATGATAAAAATGTTTTATTCATTAGTAAGTGGCTTTCGCTCGGCTACGAACCTCCCGACAGCGTGAAGCCCAATGAAATAAGCCCCAAATCCAAAATTCACACTCCGTGCAGTATTCACACTCCGTGCAGCTGAGTTCGAAACCTCAATCACGCAGTCATTTTGACGTTCGGCAATAGATGTCGCATCGACACTATTTTTTCTACATTTAGTTATTAGTATGATTTTAAGGGGAATAAAACATTATAGGAAGTGTTTTAGACCTAAATGGTCCAAGTAGTATGGGCATAAGGAGGAGAGTTTACTGTAGGTAAAGAGGCTTTCACAAGGATGAGGGAGTTGATGACCGGGATGTTGAGTTAGGGAGTTAAGAAAAGGCTCGTTAAAACTTTGACATGGAGCGTAGTTATGTACGGCGCGGAAACATGGTCAATGAAGCAGGATGATATGAGTAGAATGGAGGCTTTTGAAATATAGGTTTGGAGAAAAATGAAGAAGGGAAGTGGAGAGAAAGAAAAACAAAAGAGAAAGTGCTATAGGTATGGTGGGGGGGAAGAGGAAAATATCATTAGGGGGCAGGAAGAACGGATGAAAAGAATATTGATCGGCACTGGAATGTTGAACACTGTAATAGAAGGAAGAATTAAAAAAAAAAACAAGGATGGAGCAGGAATAGGATAGGGATGTTGGACGGAATGAAGGGAGGAAGGAAGTATGCGGAGATGAACAGGGTTTGTTGTAGAATAGGGTGTTGGGTTTTTGTTTTGCTAGGAGAAACTAGATATTTCTTTGGTAGTAGTGGCCATCAAAAACCTATCCTAACCTATAATAAATCATAATTACACTCAACGGCTCTTACAGATTACGCAGTAATCATTTTTATGAATCGATTTGTTAATTGCAGGAGGTAAATAAATGAAAAAATAATATCAAAAATTAGTTTCTTGCTGAAAGTATTTCTTTTACTTGAAATTTGAGTATTTTCCTTGAACTCAACACTGCTTTCTCCGTAGATCTGAATCACTGCTCCCGAATATTGTTTTCACGGAACAGGGAGAGCTAATTGCAGTATAAATTTTACTGGGTGACAAAAATTGTGATTACGATTGGATTTAACTTCTGATTTTCAAATTTAGAAAAATGTGAAATTAACAACAAGGAAAGTACTAACTAGCAAAAAAACGATCAATTTCAACGTTCAGTTGAAACCCACGACCTTCGAATTGGCAGGATATAGCGCGCGTTGTCTACGAATCAGGCTATGTAGGTCGGCAGAAAAATTTAGAGAGCTCTTATAAATAACCAATACTTCGGGAATATATTTTATTTGTATAATCCATTCTGCCATTAATATTTCGATTTGAATAAATTCTTTAGATTTTTATTGGAACTATTTTCCCCCTGCTGCTCCTGATATGTATTGAAATGTTAATCCACCCCTAGAGAGCTCGCCAGATCTTTAAATATGAGTTTTCCAGCAAATATTCAATTGAAATAAGCGACGGTTAGAACAAACATGTGAAACTGTTCGCAAAACTTGCCTAATTAATATTTCACTGGGTGAATGTAGTCATTGGATGACGTAAACATTTCATATTACATTAATTTATGCTAGCATGTCAAAATATATTGTTTTATGGCTCAAAGAATCATGGATCAAACAAAGCCCATAATTCATTTTTTCCGACCGTTAAATGATATTTTTTTAAATTTTAGACAAAAGGTGTTTCTATTAACTACTATAAAATGATTATATTAAAAAATTCCACAATCTCGGAGTAATTATTATGTATTCTTTATTAATTGAAGACACAGCAAATTTTGTTGGGAAGAAAATGGTTTAGGCATGAACGAATTTTGCCATGAAAGATATTGATTAAAAATTAATAATTTCCATTGATGAAGTCAAAATGCCTATGGTCCATGGAACAACTAAGAAAACGATGGCAAGGAGACTTAGTATATAAAACTATGAGCCTAAGGAGGTATCTTGTTATTTGAGGAATATAACCGAAAGAAATCGTATACTCAAGAAGATGGGCATGGGGAAAACTTTGATAATTACCACATCTGAGCATTCTTATCCTTATTTATTTTGCCTCAGCCCGAAAACAGCACTTTTTGGCATTTACATCGGATTACTAAAAATGACAGCAATGGACAAGATTAAAACCTCCAGCGGGCCCGGCTTTAAGAAAAACCAGCATCTCGAGTTCCGCTTCTTCTAAAGATATAAATCATTTTACAAGTTCTCCGAAAAAAATTATACATGCATTACTATGTATTTCAAGTCACCAATTTGCTGAATAAAATACGTGATAATTGCTGGAGCATATTTATTCCATCCTGTATGTTCCATGTGAGTGAACTGAGAGGACCTTCAAAGTTAGAACTACACGTGGATTTGATAAGCGAACCCTAGGAATTAATCACAGAGAGAATAATGAACGGGAAGGAAAGCAGAGGAAGACTACAAGTGGAGAATTACAGGAATTAAAAATAACGAGTTAATCTAAGGTAAGAATGATATTAGTAAGAAAAGAAACGGTTTTAAGAGAAGGAAATACGGGGGAGACCTTCAAGCAAACCAAACTCAGCTCCCATTAATCGACAGAAATTTCACTAATGCGGAATCGCTAATGGCTGCTCTTTGTGGCATTTTCCTTGAAATCCTCAGGATCTCAGGACTGATAAACGCTTATGAATATTAAGAGGTCGCAAGCGTAGGCATTTTTAAAAGGGAATAAAACACTTTTACAAAGTGAATAACTCTTCCACAATCTCAACAACGATGCAAATTGGGCTGGAAATCTATGAACGGCATTCTAAACAGAAGGCAGTAAACGGTCAGTCACGTCGAAAAATCTAAGGAAAACACTGAAATTGAAATCAATTTGCCAATCCATTATCCGCAGGGTTAGGAAGAGCATTGAAAAACAAGAACTGGATGCCAATTCCACCGCCCATTCAAAGCAATAACATACTACGACAGTATGCGGCAAACAAGAATTCGCCAGGAAGAGGCGGTCTACTTTTTGTTGTGGTACGAACAGAACTCGGCTGGAAGAGACAAAGAGAATTGCGCGATATTGCCCTAGCTGCAATTTCCATGTGACTTGGCACTGCCATTTCAAATCACAAAGGTTTTAGTGAGGTGTAAAATCTATGTTACGACCTAAGTTTGCCATCTGAATAAATTATTTCAAAAATCCACCCTTTATATAAAATCACAATTCTTCGGGGGTATAATGCGGCCGCTTGGAGCACATCTTAATTAAATATATCAAAATAACCTCTGTATCTATACAGTCAACGAAGAGAAATATCAGGGCACACGTCGGTAAGAATGGCGTAAAAACAACTTTCAGTTCCTAAACTGGCGATTAACCACAGGAGTTGACGCGTTACTTCATGAGCCCGCTTGAGAGGTCATCATAATGCGAATAATGGCTAATCCCATATGTGTTTGCTATCGACCAAGGTCATGTTCGATACGCGAACTTGTTCATAATCCGAGTGAGTTCGAATATTTCCATCAAAAATATTCAGTCCGGTCAAGTAAATTTCTCTGCTTTCAGAAATGTTTTCATCGAGCACTGGTAAATTATTTCAAAATAACTTATTTTAGAATAGTTTTAATTGTGCTAATGTATTATTTTTAATTTCCCCAACAAGTTATATCTATCAATTTATAAAACTCCATTCGTTACTACTGAACTCCTGAATCTGAGAATTAATGAAATATGCGACGCGCTAAGTTGCGGTACATATCCGATGTGAGATATGAAATTTGATGTACCACATTAACAGCGAAAAGATGAAATATTGGCACTTATTCATGTTCAGTTAACAACTCACTAAGCTGCTAAAATTCTACAATCGCCCATCCACAAGGACAAAATATACAATTATAACAAATGTTGATGGTCTCTAACCATATAATTTTTAAGTTTTTTAAACAGAAACATGTTCTTTTCATTTAAAATATTTTTCGTTGTAAAATTGTCTTTACGTTGAGTTCCAAAAATTAATACTATAATTCTCCATACATAATATCCTACCCTTATTAGTAGTACATCTTACATTTTCATCACATCAATAAACAGAAAGAATAAAATTGAAAACAAATACGCCTAAAACGAAAGTGGTTATGTTTGGTAAGAATAATGGAAAAACGAAAGTGAGTGTAAACAGTGATCCAACTAACAACTCGATGCGATTTTTTTTATAAATTGGCAGTATATTTCTCAAGATTAGAATATATGAGAAGGTCAAAATACGAGCTGATGTCGTCATTAAGTTTGCTGTTAAGATAAGAGTATGTAGCAAAAGAAACTCCGCCTAAGACAGGAAAAATGGCGAACAATAGAATTGTAGTCATCCAAACATTATGGTATAGAAGACGTAGACATTATAAGCATAAACCTTGACTAAATTCAGTAGGCATTGGGTACTTGAGGAGCTATGGCGAAGAATAAGTGGGTCATGAAAGGATGTATTTTGGCAACCAGTAGAAAACAGGTAGGAAGACATTTGCTAAACTATTTTGCTCTTGAGAGAATAGATGGGAGTCGAATCATTAAAAAGACTTGTTAGAGAAGAGATAGAAAGGAAGAGGTAAATCAAAAAAGGCATGTAATGATATGGTCGGAGAGCTTATCAAGATATTAGAAGCTTCACCAATAGAAGAGCATGTATGAAACAATTCATGAACACGGCCTAAGCGAAATGAGAACGAGTTTGCTAGGACAGGCATCATATAATGTTTCAGTTTTGTCAATTGGGTATACGCATACCTATAAGCGAAGCTAATCTCACTGTAATAAATTATTTAAAATATTTTTTAAATATTAAGTATATAAAAACCAAATAGTTAAAACGAATAATAACTTTTATATACTATTCCAAAAAAATGGTACCCGCTAGTCCTAGGGGAGTATTTTATTGCAAAATCATGTTTCTCCCAGGCTTGGATTATAGTGGGCAGGGCAATGTTTTAATCAGATCCGTCTTCCCTTCAAAAGGGAAACTCGTGACCTGCCGACCGAGAGCGCCACCGCGTTTGATTTAAATGGAGAGGTCAATCATAGATGAATTAGCTCCCAACGACCCGCCCATCGTTTGTACGGATACCTACAGCAGCGTGTGGGCCGAGTGATCCAGCCTCTGGCCTCAGCGCCACCCCGAGTCAACATGACAAGCACGTAGACCTCTGGAGGGTCAGTTTCAGAGGCCCTTGATTTATTCAACTCGTTCACGCGATCCGTGGCACCACACCTTTTTCGCGAAACAAAGTTTGGCCCAATGAAAACAAATACCTAACAGCCACGCTCGTCCCTAAAATTACACATCAGCAGCAGCTGACCTTATGGGTGCTCGATTCACTGAAGTTTGATACACGTAATTTAACATCGTATTTCGATGCATATTGAATATCGAAAGGGTGCCTACAATCCGACAGCAATCTAAATGGAAGAAATCGTAATTCACATCCGTATAAAGCGTCCAATTTGTGCAGAGCATTGCAGCGTTTATAGCATTCACAATGCGTGTCATTGTATTTCTTTCTGGGCAGAATACTGCAGTGGTTTGAGGTTCATATTTCATAATTCAACTGTATGCAATTTCCTGTATTGGATGGCATAATATTGCAGAGTAATAATACACGAATATTAAATTGGTGGAAGTGCAATATCTCCCAGACCTAAAGTCATTCTAGTGTCTTTCTGGATTTCCACCATTAATACAGTTTTGGATACCCAGTTTCTTAGGACTGGCGATCCATATTTAAGTTAAAAAATGGAAGTATATGACTCCCCTACGTTTTTAAATCCCAACGATTTAACCATTTAACATTTTTTTTCTATTTATTTAGACAGATTTATTGATTGAATTTTTACAATTAAAATTAAGGGTCTGTGCGTATTCCCAATTCCATATCTTGGCGCTATCGTATCCACGTAACAGTGAGCTCTCATGGATCTCCGCACCTCAGCAGCCATCATATATTTATAATTAATACTGCAAATATTATAATTATTTTTCGTCCAAAATTTGAAGTAGGTTCAATGGACACAGGCAGAACACCGATGAATTTCTTAGCTTCGCATAACAAGAGACCTCACACGCTACACTACAATAAACCCTTCAATAATTCCGCATAGATTTTAAATACCCCCCTTCATTCTGTTTAACGTGCCGCTTCCCCTACCATGCTTGCCAAATATTCTTTCCCCTAACACAGTTTTAACATTCAATCATCAAATAAAATATATTCACATTGAAAGAACTGCGGGAGATACCGCCACAACAGTAACGTTTAACGGAATCATCCGCTAATATGAATTAAAATGCAAAGGCGAATGATTTTTTTACTCTGAAATTTCTACAAATTACAATGCATCCACATTTCCAACCTCCTTTTTACCTGACTGGTTAATTAATGCTTGATCATCCGCTATTCTAGCTGATTTTATGAACCCACACCAACCTGCATTCATATTGCCAATTCAACCCATGAATTTTTTATCATTCTCTTTGCGTATGCATTATAAATCACTGGTAGTAATGGACACCCTTCTTCCTAGCACTGGCCATCCCAACTCCCTATCCATCACATTCACCTGAGTAGAATAAGGTGTGGACAATAAGGTGGTACTTACAGTCAAAGAATAAAATATTGACGCGATAAATTTCAGGACGCAGTCTAAACTTGATCATTTGTTAAAAAATATATCGTTTCAAATACTATTATAATCAAATAACGGAAAGGCGTACCTCATTGCACTTGGAATGATTATATTTGGATAATTTTTTGTCGTTTCTTGGGCTTTCCTGGCTGAAAACGGAGTTATTCCTGTATTGGATAGCCATGAATTGCCCTTAAGTTAGTACCAACACTTAATTTTATATGAACCCTTATATGTCTCGAATATTTACGTAATTGTTATTGTAAGGTAATCTGCCGGTTAAGATAGGTTTTTGGATGGGCATAACTAACAAATAAACATTTTGTGACTCCTAAGAAAACCTACTCTACATCAGGTACCTCTTCATTTCTGCGTACTTTTCCTCCTTTCATCCCGTCCAACATCCCGATCCTGTTTCTGCCCTTTCCTCGTTTGCCCAACATTCTCCCCTCTATTACCGTCTTCAACATTCCACTGTCGTTCAATACGCCTTTCATCCATTTTTCCTGCCTCCATAGGATTTCTCTCAACAAACCCCTCTCCTCAACCACCATCTCCAGCACTTCCTCATTTGTTTTCCTTTCGGTCAATTTCACCTTCTCCATTCTTCTCCACACCCACATTTCAAAAGCCTTCAATCTACGTCTATCCTCCTGCTTCAGGAACAACGTTTCCGCGCCGTACATAGCTACGCTCCATATCAGAGTTTTTATGAGTCTTTTCTTTACCTCCCTACTCAACATTCCCGTCATCAGCTCCCTCCTCCTTGTGAAAGCCTCTTTGCCTAGCGCAATTCTTCTTCTTACGTCCCGACTACTTAGGCCGTGTTGGTCCCAAACACTTAGCTTAGCCTTTTTCTTCCTGGGAAATCGCATACTCTTTGTTTTATTGTTATTGAATCTCATCCCATTTCTGTTGTACTGAATTTCCAATTCACCCAGCAATGCCTGCAACCCCTTGGCTGACTGACAAACTAAAGCTAAAGCTTGGTCATCAGTAAACCTAACTGATTTTACGAATTCCCCTCTGACTTTAATCCCTACCTCCAGATTGTCCCATGCCTCTTTGGTCATTTCCTCCACATATGCATTGGACAGCACCGGCGACAATGGACCCTACCTTACACCTCTTCCTAACACTGCCCATCCGGACTCTCCGTTCCTCACTTGCACCTGAGCAGTCTGAGACATGTACAGGTTAAAGATTAGTCTCCTTTCCCTCCAATCCATCCCTATTTTCTGAAATACACTCATTAGTTTTCCCAAATTCACTCTATCAAACGCTTTTTCGAAATCTACGAAACAAGAAAATACGTCCTGATTGTATTCTATATTCCTCTTGATTAGTGATATTTATGTAATATGTTCAGTTATTTTATGACCTCCAAATTCTCTTCCAACCATTGTTCACTCTCACACTTAATTGTATTCTAAGACAAAATCCAGATAAATATAGAATCCTTTTAAAAAAGTATTTCAGAAATCATCCTATTCGGTCCTTGCCATCGAAAAATGCTGCATTTATGATTATGGACACCACAAATACAAACGAATTTAGTTTATTTTCATAAGACTAATTACTCTACCGGCCTTGCTAATTTTTGGGAAGATTTTTCAAAATTAAGACATCTCTTCGAAGAGCCTGATGAATAGCATCTGATGAGCTAATCCAATATTCCTCATAAGAACGAAGAAGAAATTTAAAACATGTCGCGAGTAGCCTAGTTTCTTCTGCAGCAGATAACAGAAATTCTTCCGGAATATTAAATATTTTTAGACAGAAGGAAGTCGTATCAATCCATGTAGTAAAAAGTAACGTACTGGTAATGCTGAATGAAAATCCTCGAAATTGAAAAACACGATTGATGGTCTCAATACGTGTTATTTGCATGCATTAATTCAAGGTGTGTAATCGTGACGATAATTATATCAAAAAACCTTACAGAGATGCAAGAAAACAAATCTTGGATGGCCACGTGCAATATTTAACGAGATACGAGGGAGTGAAGGGATGGGTCCGATCAGTTAACGCCGCATATCGACACCACCCGCACGACACGCCTTCGCCTGACTATCTTGGTAGTCATCCGAGCAGATGACACAGACACAGAAAAATATATGAGACACAACATAATCAGTGCAAAATTAAGTGGTGGTACTAATATTAAAAACGATTCAAGATCCTCCAAAAACTTTTATTTGCAACCGCAGAGATCGCAATACCTCAAAAAATAGCGAAATATAAACATTCCAAGGGCAATGCGTATTCGTAATTTGATTATGATAATATTTATTGCGATTTATTTTCGAAAGCAATGGATAAAAATAAGTGGGCGTCTAGAAATATAATCGAAATGCCAAAATGAGGGACCACCCTCTCATACTCATTACTTTTTCCCAATTCACACTATCGAACACCTTTTCGAAATTTACGAAACAAACAATAACATCCTGATTTTATTGTCTGTTCGACTTAATTAGGGACCTCATTACTACTATGGCCTCTTCCCTTCCTGAACATAAACGTAATGGTACCTAAGTGATCACTTACCCTCCTTTCCATCTATTTATTGATAATCTTATTGAAAATCCTGTTGATAATTATTATCTACGTACGATATCAAACCTATCCTACAAGAACTGTATTCCTCACATATGGCTCATTCACCATTTTTGGGAGGGGAACTAACACTCACCTTATTTACTCTTCCGGCCAGGTTTTTCTCTCATAAATGCTACGATTTAGTCCATAAAAACCTCTTCGCATTCAAGAAGTTTTCTCGGGTTTCCCACCGGGTTAGGTTGCAGTGCACCGACGTTTCGAAGGCTGACTCTGCCATTGTCTTCAGGGTGAACTTCACCCTGAAGACGATGGCAGAGTCAGCCTTCGAAACATCGGTGCACTGTAACCTGACCCGGTGGGAAACCCGAGAAAACTTCTTGAATACCATACGCCGGGAAAACCTGAGATCCTTCACTTCTTCGCATGTTTTCCTAAACCTTTAAGTAGTTCTACAGGGCTATCATGTATACCCGCGGCCTTCAGTAATTTCATTATTGTTCATTCCTATTTATCTAACTAATAAGTATGCTTGGATTAAGATTTCCTCAAGAACGTCTTATTGCCTTTCCATGTCTACAGTAACTGACTTATTAACTGTACAAACCCTCTATATATTTTTTTCCATTTCTCTCGAACCGTTCCCGAGTCTATTAATAACTTTTCTGTCGTATAGTATCTCTGATATTGAACACGGATTTTCCCTTCCTACGTTCTCATAGTGTTTTCCCATTCAAATAAACAGCACTCATTCTACCTTTTCCCTGTAAACATTCCATATTATCGCACTGCGTCTACCACCACGCTTCCTTTGACCTATTAATATCCCACCTCGGTTTTTTATCTCTTTATATTCCCTCCTACCAAATTTCGTGTTTTTATTCGTCCATTTTTCATCACTCGGCTGCTTTCGTAATCATATCGACTGAAATCCCTGATTTTCTTGTCCTTGTTCTCATTTCTGATCTTAAAATTTCATCTGTGTCTTTCAATAACCTTTTTTTTATTTTCCCATACTTCTTCTTTTGGTGTACCCGTGTCCCTATCGTGATTCATATTTGTTTGGATCTCACTTTAGGACTAATCCGCCTTCTCCGTTTTCTCCACTTGAATCTGACGTCACACGTCATTAGCACTGAATTATGATCCGCTGTCCACCGTGTTTGCTTAGCCACAATTTAGAGTAATTGATGTCTCTTTGAATCCACGGGTGTTTTCACGCATACCTACGTCTATAAAGTATTTTAAATCAGCTAGTTTGTTAGCTAGAGCTAGTTTTGATTAAACTATTTCTCTTGGGCTACTTTATTGCTTATTCTCAGAGGTCATTCCTTTTTCCCAAACCGTATTTCTCTCTCACACTCCTTTCACGCCTTTCGCTCGGACCACGCTCAAATCCCCCATCACTAACAATTGTCATCAATCTCAGAGCACCAGCAATTATTTAAAATAGCAGATCGCATACACTACGTTCCATCGCATACTACATACGATATCCAGCTCCTGGTTATATTTTGGCGTATGGATCTAGATAGGAACTAAGGTCATAGGTTCAGCTTTTACGTCTACCAATAATATTCTTTAAATCACCTGACCAATGGTTATTACGTGTATTCCTATCTTTTGTTGAATATTCTGCTATCGCTCCATGACTCTCTTCCCTCCCGCTGTATATTACTTTATATGTATCGATAAACTCTCTCTCGCTTTCCTTCATCTCACCTCGCACAGCCCTAAAACATTTACATTTCTTCTCTCCATCTCTCACCCTATATTTCCTAATTTCCCTCCCTTCAAGATCTCACTCCCGTAGCATATCTCTATTCTAAACGGATCGATTTCTCTTCCATCTTTTCTCCCGCGCTGTAAATTCCGCTTTTCAAGTTAACAAAGATCAGTGAATGGTTTCTCAAATTTTTCCTAAGTGTTACAAGCAGGAGCTCGGATTTTGGAATTATATGGAGTGTGGAAACTTATTACTAAACATATTTATTGCTATTTACGTTAATAACACGCATGCAGACGTTCCTCTAAACAAGAGAGAATGTAATTCAGTGCCATGTGTCAATACTTAAAGAGTCCTTGACGAACAGAGAGGGGTGTCTGGGAAAGTGTGGAAACCCAAACTTGGCCGAGCAGCTGAAGTGAAGTAGGTATCACAGCCAGGGTTGGTGTTCATATTCAACTACCTCGAAACACCATCAATGTTCAAAAATCCCTGGCACATAATTTACAGCCTAACGCACTAATAACGACCACGGTTTTAACGGATTTTGAGATCTAAATATTCAGTCACCCATTTTACGAACCTGGGGCCTCCTTCCAAAACGAGTAAATATACTTCTCCGTTTACTTAAACTTCGAATTCATCTGTATACGTGTCCATGTGTCACGATATGCGTGAAATCCAAGGAAATGATCATTTTCAATATAGAGAAGGCTCAACAATCAGCTACGTTCGTTCAAATTCTGAAGTAATTAACATGGATCCCTAATAAAGTAGCGTAAGAGGAACAGCTCCTTTCCTTATTTCGACGGCGGATCACCAGGAGGAACCAGCACCCGAAATACGTATATTTCTCGGCTCGAGTGAAACTCGAGCTGTCCAGGTCAACTAGAGTCCAATCCGGACAATCAATCAAGTATTCGTATGCTCCACCCACTCCGCTACCACGCCAACCCTGTAGCCAAATTACCTGGGTTTATTTGTTAAAATTCGCATTAAAACTTCTCGAGGCTAAAGGAAGAGACAGTCTTCGCAAATTTCAAGGGTGTGTTTTTTTCGCACTCAGAAATACGACCAAATTAAGTAGCGTGGGCACTCATAATAAAACTTTGGTTTCAAGCATTAAACATCTCTTATTTTCTTCACAAACTAATCTTGTGATAGAATAGTAAAAGTGACTTCACGGGAATCCATTCTTGGAACGGAATATTTTGTCCTAAGTACAGGTGTATTCTAATGAATCGTAGCCCAAGTATTGCCTAAATGAACGACCTACTAAAGTGACAAATTGTCCGATGTTTCCTGGGGTTGGACAAATCTTCAAAAGGGAAAATAATTACGAAACAACATTCCGAATTCACGCAAATACGGATAATATCTTGCCAGAGGCCCTGTATATTAACATCGGCTCTGACAAGAGGATAACGATTAAACATCGGTCGCCAGTGAGCGAATATATCATACGCAAGTGACTGAATATCAATGCGACTCCAAACCGTGTTGACCCAACTGTCTAGATACGGGTGTGTTTATTGCACGACGGGTTTGGTTTAATCAGCACCATAGAACCCCTGTAGTTTATGCACTAGGCAAGCAAACACTAGCCCGGCCCCGAGATAGGACATACGTGAAAAAAATAGCAGGGATCGCGTGTGGAAACAGAATTTCGATTTAGCTGTAACACGTAGAAAATTATGTCAGCTGAATAACATTTTAATGCTATCGTTTTATCCAAATTTTATTGTTCACCTGCTCTAGACAACGTCGTCAATGCAGTGAAAACATGAATTAAAGCCATAAATTATCCGATTCTCCATTTAAAAAAATCTTTTCAAGCATTATTTCCTAGCATTTACATTTTTTTACTATTTCAAGAATCCGTGAGTAAACCTCAGGCATCAAAGAGTGTGAGAAAGTGTTCACGGAGTAGATGGATAGGTAGAGGTCTTTTTCGGGCGAAATTGAGACCTAATGGCCCCTTCTTCGGAATAGGGCACTATCGGAAACACCTGAAAGACATATTTGAGCTTAGCACACTAACTTAGTTCCGAATTCGTCGGTCTTTTTCAGTTTGAACCATATTTTTCACTCGAATAGATTATATTCTATAGAGACGGGAGACGAGAAAAGCGCATGAAATCGTATTTTCTAACCCGGAATTTGAATTTTATTCACGAATAGATGCCACGTAAATGGCCGTCAAATACGTCAATATGATTCAAATACGTCGATATGAAGGTGGACGAAATGATTAAATCAAAAGAGCACCACAAGTCTCTTAGGTTATATAGAACATAAAATAATGACGAGAAACAAGAAACGTCAAGGCATGAGAAACATATTGAAAATTATAAATGAGCACTAGGCTTCACACTTGGAATTAGTTAACGTCAGAGAAGCCACCTTGATTTATTCCATTCTTCATAATTTTCATATTCCAGTATGCACTGCGTACTTCTCTTTATGAATGCTCACGGATGGGGCCTTTGGGATAAGGGATAGTCAAACAGTTCGCTTTTTGCCAATACTTTGAACTCGTAAAATATAGACTTGATATCGCGCTGATCCTCTTCCGCACATTAATGTCGTCCGATTCTTTCAGTAAAATGATTCGAAAGCTTCTTTGTTTATCAGTCTACAACTTTGGACCAATGCAGCAAGTATGATCAGAAAAGGTTGGTTTTAATATTTTTAATCATTTTTACTTTTCCGTCAGGTAACCGATGATGTTGTTGAGCCGTTCTTACCCTAGACATCACCATAAAGAATAATTATTTGAATTACACTCATCGCATGGCGCGACTTTTTCGGGGATAAATTTTGCGCAAGAACTAAATAATTGATACTGAAGTATACAATTAATAACAAATGTGAACTGAAAACATTTCTCAAATCAAAAGAGGTTCATCGGGGGTTGTTGCTCCGTATCTCCCGCAGACCGCGGTTCGAACCTTCCTCAGGGTTCTCTCATCAACTATGAGATCGTAACTGGTAAAAAAAATGTTTTTTAATCACCATTAATTAGCAAGAAAAATAGGAGCAGATCGAGATTTTGCACATCCTCATGAGTAATTGCATAGGCACCATTCACATTAGATGTGATAAAATGCCTTCTTTATACATTTTACCAGGCAAAAAGACGGGAGCGGTCCGGTAAAATGTAACAAATTGCTACACGCACCAATGGGAGTCAAAATGAGACGCCAAACTGTTAGCTCCCAAATTTTGATCGATCAACACGAAAACTGCCGATTAAGTACGTCGCACTCTCTTCCTCTCTCGCGTGGAAAGACCATTATCCAACGTTGCAGCTGTCGATTTTGATTGAAAGTTTAACGAATTTGGGTGGGAAGTGGGAGGGATATGAAATTTTGAATGGGAGATTTCAAAGTTGAGGAAAGCTGTTGCACTTGGGAGAATTGGAGTTAAAAGCATCTGAAAATAGAATGGGACGCAATATATGGACCACTATCTTTCTCCAGTATGTTACCCGGTATACGGATCCCCAGAGTTAAATTTTCTGTTCCGTATTTTTTTATCTCGTGAGTATTTTCACATATTTCTCTCTAACATCTCCGCTGAATAATTCGTTGAGGATCTTTTGGATTTTTTTCTGCGTTTAGCTCCGAGCCGTCCTAAAGGACGGTGATAAAAATCCGGGAATTTTGTTCTGGCAGGCTGGTTTTTTTCAATTTCAAGCTAACTCGAAAGGTCATTTGTTAATCAACGAATGTGGTTGTAATTGACTGTAATAAAAAAAAGAAGGAATCGATTGGATTGTTTTTCTGAAAAAGGTATAATTCTGATATTTATAATATAAAACGTAATTTATAAATTATGCCATTCTCAAAAGAATCCTCGAGTTCCACCACTATTAAACGATAAAAGTATTCATGGACGAAGAGGTTTCAAGTCTGCAGAACGAAAATGTATTCTTAGTTTCCTCAAGCACTTAAGGAAGTAACCGTTTACGTAGATTCTTTCGCACAGTCAGAGTGCAACTCGATTGTCTTGCTCGCCAATTTCGAGTGCAGATTTTCCTCAATTGTGCGTGATCACATTTTCTGATCTTTCCCCAAAAAAATTGTTTTAGATTAAAAAAAATCCCCTAGTTGAGAACAGTCGGTTACGGTAATGAAAACAATCCAGCCAAGAAAGGAGAGGCCAACTAAGTGATTCTCGTTTGCTCCATGCATTTGCTTGAACGATAACGAGAAATGCGAGTCGTTTCTTTCCTGGAAGATGTTATTGTAATTGTAAGAACACCATGGACAATGTCCAGCCGCTCCCATCCCTAAAAATCCAGGGCAGCGATAGAAGAGGAGTTTAGAATGCGGGAAAAGCGACAACAGCAGGCGACAACACATGTTGTCCTAACATCTCATCAAGCGCCAAATAATCGCCATTCAACTCCTGTTTGAAGCTGCTACCCGAGGGTCAAAAGAATCCAAATGAACGCCTTCGCCGACAGACAGCAACAGACGTAGGTAATGTGAGGGACTGGAGGAGCGACGCCATCTGCCAACCATCCCCTGGAAACGCGCGTCATCCCCCCGCCGACGTCCCCTTCTCCTCGTCCCGAAGACTCCTAACCCTGCGTGTGGAGCTCATTTTAAGCCGCTAGAGTACAGATTCCTTTAAGATAAGAAATACACGATCATGAAGGAGAGAAGCAAAGGAAACGACGCGGGAGGATGGATCACCGTCCTCTCTCGTGGCCAGCCTGTGCAACGCAAACGAAGCCTCCCTCTACAGGAACACACACGTAACACACACACCTTTTTATGGGCTCTCGAGTGTCGTGTGAGGGAATACCGCAACGAGCCGTGGTGTGTGCCGAGCAGCAAACGAAGCGGGCAAATTCAGCGGCAACGGCTACACTCCCAACGGCCACGCCCAGTGCTCTCGGTGGACCCGCGTCGCGCTTTTATCATTTTCATTTTTCGGTACACAGTGGTCTCCGAGCAACGGACGGGAGAGAGTGAGTGAGTGACGCCATTCAACAAATATGAAGGAAAAAAAGCAAGAAAAACGCTTTCGTTTTCCAAAGTCCATCTCGCAAGCGATTCACCCCCGTCCGACCGTGGGGTTAAGGGGAAGGAAAATGAAAAAAAAATTAGGAAATCGCTTTCACGCCGTCTTTTGTCTTCCCTCCCATGGTGAAAAAAAAGAGGAGCAGGATGCCAACCGGGGATTAAAGAACGGGGTGAGGGGTCATGCATATTTGATGGGCGGTATCGTTGCCTCGCGACCCTGGTGCTTGTGTTGACCCTTCCGCCTCTGGTTGAATGAAAGTCGGACGCAATCAAGGGTGAAGCTGCGGTCAGCGCGAGCCGGCCGACCAAGGGGTCAGTGCCTGAGGAGGGGTTGAAACAAGACAACATGGGTGAAAGCCAGATTTAGTTGGAGAGGAGAATCGCCCAAGAGGGGATGAATATTATCGCTGTCCGCCATCAAACTGAAAACACGCATCTTGTGAAAGTTTTGAGCCAAATGCACCCCGACTATGAGCTCTATATATAAATTTTTCCATACAAAAGGCGTCGGGTTCCTGAACGATATTTTGCGCCTCCACTTCTTCCCTCCAAGTGAGAGAAGTGGCCTTCATTGCTCGACACCTAGCTATTATCTCCATTTAATAATCAGCTCTGAGATCATGGTTCCTTTTACGGATATTTCGATGGGGGGAATCGAATAAAATTCCCTCCATTGTTGTCGCACTTCAGCTGAAAGGGCTGACCTCCTTCTCAAGAAAAAAGTCGTGATGTGCGAAATTTGACCCCCAATGGACCTGCCTGGAGTGGCTTTAACCTAAAAACTAGGTATGCAAAAGAAGAATTAAAACATCCGTATACCTATTTGTGCTACGGCCGTGCGACAGGTTCAATTAAATTCATTTCCCTAGAGTAAGGCTCGATGTTTGAAACATGCTGAATATCGATAATAAAAATCAGGCGTTATCCTTTAGATTCCCAATTAATGGTTTTCCACTTTCTTTATTGATACAAGTTTTCATTCAATTTTGGAATTAGAAATACCACAGGGTATCAGAACGTGTGGTATGGTCCTCATTGAATGTTGAAAAAACATGGATACATTCTTTTAGATTTAAGTGGTCCATCACCCAGCTCCAAGGTTTTTAGCCAAGTTGTAGCGCATTTTGGGTTAGTGTTTCGTCCCTTGCTTGGGTTTCTGGCGATAAGTAAGCAAGTACAGGCGCCTATTAACTGTACACGCAGATTCAGTACCCGCAGTTTATTTATGCGATGTTTCAGTAATCTGCCGTCTGTCGCGACATTGTAGGATTAAGCAGCACGAACGTATGCAATTCACTGGCACGAGAGATGAAGTACGTTGGTACACAATTTAGGATAGAATACACTTTATTGTCAGCTGCTAGATATTTAATGATTGGTATTCTCTTATTGAACTTCATTCACCTACCAAATCAACTAATCTAATTTACGTGTGATCAATTTATTTAACGCAACACATCATTCGCGGATGAATGCAACGCCAGTGAACTGGAATGCATTATTCGCAAATGCTGGGTTAATGCTGTACTCCGCCGGGGATTGGCATGACATTTCCCGGTGTCAACGGTCTAGAATCACTGGTCTAGACTGCCCAACCCTCCACCATTATCCGTCAATTAATCAATACCCCTTTTATCTATAATTCCCAACTAAGCAGCATTATTATTATGCTTTTTAATTTCAAATTAAATTCACGAAGGCGAGGCTAATCAAATAGAATACCTGCAGTAAATTGGGTTTAAAGTAATCAAAGCAACACAAAAAATTGATTTTTCCGTTGACAAATATGGAGTGTTCATCTTTTAAGCAGTACGTTATTTTTTTCTGCTCTTATACAAATCAAACTAAAATATGCACTTATTAATTGTACGCCCTTATTAATTATACGCATATCTTGATTATTCTGCAGTGATGGAAATTGAAAAACTTGTGAATCTTTAAAAATATAATGTAATCATAAGACGATATTGGACACATAACACATGCATGAATATTTTGGCAATGCATTAGACGTCCTTTCAAAATAATGCGCCGATCACAGTCATTAGTTAATAGAGGAGCTACGTTGGGGATCACTCACGAAGCGAAGGCTAAATTGCAGATCAACCTCATATTAAATTGGAAGGATGTCTCTTTAGTAAGGATGTTGAAAATGTATTATTATCCCCATCGTACTACGGTAGGTGAGATCATGTCAATAAAATTAGAGGGATTAAGTGAAGAACGGATAGATTTAAGATGACACTAATCCCACGAATAATAATGGATCAGAATAATGTTGTCCGACATTGGTAGGGGTAAGTATTTCAGATCAAAAGGAAACCAGTGCGTAATCACCCCCTACCACACCCTCTAAGGTGGCTTGCCAATCACTAAGTAATGTAATAATTCCATTTTATTTTTTTTTACTGTTCAAATTTCTGGCTAATGAAGAAAGATAATGTCAAGGAAAAAGACAGTTCCATCGCCAATGAATTTACATCACATCGTCGAAGCATGACGACTACAGAGTTGAAAACATAGAAGCAAACAACGTGTTATAACTCTTTCTTTGCATAATTTTTTTCCTTACAATGCACAGATAGGTTTTCATATGAATTTAAATGGTAAACTAATATGCCTCCACAAATATTCAATAAATATCCTACTCCGACCTTCCCTAGCACCATCTCAAGTTAGCCACAGCTTTTACAAGTATCTCTGGAACTCCAAGGCTTCCTTAACCTGCCCGAAAATTATTACAAATTTTCACATCATTTCCTCATAAAGAAGTCATTCCTGACACAAACTGTTCTGACAATTCTTACTGCAACATTTCACAGACTGTGATACGAATGCAAGCATGTTGTATAATATGTTTGGTAGTCGAAGGCATTTAAATCTGACCAGCGGTTTTATGAAACGGACCCATGTGACTGTTCATTTAATCCTCCATTCAAAACCGTAAATTTGGGTGAATCGAATTGAAATTATTCAATTAATCAAGAAAAATGGAACTAACAGTCATTTCTAATATTATTGCCATGACATGTATATGTACGAGTATTATATATTACTGTTATTTAAGGGTAGAAAATGAGGAAAACTTTACACTTGCACAAACTTTTAATGCAATACGACCATAGTTTCGATACTGCGCATCATCATCAGGCCATGATGATGCATCATCACACCTGATGATGATTTACAGCATCAAAACCATGGTCGTATTGCATTAAAAGTGTGTGGAAGTGTAAAGTTTTCCTTATTTTCTACCCTCATCATGAAGGAATGCCACAAAGTGAAGCCTGAAACTGTTAGCATTACTGTTATTTATTCAGTAGGGTTTAGTGTGATCGACTTCTGTCACCAGAAGTAAGACTGACGGAGCGATAAAAAGATTTTACAATGATAGAATAAACTGAGCGCATATCTTTTAAAAAAGTGCCCATGAAAAATATTACATCGGTGGAGACCAAAGGCACACCTCAGCGTGAGAATATAGCACTTAAGTCATTAGCACCATTCATTCCCTTTGCGACCGAATTTAGTTGCAGTTCCATAGAAATGGAGTCATATTCAAATTTTTGTTTATTATTTTCACGGCGAAATTTCTGGCGTTTCGCATAGTGTCATTATCTTACCTTCCACACTCAGAGCCATTCATCCGAGTTTATCGGGAATTTAGCTCGTCCAGTTGCGTTATTTTTGATGCATTAATGTCATCCCATATACACACACGCACATTGTTGCAGAGATGGGGTGTGACGCCCTCACGAGTTCCCGAGAGGATTCCGTCTCGAGATAAAATTTGGATAATAATCCCTCCTGGACACTCGGAATATCTACCAAAATCATTTCCAAGCCGTCAGCCCCGCCCCTTCCATTTCCTCCCCTCCCCCCCCCACCCTCCCCCCAGAACTTTCCCCTTTAATTCATTCCTTCGCCCTCTCTCCCTCATTCCTCTGCATACCGGCGCGCACCCTCCACGTCCCCAATTCGACGACGTCAATCGCCGACCGGGGTGGGTACCCTCGACCCTTCACCTCAAACCCCCCTCCTCACGTAATCATGTGGAAGGAGTGGGAGACCAGGGGAGAGCCGTGAGCAAAATAGCAAGGCGAAGGCCTTCATAATTTCAGCGGAATGTTAAAGCAATTACATTTCAGAGAACTTCCACTAAAAGCGATGAGCATGGGATACTTGAGATGAATGTTTGCAGTAAAAATAGGAGAGATGGGGCGAGGAATTATCGGGTCGTGAAATATTCTGGATAAGATGTAGCTTGTGTATATATCGTATAATAATAGACGAGTGTGGAAGAAGTGTACATGCGCTCATTTGCTATCTCGAAAAAAAGATACGAGAGTTGCCACCCCAGATGCTATTTGATAAAAATGTAGTGCTGTACAACGTTGGTGCGACTCTTGGCAGTTAGAATTGTACTTAAAAAAAAGTGCGCAGTGATGGATTTTTGGAATAAGAAGTGGTTCCCTCCCAAAATCCCACTGCATCAAGAATATCGAAATAGAAAGTGTACGCGTGGACTCGATTGAATACTTATATACCTCAGGTGAGTGAGGTCGTTACCCTCACTCACGACCTCTTCTGGGCGAAACGCATACGGGAAATCATTTGGAAAAACTAACAAAAAATTAGGATTTATTGGAATAGTATCAGAAAAATGTGATGAAAAGGTTAAAGAGAATTTTTTTCTTTTGCTAGTTAGGCCTTATGAAGAATATGTTCCTAGTATACGGGATCCACATGGAGTTAAATTATTAAGATTTGCCGAATCAGATGGTGTATAGCTTCGAGGAGCCAGATATCCAACTTTGTTATGATAAACTGATTAGCATACCAAAATTATTATAGCAGCTAGGTTGGCAATCACTCACGGAGCGAAAGTTAATTTACAGATTAAACATCATGCATAAATTGGAAAGATGTCTCTTTAGTGATGATGTTGAAATTGTATTATTAGCCCCATCGTACTGCGGCCGGAGATATCATGTCAATAAAATTAGAGAGATTTAGTGTAGAACAGATTGACTAGATATGTTATTTTTTCCACGGACGATAAGGGATCAGAATAGCGTTGTCCGACCGCACTGAAGGGAAAGGTATTTCGGGAAAGAAGCCTGGTCTGTAATCACACCCTGCCACACACCTTGGAGGTGGCTTGCAGAGTATCCTGTAGGAATGGATGAATAAAAGAGAGTTTGAGAGAAAAAGCGACTCTCAAGATAAGGAATACCAGTTGTCTTAGTAAAATAAAAGAATGTAACGGAGGCAAATTAAATATGCCATCAGAAGGAAATGTGGAAGATATTAATAAAAGAGAGTGTTTCCCCTGGTGACCTCAAATAAGGAATTTTTTGCCTGACTCGAAGAAGAATGGCGCGCTAGGTATGAAGGTATGCATGTAGATATATGAGCATGCTATTGATAGGCCTGACATTTAGGGGAGACATTGAAACCGTCTCTTAAAACTGTTACAATCAATCGTGGATAAAACAACAAGGAAATTTTTTCTCTACAAGTTTTTCTAATTTGGGTCTTTCACTGGATCCCTTTAATGCCATTCAAAATACCTTTACTCTCTCAACCGTTTCCACTAATATTTCTCCATCCATCACAGCTTTCGCAAACTATTATAAATGGGGTGGGAGATCAGGTTATCCAAAATCAACTTTACTAGTCTTAATCAAATTACTCCACTCCAACCCAACTCCCTCTTCCTTTTCTATGACTATCACCTCTTAATCTCCAACCTTATACCAAACCTAATTATCTAAATATTCCAATCTTCACCGATAATCTTTCCTCAAAAGCCAATTTTCTGAAACAACCATATACCGCTACCCTCATGCCGAAATCTTCATTAAGGTATTTACTTTGTTTTTTACGCTAATGCTAAGTAGTATAAAAATAATTCTGATGAGGTTAAATGGCACTCAAATTTAGATAAAAATGATTCACACTACAGATGACAAATTGATTGATTAATGAATTACACAAAATCCTCTTCATACGCGTAAATACACAGAGCAGTTTTGCAACAATCCACTTCTTCAAAAAGTATACCTTCATAGATTTCCAATTCACTGATCCCATTAAGTAGCTACAAATAAAGATAGGCGTTGATCATATCCTTTTTGACCAAAGCAAAACGAAGTGATCAGCCTTCATGAAAAGCACGAATTTTTGTAAAAAAAACTTGATATCCAGGGCGAGTGGGCTGCTAGGGTGAGGGCAGGGAGAGTGAGAGAATGGGGAACAGGGTAGAAAGAGGGCAAAACGCCCGTGGATGGACCAATCAGGAAGCTCGGTGAGGGTTGGTATCCGAGAGGCGCCTCTGCTCCGCTGTTTCCCATGGTAACCGAGTGCGGAGCCTCTCCCTGGGCACAAGGCTTCCAGAAATGAGGTGTAGACATCCAGATTGTCGAATAATCCTCGGATAAACAATTAACCGCTATTAGAGAGCCGCATGATTAATGAACAAACGATAAAACTTACGAGTCAAATTACACAATATATTTATAAACTCCGGTGATGTTTAAAAAATGAATTGCGAAACAATACTAAGTAGTTTTATCTTTCTTCATTAAGAGCCAATTTCACAAAGTCGAGGATAACAAACACGAAGGAGAGGAGACGTTTTCTTGATGAAAAAGCTTAGGTATAGAGATAAATTTCGCATAGGATACTCTTTGCTATGAATATACCTTGAGTGGGAGCCGGTGGCAAAATATTTTAAAATAAATAATTACTTTTAGAGTTAAAAATTACACAACGAAACGACGTCCTCATCTTTTACAAGAGAAACCATAATAAGAGAGCCTGCATTGGAAGTAATTTAATGGCCATACAAGAACACGAGTGGACTGTAGACCATATTCCAAAGTTAACCTACTGGTGAACACATATGGCAAGTTTTTCGTTGCAATATGCAGTAAAATATGGTAAGAAATGAAGAAAACAGAAATTGACAGAAATGCACTTTCAAAGTAACTGATGCGGGTTTTTCGTCCATACACCATCCACAATCACTGCAAACAAGAAATGACACATGAAACTAATCAAACTACCAGTTGACTAATTTTCAAATTGTAAATTTAGTTTTTTTTATCTCAACCGCCAAATTTCTGAATTCAAAACGCTTGCTGTAGAAAAAATCTTAGTATTGATGTTACTCTATCAAAAATAAAGTTATTCATTTATCTATTTAGATACATATATCTTAGGCTCAGCATTTTGGAGATCGGGATGGTGCGGTGGCCAACTTTCCACCCCGACGCCCCGGGATCGAATCACGGAGAATGCAGGAATTTTCCAGTGATATCCCGATCCTTACTTGGGGTGCCTTATAGACTCTCCGATTTTGCACGGCGTCCGTCGAATGGGACGTAAAACACTGAATACATTGGCGCTCATCGTTAAACGTAGGCTGATGCCGAATCTGGGTTTCTCTTCACCCTTTCTCCTTTCCATCAACACCCTCCTCAAGCAAATTACCCAGGTCTATCCCTCGTGACGCACATGACATTTACTGTCGGTCGCCTCCGTTAATCGCAAGACTGAGGGGATTTCTGAAATGCCACAAGTGAAGACCTGGGTGACAATATTTATTGAAATAATAATCTTGGGCAGCTGTATATTATAAGTCTCGCAGTGATTCTCCCCACCAATCTCTCTCAAGCCATAAAGATAATTTATAATAGTAAATCCCAAAAGCGAAATCTTATTTAGCAATATTTATACGCTCGATTTGCAGTACGCCCGCATGAATGCGCATAAATTTCGAGATTTTTCGAGAAAGGCGTCATTTACAACATATTTACGATCAATATACAAAATATAAGTGTTACAAAATACGAATATATCGTACAATATTTGTGTATGTCTTTAAATTCAGAAATAACTACGAAGAGTGGCTATTTATTTTGGGGTAGACCTTTGGGACAAAACTATTATGATTCAAAGCTGATGGTCCCACCGGTTGCAAATCGGATGACATTGCAGAGCACTTTCCGAGGAATTCCATCCAGTTGCCTTTCCGTTAGCCAGTGAACGTGGCTGCCCTAATGTCCTCACCATGTAGACCCCTATTCATTTTTTTCATCTTTTGAATCTTTCCTTTTTCACTCGATAATTTTCTTGACGTACCATGAACTTTCTTTTTCCCAACATTGAGTATACATTCTTCCATTTCTTTCTCTCGTCTTTCTTCAAAATCATCTCCTCCGTAATCCATGGTTTCCTTGTGCTATTAACTGTTCCTATAGTTTAGGCTGCGACTTTCGATATCCCTTTTTTTATACGTATGTTCCCATTTTTCTTCTACTGCAATCATCTCTCTGATATCACAAAATTTTCTCCCTGATGGTACTCCACTCTTTCCGTTCCGTAAATACTTAGTCATTCCATTTTCTTGACCGTATTTCCTGTATTAACCTCTTGAATCTGACTTTACTCTTCATTATAAGCAGATGCAGCACGTACTACCTTTTGTCAGGCTTCTACCATTAGACCTATCTGGTATGGGAGACCCTACCAGGACCAATTCACTTATCCTTGCTTCCGCCAACATAGATCAATGGGTCAACATAAGCATAAGCTATTCCACCAGGTCAAGGTTTCATTCCATGTGGAGGGTTGATCAATATAAAAATCTATTCAAAATCTCAGCTAAGTGAGAGGCATTTAAATACAACGATTGGGATAATTGCCTTAGGCCCTACTCTTTCGGGGGAGTTTAGGAAAGCACAACCACAAATAACAGAGTTTTCATCGATCAAGTTCAATCGCAGAGTTCTTACTGATAAACCTTGAGTGCACCTAAGACTGTGACTCGTGACTGTCGTTGCTCTACGCAAACCTGAATGAGAGACTACGCGCGACTTTATTTTTTAATTTCAGCACGATTGACGAGTCCCTGGCACATAGTTCTACTTCACAAACCCTGAGTATGTGCGCGATTATGACCCACAATGGTCACTGGGTTCACAAATCAGATTGGGAGAGAGTTGCCTATGGCCCGACCCTTCCTTATTCCTTGCTTCAACTTTCTCTTCCTCTCCACGCCAAAACAATGATTCCAGTCTAGTTAATCCATCCAAATTGTTGATTTCACAGCCGTAGTACTGTTTTATCAACTTACATTGAAATCCAATTTCACCTCAGATAGGAATTCCGCCGAACGGGAGCCCATATCCTATTATCATCATTCACATTTCTAGAATTCCATTGCTGAATTCAACCAGCTATGGATGGAAAGTACCCTTATACCTCACCTCTTAATCGCCAACACACTTGAGTTGGACGGGTATACGGTATTATTATAGCGTAGTATCTAGAACCTATATTTCTAATTCACATCTTCTGTAGGACTTTCTTATTATTTTTCAGTAATATTTGACACTGTTAATAAAGAGAAAATTGCGTCACAAATACAATGTACTGTAAGGATGCAAAAATAAGAGTGGAATCCAAGCTAAGGAAATGAAAGTGAACATTTGCATGGCGGGAAAGAAGAGGCAATACAGAACAAGAAATTTTGGAATAATTAATGGACAAAGGTCGATGGAGATATCTCCATCGTTCGTGGTTGAAAAAACGATGGAGATATCTCAGCTGCAGTGGTTTGGGCACATGCAAAGGACGAAAATAAAGGCCCTTCTTAAGTTAATGCCGCAGCTGAAACTTGAAGGCAAGCAACTAATTGTAAGAAGTAGGCCTAGAGTGAGACATAGAGACTGGCGAATATGGAAATTTAAAGGAAGGCAAGAAGATAAGAAGGGACTACATGAGAGAAAAAAGGATGGCCTACGCACGCCTATCCATCGCAGATGCAGATGGAACGATGCGAGAAAGGTTTATACGATTATTTTTCAACGGGATAACCCTTCTAAAAACGATGCCTCCAAGAAATATTACTGAAAAGCATTAACATCGTAAAAAGACTTAGGAATCCATTATTTCGTCGGCTGGAGTTTGAGTTTCTGCGCTTTTGAGATGTGCCAGGGTCTCTCTTCCTTAAGCGATTCTGATTCTGCCACGCGTCGTTTCTCCATGAAGGAATTTTTATTGGACGGTTGCTGCGCGATTTCTCTTTCCCTGGGCGGACGGTTTTGGGGGTTCAAATCCGCTAAATGCCCGCGACCAGGTGACTGGCGATGAAGTGAGAGGGATAGGGTGGCAGTGGCGGTCGGAGTTGTTGGGTAGGAGGTCGCACAATGCCCCAGCGTCATAAGGCCGGATGAAAGGTGGGAAAGTGAAGACTTTCATTTTCGATTATTAATTGCCAATTTTGCATTTGCTTCCGTCCATCAAAATGCTTTCGAGAAAATAATTGAATCGCGAATCGATAACACGTATGTAGGCAAATGATTTACTTCCTACGCTTTCACGCTAATTAGTGCAGTCGTATTTCACAAGGAGTTGATTTCATTTGTCGCCCTATTAAACTGCGTATTTACAAAATTTTCACTCACGCCATCGTACTCCATGAAAAATTCATCGGCGTGATTTATGTTCTCGCATTCTCTAAATATTCAGCGAATTTAATGAGATTGTGAAAAAATTAAAACACTCGAAACTAAAATATAAAGACCACTCTCCACGAAACTACTCCGCCATAGTGCTTCCTCTGAAGCGATTTAAACCAAAGTATTTCACTTTGAAGAATCAATGAGAGTACTTAAATGGAACTTTCTGCACACTACGATCACGTTTTCTTCATTGCGAAAGTTTGCACCCAACCACGGCTAAATTACGAAACTCGCGCCTACTCCGCGTTTTTAAGCAGTCTTGGAGGTTCAAATAATCTAATTTATTTACAGGAAATTCCTTCGATCATATTTCCCGCTTAATAAAGCCAATATTTACTCAATAAAATGTAGATTTCACTGTTTTGCTACTGGAGCCATTGATTACTAACATTTCCCCGAAAGTATTAACTGGATTGCATGTGCGGATGAGATTAGTAATGGCTTAGCTGGGCAGAATCGAGTACGCACATTCACCCCATTTTAGTTCATGAAATAGCGGTGTCAAATCAACAGAGCCCCGTTGGGATTTCGAGGCAAAACTTGGCACTCACGTAAAATTGATTCGCACAGGTCGATGCATCACTGAATCTCGTTTTGACATATACTACAGTATTCAGATAGGCGGGAAAGTAGAGGAGAGTTCTTAGTGAAATATACGTATACAGTACAAATAACTTTGGTTTTCCGCTAAGCATACGGCAAGGTTGTTATCAAATATAGGCAGGCGATAAGTAGCTCATTTCGGAGCCTTCCTGAGAACATCGCGCATAATGCTTTAAGAAATGAGGTACGAGCAAATTGCTTGCTCATTTGCCCGCAAAAGCGGATTGAAAGCCGTAACAAACGAAGCCAAAGAAATAAATACCTACATAGGAAAGCAAAAGATGTCATTCTTCAAACAAGCTACGACCATTAATAAAAGCAGAGCAGATTAAAGTAATAATTGTTCATGCAACAAAGCAATAGAGTAGCAGGTTGCTTAAAATTCAGAATTTTTTAGAATTATCACATGATCACTGAAAAAATACTAAGTGTATTTATCAAGGGATCATGAATTTTCACAAAGTAGAGCCTCAAACCATCAAATTCAATTAACACATGCCCTAACTAATTGCACTTCATCTTGGAAGGGTCTAAACCACTTTAGACCCTTAGTTCAGGAGAATATATCGAAATGCAAAGTAAGACCCACAATTTCCAAAAAAGGTTATGAGCGAAAAGACAATGGTGTATTACAAATAAACTCCGGATATCTTCAACTACTTCGTCAGAAATGCTTCAAGTACAACATTTACATGCAATGATTAACCTTCTGGGTAGATTTTTTGTATGCTTGAGTATAATGCTAACACTGAGGGCATAATTTAATTTCATATTTAATTTTTCGGCGAATCGACAACCAGAGGAGTTAAGGAGATTAAGCCTATACAAAGCGATATTATATCCATCAACAACCACTATCGCAATATTCGAAATTCAAAATGATATAACTGCTCGAAAATAATAATTCACTAACTCTATTCTCAAATTCAGGTTCAAACTGCATTGGGTACAAACATTTAACTACGTGAAAATCACATATTATCTAATTTTATTCGTAATTTCATGATCAAAAAACAAGTCCTACTTACTTGAAATGGCCTAAAACCTGAGTTTCACCTGCGGCAGCTTACTGGCTAATATGCAGACACAGATGTGTTCTGCATTTGGGCAGATTTCTGAATTAATTAAAATATTTTGCACGTTACTTGAGGACTTGAAAACATTAACATAAAATCAAGATTTAAATTTTAATAAAATTAATAATTAAAAATTTCAGTATATTCTACCTTACATGTGCCTTAAAATATGTTTACGCTGTATATTCCCCCTTACCTATATCTCCCTGCTTATCTATACCTCCGTCATCTCTCAATATCTCCGTCAATTTTCTTATTCTATTTCACATTTCCACTGAAAAACATCTCTCAACCACCTTCACCCAACTTTCTTCTCTATCAAGCATAGTTTTTTCCATCTTTCTCCAGACCAAAATAGAAGCTTTTATTCTCATAGTCATTGGAATTCAAAAAGTACACAATGAACATTAACCATTAAATTACATAACTTAGATAATTTAATTTCATCAGTAACATATTAAATAATAATATGAGGTCCACAGGTTGTTTTCTTGATTTAGGGGACACACATCTGACAATTAACGAGGGGCCACACATTTAAAATTCTCGTAACTCATTGGTATAAATGCTACAGCGCTATCTTAGAGCGCTGAATTGATTCATATAGCATGAAAAATTATAAAGAAATGAACACATTCCAAAGAGTAGGAAAAGTGCACGGTAGATACAATGTCTAGGGTTTTTTTGAGATGGAAATAATTTTAATTTTTATACCGTGCTTTCATAGGAGTTCTTTAAATTACACTTTTTCTTTCCGTCTGATATAAAAATCCTGCCTACCGCATATTTGAAGACTCTCTCTTCGGCATATCACAAACTACGGGTCAGAAACCTGCGATAGTTCAAATACTATTTAAAATTTTCCCCCATCAAAATAATAAAGTAGTTTCAGCATCTGTAATCCGGTTAAATGTCACATTTTTTAAATAAAATCTATTTTAAATTGAAATTTCCGCTCGGTTGGTCTTTCGTGACACACTCGGCGCGCAGAGGTTTAAAATAATTGACGTCCTTCCGATTTCACAGCTTGGAGAGCACTGAGACCAATTTCATGGCAAAGCTTAGCGTCCTCCCCCCCCCCACTCCAAGTGGATTGATCCCACTTTGACTAATAGGAGCGGCACAAGAAATTCAATATCATTACTTTTGGAACGCACCCTGTACCTGAGTAGACTTCTGGAACTGTTCTACTGGATAGAAACATGTTTTTCCTACACTACTGCTCTCTTAGGTTAAGCCAAGTTCTCCAAGCCTGTTCTTCCTTAATGCCGTCCAAAATTTCTCTTCCCTTCGCTCTTCTTCAATATAATGCGTCATACGTAACGTTTTACTTACGCCAGGTTTTGGATAGCCACCAACAAATATTTAGTACTACGTTTTCTGTAGAATTCCTCTGTCTAACTCTATATTTCCATATTTAGTGCTCCATACCGACTCTCATGCCGTCCAAACACCTATTCCCTTCCGTCCTTTCCCCTCTTCCTCCTTCCCATTACTGCCGTCAGAATCCCACCACCTCTCAACATATTCTTCGCTCATTTCCTTTGTCTTCTTCGGATTTCATCAGAGAACTTTCACTTTTCTGACATCATATTTAAAACTTCTTCGTTAGTCTTCTCCTGTTACTCGCCGAGCATATTCTCCATTCTTCTCCATGCCCATGTCTTAAACGCCTCTAATTTCCCCTCATTCTCTTGCTTCAAAGAATGCTACGCTTCACCAATCTTTTCTTTAAGCCTCTTTTAGTGCATTCTTTCCCTTTTTTCCTTCCCTTCTTCATGCACATTCTTCTTTCTTCAAAGCAACCATTTTCCAATTGTGAATCACCCAGTAATAACTAGATCATCTACAGACCTGACCAACCTAAACTCAACTCGCAGCTCAATTTTAAACCCTTCCAGGAACACCACCATTAACCTTTCTCAAGCATTTTAAATAAAAGAAACACTAGAAACAACGGACAACAGTCTGACTATTCTTCCTCTTACTCTTGCTTGCTTAAGTTGTGAAGAGGATCCTACGGACTACTCTTGTATTTCGTCTTACTTACATCAATCTCGTCCATTTTACTCTTCTGAATGTAATCGCGAAGTCTACGGCTTTACACAAAGACAACACGTTCGTAGTACACATTGCCATTCTCTAATATTCTCATTACTATATTGGCGTCTTGTTGTGTACTTTTGAAACCCAATATACTCATCTCCTGGATAGCTTTCCATTGTTATGTTAACTTCTGTTGATGTAGGACCACCTATTACAATGCTGTTAACATGTGAAATTAAACTTTGCTGGGCTTCACTCTTTTCGATTCCTTTACAATATAAAAGTACATAGTTCATTTCCTTCAAAAATATAAAACATGTTATTCATTTAATAGTGTTATAATATCCCATGGTCGAGAACACAGGCAGGATTGAGCTGAAAAGGAGTCGACTGAGGTTGATGGCTGGCAAGAAAAACGGAGAATTCAAACTCACTGTAAATACAGGGTGCGTTCCGAAAATAATGCTTTTATTTTTTTAAGGTGATTTATTGAAAATATTTACATAAACACTTAAAATCCTGCAAAGTAGTGTCCCAGGGTCTGTACAATTTTTTCCAGCTACTCTACCATGACCGGTAGGCACACTGGAAGGCGTCTTCGGGGACCTCTCGCAAGGTCTTCGTCACGGTTGATTGTATCTCTTCTATGTACGAAAAATGGATTTCTTTCAAGGCTGCCTAAATACGAGGGAACAATAAGAAGTCTGCAGGGACGATGTCAGGGCTTTTAGGGAAGTGGGGCAGCGTTGGTACCTGGTTTTTGGTCAGGAACTCGCGGATTCGCACTGCGTTGAGGCAAATACCTTGGGCACGAGCTTAGAGCACACTTTTTTCATCGCTAAATCTTCAGTAACAATGCAAAACACAACGGTAGACGACAAGTTTAGTTAATTGGCAACCATCTTAATACTCAATCGACGGTCAGAGTCCAACGATTGTCGAACACGAGCCACAATGTTTGGTTGACAGCCGCGCAGAGCGTTGTTCGTCGTGAACCTCTTCCCGACCCTCCCTAAAAGCCTTTAACAACCTTGAAACTTGTGAGTAGAACAGAGCAGAACCCCGTAAGCCTCACAAATCATTTTGTTAGTCTCCTCAAGAGATTTTTTTCAGTTTAGCACAAAACTTAGTAATCGCGTAGCGTTGCTCGATCGTCGATTCCACTCTTTTGTGTCACAGTTTGTGCGCATAGGTATACAATAACTAACATCCTGCCACTTTCACCGCTTGAAGAGCACTAAGATTAACTTTGTGGCAAATCTTAGCGTCCTCACCACATACATTAGTGATTGGATCCGATGCAGATTAATAAGAACGGCGCGGGAAATTTAATTGCATTACTTTCGGAACACACCCTGTTTGGTCATTGCTTGGAGTAGTTTTGGCATTGCCCAGTATGCAGGAGTCAGCCCTCAGAGAGTCTCTAAGTTCAACGTTAATTTCGCGGATAATTCTACTCTTACTCCACAGATGGTGGTACTCTTTAATTGCTGGAATTATTCCAATAGTGGCTTAAATTGATGTTATCATTTTCGTTTATATACCCCATTCTTCTCCTCTCCTCTCCCATCCAACGCGTATTATACCCCTACAGATTACAGGCCATGAGTTTCCACACATAAGATGGCCTAAATATGCCAGATATGGTACTTTTTCACTCTATTCTGTCCTTTCTATATTTTATTTACGACCAATCACTGTTTTTTCGCGTGGTTCCCGAATGCTGGTATTACCATCTCGTAGGTTTGCGAATGTGTATATACAGATTTACTTTTAAATACACATAAATTCTCATTTTCATTAAGTATCCCAACGTATTCTTTATTAACGATGGTATTACTAGAACTAACCTATGCATGAATCCTCTAAACTTTCACAAGGTTTTATTATTCTACTATACTATACAAGTATAATTTTTGTTACTTGTGGCTATTTTTCCGTTTACCGTCAAAGTTGATCCAAATGTATCTAACTGAGCTTCAAATATCAAGAAAATTAGTTTCACGCTGAAAGAAAAAATAATACATTGTTGGCGTTCGGTTAACACGATTTGCTTTAATCAAAGACATTGCTTACATATGATTTACATATGCCTCAAATCACATCTGATTTCCCTCTTCACTGAAATATGAGTAAAAACAGCCTCAAGTGAGTGATTTATTTAATTCTAAATAGAAGTATAGGGATCCTATAAATAGCTAATCCGAACTTTATTCCCAACCGGTTGGATCTTGGTATTTGGCGAATCACTTCTTTAATCTCATTATTATTCAAAGGTCAGACTAAAAGGAGGCAACGCCAAAGGTCACGCCCTCTCCAGATCAAAAGCGAAACCCTTTCCTTCGCATTGTTTACGTGTTTATTAAAGGCGAGCGATCGCGGCACGAGCCATCCAACCAGAGTGCGCTCTCGGCGAGGGGCCGTCGAGGGCGCATAACAAGTAGGGCGCCCTTGACGCCCTGGGAAACACACAAATTGGGCGGAACGCACGCGGGGAAAACAAATGGCAATTAATGGGACGAATGGGTTTGAAATTTTCCTTACATAATTTCCTTGTTTTTTTTCACCTCGCCTCTCTCTACATATTCTGCCAGAGGAACAGACACCAGACCCTCGTGCGGAATACCAGATCACTCGTGCGGGAAAAATTCGAGAGAAGTGAGAGAGAATCGCGGCCGGAATAAAAGAGGCACATACACTTCAAATGATTATGCAATGAAGGTTCACGTTCTGCAAAAGTTGCTTGAGGTGATCTTCTTTTTTCATAAATCTTACAGTGCAACCAACTTCTGGTTTTTTTTCTACGCCAACCAATAAGAAAGAGCCCAACCGAAGGATACATCACAGCCTTTTTTATTGGGTTTCGTCCAGTCTTGATTAAATTTTAGTAAATTTAATGGAGAAAACCGTTAGTTTGAAGAGACTTTTTAAGTTTTCATATATATAGTTAAAATTAGTTACTTAGTTAGTTAAAATATTCATCCAGGCTTAACTCAAAAAATGCAGGACACAAACATCCGTAATAGATGGAATGGATCTCATGAGGATGAATACGACGTATTTTCAGAAAAACGGGAATTTCTAAATTTCGTGGACTTGGAGTGTTCTATTGTCAAAATTTTTCATTATAACACGTCTAAATTTTTATTAGAGCTTGTATCCAATTTTGCATGAAAAAATGAAATAAAGTGTGTGAAATGTTAACAAAGACCTATGGTGAGTCTGCTATGAGTAAAACAAGGGTTTACGAGTGACATAAGCGTTTCCAAGATGACAGTTGAAGATGACCCAGCACATCAACAGCCAATGAAAACGTGGAAAAAGGGAAAGAAATGGTTATGAGTGATCGCCGAATCACAATCAGAGAATTCGCTGATGATGTTGGCATGTCGATTGGCTCATGCCATGAAATATTTTCAAATGTTTTGGGTATGAAACCAAATTTTGTTCCAAAATTATTGAATTTTGAACAAAAAAGCGGCGAATGGAAATTGCTCAGGAGTCCATAATGAAGTCAAAAACGATGCAGAATTACTGAAACGTGTTATGAAAGGTGACGAAACATGGGTTTACGGATATGACGTCGAAACTAAGGCTTGATACAAATTCTTTGATCCATTTTTTTAACAAACGAAAAACGCCGAGTTCATAAAAACACGTATAACCCTGTAATATGACCTGAAGATGATACAGTGTATCGAAACCATGGTCGGCAATAAAGTTTTAACTGTGGAAAATTGCAACAAAGTTTTCATCACGTATAACCCTACCGGCTGCCACAGATAAATTAAACATTGAGTACAGTTGAAAATTTTATCATACTTGAGGAGCATGAATACCAATATTTGATAATTGGACTCTTCAAACACGCGAAATTTAAAAATTCCCGGTATTTTCTGAACACACCTCGTATAAGGGTTGACATTGTATTACGATTATATTATGCTTGTACTTGTATAAATTCAAAGACCTATTGACAAAATATCGTGTCAATAGATCTTCGAACTTAAAAAAACACCCATCGTTGGCAAGATATATAATGTCTTGCCAACGATGGGTGTTTTTCCCTCTTATAATGTGATTAATTCATCTTAACTTTACCTTTTTAATGTCTTGTAGTTTCATAAAATTCCCAAGTTCCTCCCCGCTCTCCTTCATTCATTTCATAGAGGGGAAAAAATTATACAATCCCCTTAGATGGCGAACTGGATGTTAAGAAATATCCTCTTTCACCCACACCCGACCAATTGATACGAATATGCAATGAGGTGATCAATGCATATCGGATTGGTAAGTATTCCTACTCGGAGCATGACGGAGTAGGCCGAAAGCTCAAATAATCTACAGTGTGACTGTCCTTTTACGTGTTATCTGTTTTATTCTGCGTTCTATTGTGCCGTCCAAAAGTTATATTGCTCTCGTGAGTACTTCCGCATCATCGATATATATACACCTGTATATATATGTATATATATATATATATATATATATATATATATATATATATATATATATATATATATATATATATATATATATATATATATATATATATATACAGGGTTCGTCCGGAAAATAAGTGTACTGATTTTTTCCCGCCGCTCCAGGCGCGCCCAGCACCGTTCTGACGGGCTGCGATTGGAGGGGGGTATGTTAGCAAGCGACGCTGAAAAAGGCAGTCGGCTCTGAGCTGTGGTGTAGTGAGGAGCTCTGTTAACGCGAACCTCGACACTCGACCCACGTCACGGAACGCGATGCCTAAGTTTTTGGAGCAGCGTTATTCCATCAAATTTGCGGTAAAGTTTGGGAAATCGTCTACCGAAACTGTCGGTATGATTAACCAGGCTTACGGGGAGTCAGCCATGTCCAGAATCATGATCTTTCGGTGGCACAAGATGTTCGTGGAGGGCAGAGAAGAGGTCGACGACGAACCACGGCCTGGACGCCCATCAACGACACTCACCGACGAAAATGTGCGAAAAGTTTGCGATGTAATTAACTCTGATCGTCGTCTTAGTGTTCGAATGATAGAAGAGCACTGTAATGTGCCAAAAATAATAGTGCACGAGATTATTAGGGACCAATTACAGATGCGAAAAATTTGTGCAAAGTTGGTGCCGAAAGTGCTCAGTGATGATCAAAGACTCAATCGTTTGGAAATCGCGACACAACTTGCGGATCACTGCAAAAATGATCCACATTTTTTAGAGAACGTTGTTTCGGGTGATGAGACGTGGGTCTTTCGAGTACGACCCGCAGTCGAAGAGACAAAGTGCGGAGTGGCACACACCATCATCACCCCGTCCAAAAGAAAGCTCGCATGAGCAAATCTCGGATCAAGGCCATGCTCATTGTCTTTTTATACAAAAGGGGAGTCGTCCACTACGAATTTGTACCTGAACGACAAACTGTAAATGCTGAATTTTACGTCCAAGTGCTCGACAGGCTTCGAAAACGAGTCGTCCGCGTCGGGCCAGCGATCAAAAACATCTGGCGGCTGCATTACGTCAATGCGCCGTCTCACACCGTGCTTGTCGTGTCGGACTTCTTGGCCAAGCACGGCGTGGCAACGCTGCCGCACCCGCCCTACAGCCCGGACTTGGCACCACCGGACTTCTTTCTGTTCCCGAAGATAAAGAGGAGTTTGAAAGGAACGCGATACGGGACTTTGGACGCTGTCAAAGAGGCCGTGACGACGTGTCTTCGAGAGGTTCCCGATGATGCCTTCGCGGGAGCGTTCCAGGAATGGGAACGCCGCTGGAACAAGTGTATCGACTCACAAGGGTCCTATTTTGAGGAATATTAGCTTAAGATATGTAAAAGTGTAATAATTTTTTTTCCTGAGCTCTGTACACTTATTTTCCGGACGAACCCTGAATGTAATGTGTACACTCTTTTCTCGACTTTTATTTGGGTATTTAGGATGTTTTACCGAGGCATTATCTCATGCATTATTTAAATAAATATTAATTTCAGGCGGTACCTGATATAGCCTAGTAGGTAAGGCGCTCAGCTGAGCAACTTCACCCACAACAAAAAAGTTCAGCTACTGATTTTACTCAAAGCATGGAGAGTTCGTAATGAAGGTATACCCTAGAGGTTGTTTAATTATCAGGGTTGATTTTATTTTATCCAGTTTTCTACTACATCGCGAGTGATTAACAGTGGGAAATCATCAAAGAAAAATCTGTAAATTTAAAAACTCCATATTTATGAAAAATGAGAAAAAATAACAGGGAGGCAATCCAAACACGGTTAATATATTTCTCACACACCAACCCAGAGCACATACTGTCAGCATATTATGCATTATTAAAAAATCAAATCGTAATAACATTATTGCTGGTAAAGAATCAAATATTAGACGAAGCAGAGAGAACGGTAGCTCGTAGCAAGTGGCAGATCAAACTGAAAGACTTTAGAGGTTGCTACTTAAGTGACAAAACAGCTGCCAATGAACTGAAAATGTTCTTGCATTATATGCGTCCATTCTTCTGCAGAAGTTAGAGTGAATGATCTTGTATGATAGTAAAACTGGTAATAATATGTAATAATTCGATTTGAAACATATTTACTTTTTAATTATATTTTGTAATTTAATCATAACTATGGCGTGATAGTGCAAATTAGTTCGGTCCGTTCCATGCTCCAAATACGTCCTTCCTGCAACTCTTTTTTCCATCAATGCATGCTATGCTGTACATGCAACTGAGTACGCTGAATTGTATCAATATGCACAAGATTTGTCGTGAAAAATCATTTTGATTTGATCGAGATTTGAACCAGGATAGCTTAATTGCCGATCGATTATTTCTCTTGCCCTGTTATACCAGCAAGTCATCTGTTTTCAAAGGGCTGGGATTTACACGACCGAAATGTTACCGCTCATTTCCCAAACGTGGGCACAAATAAACGCTTCGCGCTTAATTAGCGGATCCACATACATCGCCTCGCGCCACAAAAGGACGAGTGCGGAATCGGGAGGGGGGGGCGGGAGTTTGCGATTTGCCATCGCACACGATGCACTAGAATTTTAAATGATACATGTGACACACACCTACGCCAATAAAATGAGTTCATGACGCATTTAAGCCATTGCAAGAAACGACAGCTAACTGTACATTTGACAACATTGGCTTTAATTTTAAAAATACGAATGATGACGGAAGAGGTAGGTGCAACGAATACTGAGGGGATAAATAGTACTTTGAAACTTGTGACAAACCTGTGGCATTAATAAATGTGGTTATAAAACGGCCAAAAATAACTTCTGGCTTGACAAATGCGCAGCCCATAAATGGAAACCGAGAGGTCAACCTTCACACGTTCGTTTACGATCAATGCAACAATAGGGATACAATGGGACATGAAGCATTTCTGCACTATTGCTAAAAAAATATTATTTGGAAAAATTAATAAAATTCGACAGTCATATCTAAGCATAAAAAACAAGTGATCAAATTGGCAGTAATGAATTAAAAGTTAACTCGTCAATTTTTTCAGTATATCTTAACTCATCGGTCTATTATTGTTTCCTTTTTAACGAAACACCTTTTTGTCAAAAAACTGGGTATAATAATTGACGATAAAATTCCATCCATGAAAAGGGAGACCCACAGGAATAATATTCGGTTGATCGCAATGGGAGGAAAAAGAAGAGAGCGATGGAAAACTTTAGTTACAACAGCACACGTCTTCTGCTTTATTCATATAAAAGCATTTTTTTCAGTTTCAACGCGTTTTAGTTTATTTTTTTTTAAGAAATTGGCAACTTTTTTCGTCAGTTATCACATGAATTAAAACATTTTTGTTGAATTAGCATGAGGACTAACTTAAAACTTAAGTCTGGTTAAGTTAACTGAAATTAATTTTCTCGGAATTTATCTTTCAACTTGACCCCGGTGGCGGTGGGTTAACCTTCTACTCTTTAACCTCACCTTAACGTCCTCACCAGTCAATCCCAGAGGCCTTGGGTTCGATTCCCGCCTGACTGGATTTTCCTCCACCTAGGGCATGTATGTTTGTTTTTGTCTTCACTGTAATAGTTACGGGTTACGTGGAAGAAGGGACTATGAAGTCTCAATTTCGTCCTAATAAAATCATTAAAAAAACTAAAGACTAATTTAAAACTATACATTACACAACACAGTTTTAAGTTTTAAAGTTATTAAATTTCCCAATTCAAACTGAGAATTACTGCAATTAGATCATTAACAGACTTTTGTACGGCAGTCTAAATCTGATGGTTTGTGGACACTTTCTTAAGTGGATCGGATTTTCTGAAAGAGTATCTCCCATACACCTAAAATTGCAACTCGCCACACGTGCGACGGCGTATTCCATCCTTTAAATCACACAATTTGGAATTTTGAAAACTATTCCATCAATTTCATATGAAGGAAATCGATGAACTAATTCAAGGGGTATTCACGACTCGAAAACAGTCCCGAGACTTGCAAAACGAGGTCACTCGTGTTTTCATAGGTATACATATATATATATATAGACAAGACGAAAAAGCATCGTCCTAACATAGCGCGTTTAGCGATTCCCGGCACTTAGGCACTGCGTAGAAAGAACTTCATTTGCCAATCTGGTTGACCCTTGGGGTCTTTGAGGACCTTTACCGTTATTTTTTTAGAATAGTCTGATACTGACGTCACTATTGGTACTGAGATTAACCGACACACTGACTTATCTCCCCGAAGTCCTGCCTCAACCAAATTAACCACCTATCTCCAGTGAAACGAATAACTTCCCCCATGGTCATTCAATTGAACTGAATCGTATCGCTTTCCATCTCGAAATTCACTTCAAATCTCGTATAATTGGGACCGAGTATAATTAGGATACAAATAAATGTAACGTGGGCACCTAGCAACTTTGGAACTAATGTGGATTCAAGTATTGCTTTAATCTTTCCTCGTTCAGTTATCCTCCTCCCACCTGCACGTTAATGAGGAGTATATTCAAGCAACGTCATGCAAGTGAGTGAAAGCACACCTTTAATGATATTGATTTTAACGTTTTGAGGAAATTTTGAATTTCTGAATAAACCAATTCACGCCATGGGATACTCAATAGAGTGATGTAAAACAGGGCACGATCAGGGAGGGACAGCCGTTAAGGATTTGCTATTGGCTAGGGAGAGAGAGAGGGAGTTCGCTTGGGGAGCGGAGTGTGATTGGCTAGAGGCACAGGAAGCTGGGCTTAGAGCCGCACGGGGGGTGGGGGAGGGGGTTGAGAGGGAGAATGGAGGCGAGCGCATCAAATTTTAAGTTCCCTAATTTATATATGTCCACATCTGCCCGAGTCTCGTGGGTACCGCGTACTTGAAAGTGGTGACCGAGAAGTGAAGCACGGAAGGTCGATTATTATTGCACATGGGAGAAGGATCCCGGGACTCCCAACTTAGGCGAGAAAATCGGCATTTCTATAGACGGCGCTTTAACCCTGCAGATTGAACTTTTTTACGGTCTCTCATCTGGAATGGAGACCGCAAAAACATTCTCTCAATCAAACTTCTCCGGGAAAAATAGTTCATAGAGCAATTTTTGCACGTTCTTGATTGTTAGGAGGTAGAAAATGCGTTTGTTCTAGGGTGGAAATGAATAGAAAAACCTAAGCACAGAATTCGAGGATCCGACTGAGAGTTCAGAGCGAACCTCGGAGGCTGCAGGATTCTTCCCGAGGTGGAGAAAACGGAATATGAAGATGCCCCTGGAACGGCCAACGTCGAAGGAAGCGCTAGTAATATAAGATCGCTAGTCTAGACTGACTAGTACATTAAATAATATTTCATTAAGCCGTAAACGAAATTACCTGATTGGCTAGTGGCGCAGGAACCTGGGCTAGCCAGGTTCCAGCTAGCCGGGTTAAGGAAAATAATATTTAATAAAGCCAGTCTTAAAGATTTCGTAAGAATATTATGAGAGCAATCAACCCCAGCCGTATTCTTACAAATGAACAAAGGATGGATAAGACGTTCAAATTATCCTTTACATCGTTATTCTGATTACGAAATTCCTTCGGCACGCTGAATCGGCTGGTTGAACGTTCATTTCGACAAACAACCGCCCGGCGTGAGGGTGGAAAGTGTACAGAAAATCATTAGACTTAACTCCTCGAGCATGAATGAGATAAGGAATGGAACTCAATTTTAAAAGCACTAATGAGCACTTCGGCCACAGACAGCAGTGCGATGGTTGTGGAAGGAGAGGTAAGATGTTTGTGAACTGAAGGGAGACACTACCCGAGAAGCACTGATACGTACACGTTTGTACTTTCCTCACAGCTGCTCCAACATATTCCAACTCCACTCATTTCTCTTCCTGTTTAATTATTCTCCAGCAATAAGAGCTTCTCCTTGATGAAAGGATGACGTAGAAGACGCTACTTTAACGTTAATGGATAGGTAAAATAAAACCGTAAACACGGTAATCAACCCAAAGGTCGGTTTGGTAGGTGATACTAGAGTTCACCCAATGCTAAGACCGACGACGTGTGAAATTCACACTTCAGAGTAGGGTCCTTTCCCTGTGCCGCCTGTGGTATCCCAGGCGTATGTGATATCCCAAGTTCTGGTACCCGAAAAATGATACAGCTCGGGTAAAGCTGAGAGTTTCCAGAGACGTGTGCCCGGGAATAGAACCCGGGCCCTCCGGTTAATAATCCAACTCCCCTGGACTCCCACGTTCCCTTAATGGATAGGTAGGCACTAAATGTTATTGGTATTATTATAGAGACGCCCGAATTCAGCAGGGAGAATTTGAGATTATAAAATTTCTCGGCCGCATTAATCAAACACCTCAGCCCAATTCCCGATCAAAGAAAGGTTACATACCTACTACAGATATTTATTTGTGTTCCAGCTAGACCCAAGAATACGAAAGGCCGAGCAATATTATTTAATACTCTCCAGCGGCCAGAATTATACGCGTATATCACCGTTTACTCATCCTATACAAAAATAGCAAAACAATGATAGTGCAATGGATTGGCTGGCTTCGAATCCACGACCCACGGGTTAGAAAGCAAGCAACTAGACACAGGGGCCAGTTGGATACCCCATAAGTCACACCCGCACAAAAAAAAACCCCTCACTCTTTTAGCTGAATGTTATAATAAGTGTCATTAATGAAAAATCCTACCTAAAAAATGTGCCTATTTATTTAGTGCGGTTTTCTAATGTTTTACTGGAAAAATAAATGCTATTTGTTAATATTTCCTTCAGGTGAAATACCTGACTTTGGTTCCGCTTTATGCAATAAGTGGGTATGAGGCCTCATTCATAGAAGTCCTTCACCTCTGACCTAACTCTTATTGTTAGCGCCAAGATATTAAATTCTCCAGCCGGTGGATCCAAAACTTTTCTCGCTTCCTATCTATAAAACTTACATATGCCTCCCCAGAGTAGTAGAGTTCTGCGAAACAAATTGGTAAGAGCTGACTCCTATGCAGGAAATTAGGTGCATATTATGAAACCGGGCGCACTTTCCGGCCCTGTGATTCAGTTGATGTCATTCTTGCCGTGTCCCAAGTGTAATATCTAATTCAGTCGAGTCGGCAACGTCGCATCCATCTCTATGAAAAGTCTACCTCTGCTATTAATTCAGACGGATTCTCTCGACGCACGAAATGGGTTTAAAGAATCGCAATTAGAACTCATAGTCTTTTTCTCATATCTCAGGTCGCCATGCTAAATTTTCCGTTGATTAATCTCTTCAGCAGAACTTATCATAACTTCACAGGTGAGCTTCTAAGGGGGACAAATGTAGAATGCATTTATGGTACTGTCAGGTACGGTATTGGTACTGCAGGGGATATATTCCATGTTACAATTATGTGGTGAATTTTCGCGTGAGTGTGCCTATGAAGTGTGTTAGATTATTACTATTATTAGGTATATGTGCTTAGTTTATGATGGTGGTTTCTCATTACTGACTAACTTTGGGTAGCCCGAGACTTCGTTGAATGGGAAGACAAACATATTGGGTGATGCCAGAGGCTGGTGGTAAATCCCAGACCCAACTTCAAATAGCAGACAAAGGTCCAACTAATAAAAGCCAGATGAAAAATTTCCTCTTTCTTTGGCGAAAAGGATCGAGGGAATCCTAGGCTAGAATCAGCTCAAGTTGTCCACTTACACGATACAACGCCTTTTCAAAAGAGATAATAAGTAATTTTAATAAAATACTTGGTTAAAACCCATCATTCAATATGTCCCGGGATTTATTGAACGGGGTATTATTTTGGGATGCGCAAGATATAATTTAAATCAGCTACGTTGAAAATGGAAAATCTATCAAAATCGACAATTGCATTTTAGTTATTGGTGCTTTTGAAGGACAAAATCGCAAAAAAACGACCACACATGAAGAAGAAAACAATCATCTTTCACCAAGACAATGCACCACAGTGCCACAAGTCAATGAAAACAATGGCCAAATTGAACGAGTCGGGCTTCAATCTGCTCTCCCCACCATCCACCACACGTACTCTCCAGATCTAGTAGCCCCTAGCGACTACTGGCTGTTTGCTGATCTCAAAAAGAAGCTCCAGGGAAAAAGATTTGGCTCGAATGAGAAGTCATCGCTGCAACTGAAGCTTATATTTTGAGGACAAGGAAAAAATCGTTTTACAAGCATGGTATCGAAAGGTTAGACAGCGTTCGAATGACTGTATAGCTATCAAAGGTGATTATGTTGATGAATGAAAGTGAATTTTGCGAAACAAATGTTATTTTCTTAGTGTGGACCGGAGACTTATTGAATGATGCCCGGGACTTGAACGATGGCCTCGTGCCCAAATACAAAAAGGAAAACGTAAGTCAATCATCAAACTACTTAACATATAGACAAAATTATTCAGATCACAACCAATTTAAGTATTTTTCATAAAGATCATTAATTTATGACCCACTTTCAACACTTTTCTTGATCAATAAACTAAGCTATTAGTAATATTAGTAGCGGGTACGAAGGACACAATTGACATTAGTGAAAAGACGACGAATAGAACAGAGGGAACTATTACTGGAAATAAATGCTTCACGATCAGTCGGCAAATTAAAGAATTATTTCCGCATGGCGATAACTTAGATTTAACGATTAAACTCCCACATAATATTTCAAGGCTCGTCGCAATGAGCCTTTCTAGCAGTGCGCGGCTAGTTTTGTTCTCACCGCAATGCGAACGCTTCACAATCGACGTAATGCGCTTATTGGATAACGGCGTGTCAGTCATAAATAAATTAATACATTATGAAAGACTATATGGAAATAATTATTTATAAAGCTTATGAAAATCATTTTTAAAGCTTCAAAATTTAAACTGACAGGAATGAATAAAACATAGCTATTTAATTTTGGAGGCAAAACATGATTAACGGTGCGCGAAAAACACCTCTAGCGCAAGCCTGCGGTTGTTTTTCAGCATCTTCTTAAATTTTTATTTTGGAGAATACACGAAATATTTAACCGTGAATGCAATTCCTTTCGTCATTACGTTCTCATTTCCAAAAATTATGAAATTTTGTGAATTACGAAAATGTGGAAATTATCCTTCTAAGCACATTCACTCATAGTTACACCGAATCAATCATTATGCATTTTCTGTCGACATTTTTTTGTGTGACAAGCTCGAAGAAGAGTGTCATACAATAATACTTCTGACGACAAAATTCTATTATAACTTTGCGAATATAGATAAAATGGCAAATCATTGTTTTACATTGGTAGTGGCGGATGTACTAATCATTGTTGACCATAACAATTCCCTCTCCAATTTACATGCTTTTGCAATTTGTTTCACTGTAGTGGCTTCGAATAAGATACCCACACCCATTCTATTCCTATATTCAGCAACACATTAATTATCCTCGCTTACACTTTAGGGGCCTCAAAACTACACAACATCTAGAGGCCCCGTCTTTGCAGTACTGCTAAGACATTAAATACATGACTCCTGCACCAACCCTAAATATTTATCGTATCGCACAAATAACAATTAATCAGAGCAGAAGTTATCCTTTTAACTAATTGTCTCCGAAAAATATACCTAATTTGAAATGATACCACAAAAACAGTCATAATACCATCTTCCGTGGTATAAGCATGGTTTTTTCATGAACAGAGTGAATAAAATCCAAATTATTTAACGGAATCAAATACCCTTATTACGAGTACAGATCATCTTACGTTTCAAGGGGCTCAATAAACAAGGCATATTATATACGCATTGGCAGTTTTCTTACGTGTGTATTTAAATATTGGCGTATTAGGACAAAGTTGTGTTTGATTCAATCTGCCGATGAATGCAGATAACAATGACCGCCGAAATCGTTTCTCCGGCCATTTTGTGATTCAACTATTGTGTGCAAATGGATCATCTGCTGCACTAATTTATCGGAAGTTTTGCCTAGTTTATAGACCTACAGTAATGTGTGAAGGAAAGGTTAGACAATGGCGTCGAGACTTAAAGAATGACCGCACAAATCTGCATATTGAAAAGCGGAGAGTGGCAGGCCAAGTGTCCAGGCCAATTTAATCGTTCAACAAGTGGACCAAGAACTGGGATCTGATCAACGATTAGGTCTTTGGATGATAAATTTTCTTTCGTTGGACGAACCAATGTTTACACGATTGTTACGGAAAAGCATAAACATCGAAACGGGTATGCAAGATGAGAACCGAAAATGCTTATGGACCCATAAAAAGCTCAAAGAATGCGATGCTGAGTGGATGGACGAGGATTTTTGGATCTGGATCAACTAGACGTCCCGACCTTCCATCTAGTGACTACCTCCTGTTCTTGCACTTAAATCAGTGACTTGGTAGGTAACGGTTTGAAGACGTCGAGGAACTCAAGACCGCCGTTGTCAAATGGTTCAATCCCCATGCGGCGAACTTCTATGCTGATGGATTCAAGAAGCAGGTGCAAAATATCCAAAAGTTCTTAGAAGTGCACGGCGATTACGTGGAAAAGTGAAATAGATTTGTAGGAAACTTAAACCCAACAATAAAACTTTTTCTAACGAATATATTTTTCACGAACTAGCGTCCCTTTCTTTCTGAATATATTTCGTACTTAGTTTACGAGTTGGTTTACGAAAAAATATGTAATTAGTTTTAGAAATATCAATTATCAATTTATTAATCATTCATGTAAGACATTCAGATCATGCTGCATATAATTCTTTCTTTGTTAGATCGGCTTCAAAAATGTTTGTATCATTACCAAAAAGGTATTTTTTTTAAAGTGGCATATGACCAATTGATAAAAAAGTAAGGAATGTGTCACCATTGAACCATAAGGTACCCCACAAGATATAATGAGAGGGCAACTTTTCATATGGTTAGAGTTGACAGATTGAGTTCTCCGGACAGAAGATTGTTAAACCATTTTAAAAGTTCACCTTTGATTCCAGATTTTTCACTTTTGTAGTATAACGGAATATGACGATCTTCTGTATCGAATGCATTAGTTAAGCCGTTAAATAAGCCAGAAGCTTCATTTTTCTTTGCAAAGGACAAAGGCAAAATCAGAGTAAACTGTGCTAGAATTATCGGTAACGTCATACAGATGTTTATAAAAGTATTCTTATTTGTTAAGAAAGCTCGATTGAATAAAATTTAATGACTTTTAGCCATTGTGGAGCAACTTTCTCAGTCCGTTATTACATAGTGGATTATATAGTTAAACACCTCTAGTTATTTGATCCATAAATATCACCATCCATAAATAGTAAATAAACTTTTGCTTCCTTTAGCTTACTCGGAAAAACACCGATTTTAAGTAGAATATTTGTTCGCAGTGCAATAGCAGGGTTAAAAGATTTGATGCATTGCTTGATATGATCTGACTAATTCCCAGAGCACCCTTACTGCTAATATTTTAAGGACAGTAACACACTTTCTGCTAAGTTAATATAAGTTGTGGGCAGATTTTGTTTTCTAAAAAAATCACGAATACCCTCTTCAGTATTCTCATGATAGGCATTGCATAAATCTAAAAAATATAAAAATTTAATTTTACTAAGTCCATGCCTTCATAGATATTCTTTTTAGTGACACTGCTCACTGGACCAGACAAGCAATTATAATAAAATTCTAAAGTTAATATTTTTTATTACTACAAACAATCAATATTGGCAATATTTCCTTATTATCCAATTCATTGGCAAAAAAGTATGATTAAATTAAGTGTCACAATAATTCGATTACTTAATTGGAAGATTACATTGCAAAGGTGAAAATTATAAGCTATCGTGAAGATTAAGTTTACTTCTGCAATTTTTTTCAAGAGGTGATTAACAATTTTACGTTAAATTCGCCATATATAATAGGTTTCTCGGACTTATTCAAATTTAAGCGCTATGCTCAGTCACTTACCGACGGTGGAATATTGGAAACGTTTGGATTATGCGACCCAACAACTTCCCCATGGATTCCGCTTCAACTAATTTCCGCACGCAATGCATCATGTAGGTTATTAACCCCCTGAGTCACACTGCCTAACCATTTGTTATTCAAATAGGGTACTACGCACAACCTTTACGGCCAACTTTCCTTCAGCAGTGAAATGCAGTCTTGCACCCAAGTCAAAAAAAAACCTCTGCTATACGAATTCAGGTTTGAGATAAAGCAAACATGTCATCATAAAACAAGCCCTGATCGACGATGGCATTGCACTTGTTAGCACTAATTTTCATGCATTTCAGTTCATGTTGGTAATCACAGGTATCACAAATTTGGCGCTTTTCGCTATCATTTTTCCAGGCAATGCCCATGTGCGTCATTCGTCATCTCGTTATATTTTTGGTTATCCTGTTATTAATTTCAATCAGAAATGATTATTAATTTCATTACCCTTCCTCCTTCCAATTTCAAACGTCTTGATTTTTAAGTTACAGTTCATAAATATTAAATAACGCTTCGAATGTCCGGGAATCTCTAAGAAGACACATTTTCGTTCCTTATATCTCTTCAGCCATTGAATTTTGAATATTGAATTGAATCTTGTTGGTAGGTAAGTTCCAATATTTTCTGGTAATTTTAGGCATTTTCTAGTGTTTGAACTAGATGGTTAATGTTTTATGTCAAACTCTCTCTCTCTCTCTCCAGCAAAACTCGATAGTATTCTCCCTTCGGTCACTTTTAGTCTTCTGCTATTTATTGATTTCTTTGCATTCTTTACATTTGCATTTCTTTGAAATCATACAAAAGTCTTGTGGCAATAACAAGAAAAAAGATCATTAGCACACGATAAGTGAAACAACAACTGACGTTTAACGAGCTGAAACTCATGCACGAGTGACATTTGAATAATTAATTTTTACTGAAGTAATGTAGAACTTTTATTCCTTAATGATTATAAGGATATTAAGAAAGGGTTCAAAAAATTCAACGGGCAGCTGCTTCCAACCTTTGATATTTCTATTTAAAAATGAAAACTTGGCAGCGTCGATCTTTCGTGATTTAATTCAAAAGGGTGACTATGTCTACCGATATAACTTGGTTTCTTCATTCCTTTATTTATTTCCTACCAGCCTTTGTATGGTAAGCCTGAATAAGACTAGAGTTGGTTGAGTTTCCTTCTAGTCTCGCGATAAAATGCAGAAAATAAACTATCTACCTCCACATAAGAAAGAAATAAATAGTAAAATGAACTACAAAAACTCATCGCTCACAGATCTATATTCCGCCCTACGTAATTCATCTTTTTCAAAAATAGGCAGAAGTCGAACTTATTGCTATATTGCTCATTTCTTTTTGCCGATAAATGCTCCGGATAATTTGAAAAATCCACACATGATTTCCTCTAATATCTAGAAACTATATGCTTATTTTAGTCGGAAAATATTCAATTTTGTGTATCAAACCCCGCATTTCCTCCGTCTCCGCACCATTTCCGAACCTTTGGGAGTCTCTATGCCAATAAATGTGTTGTTAACGACTTCTTAGGAAATTTACTCGTTATACTGTGTGGATGCTCCGATTTTTCTCCTTGTATTTGTTTCACAAAAATGTAAAATACTTCGCATATATATTTAAACCTTGTATATTTTTATTACTAATACTGTGATACTTACAAATATCCCACAACAAACACACTATGGTGATAAATATACCGGCACTATGTTACACTTCCAAGGAATGGTCGGCCCCGGGGGTGGCGGGGTAACGTCCCGGTCTACCAACCCAAGGGTCGCGTGTTCGATTTCCGTCAGGGTGGTATTTTTCTACCTAGGGCTTGGGTGTTAGTATTGTTTTTACTGTTGTGTTTTCCTCGTTGTCCGATGTAAAGGCCAAAAAGTGCTGTTTTCGGACCAAGACAAATAAATATTTTATTACTGATTCTCGATGTGATATTTCATTGATTATTTTCCTACGATGACAATGAGCTTACTGCTTCATGCTGTGCTGGAGATTAGTTAATTGAAATTATGCTTAAAGGAACATGTGAAATTAATGTGAATAAGGAAGAAGACAAGTGCTGACCCAAATGAATGGACGCAGTTGACTCGGAAGAAATAGATACGACGGATGGTGACTAGGGCACATACTGAAGGTTCTACTGTGTATTTGTGGGACTTCAAAGGAATCATTTATTATGAGTTGCTTCCGTATGGCCAAACACTAAATTCAGATCTCTACTGTCAACAACTGGCCCGTTTGAAGCTAGCGATTGACCAGAAACGGCCAGCGTTGGCCAACAGAAGAGGAGTTGTGTTTCATCAGGACAACGCAAGGCCACACACGTCTGTAGTGACCCGTCAGAAACTTCGCGAGCTTGGTTGGGAGGTTACAATGCATCCACCATATTGTCCGAACCTGGCACCAAGCGATTACCACCTTTTACTCGCATTGCAAAACTTCCTGAGTGATAAGAAATTGCGATCAAGAGGAGATTGTAAAAATAGATTACTAGAGTTTTTCACCAATAAGGACCAAAACTTCTATGAGAGAGACATTAGGAAGTTAACCTTAGATTGGCAACAAATTATACAACAAAACGATACATATTTTACCAAAATCGGACAATCCGAAACATCTTAAATAAAATTTTGAATTTTAACTGAAAAATAATGGATTTCTTTTTCCTGAAGCCATGATTCACCGGCTTTATGTGGTGGAAGAAATTCATATTTTAACAAACAATCTATCACTTCTGTGCAAAATATTCCTTGATAAACGCTAAATAATTTTTTTTCGAAAGATGAAAAAATGAATATTTTTTCCAAGTTTTCTAACTTTCTAGTTTTATTAACACCGTACTGAATATCTGTTATCAATTCCCTCCTCCTTGTGAAAGTTTATTTGTCTAGTGCAATTTTTCTCCTTACGTCCCTACTACTTTGACCAATTTGGTCCAAAACACTTCCGAGATGCGTAAACTGTTCCATCTGCTCGAGTTTTTATCCTTATATATTAACGTTTAACTCAGTGTTTCTCTTTCTGAAAAACCGGTAAGGTACAGAGAAAAAGGATAGAGTGCAGAAAAAATGGTTACTTAGGGGATGACCATTTTGGATTTAGAAAGGGGAGAGGTACGCATGATGCCATTGCAGTAATGAGATTAATAATCGTGAGTTATATAGAATACAATCAGGACGTACATGCCTGCTTCGTAGATTTCGAAAAGGCGTTTGATAGAGTGAATTGGGATAAACTAAAGCGTATATTGTATAAAATAGGAATAGATTGGGGGGACAGGAGACTAATCCGCAACCTGTCCATGTCACAGACTGCTCAGGTGCGAGTGGGAAACGGAGAGTTCGGATGGGCAGCATTAGGGAGAGGTGTAATGCTGGGTTGCCCATTATCATGTGCTGTTCAACGTACGACGTATATGTATGTATATGAGGAGGAAATGATTAAGGAGGAATGGGAAGAGCTGGAGGTGGGAGTGAAGTCGGAGGGAAGTTCATAAAATCAGTTAGGTTTGCTGGCCACCAGACTTTGGTTTGTCGTTCGGCCAAGGGGTTACAGGCATTACTGAGTGAATTGGAAATTCAGTGCAAGAGATATGGGACGAGAATTAATATTAATAAAACAAAGTTTTTGCGATTTTCCAGGAAGGAGAAAGCTAAGCTAAACATTAAAATAGGAGGGGAAAACTAGAGCAGGTAGAACAGTTTACATATCTCGGAAGTGTTCTGGACCAACACGGTCAAAGTAGTAGGGACGTAAAGGAGAAGAATTGCGCTAGGCAAAGAGGCTTTCTCAAGGAGGAGGGAGTTGATGACGGGGACGTTGAGTAGGGATGTTAACACAAGACTCGTAAAAACTCTGATATGGAGCGTACGGCGCGGAAACATGGTCACTGAAGCAGGAGGATAGACGTAGATTGGAGGCTTTTGAAATGTGGGGGTGGAGAAGAATGGAGAAGGTGAAATGGACCGAAAGGAATACAAATGAGGAAGTACTGGAGATGGTGGGTGAGGAGAGGGGTTTGTTGAGAGAAATCGTATGGAGGCAGGAAAAATGGATGAAACGCGTATTGAGCGGTAGTGGAATGTTGAAGAAGGTAATAGAGGGGAGAATGTTGGGCAAGCGAGGTAAGGGCAGGAACAGGATAGGGATGTTGGACGGGATGAAGGGAGGTAAGAAGTACACAGAAATGAAGAGAGACCTGATTTAGAGTAGGTTGCTGGATTGTGTTTTGTTAGGAGTCACAAAATATTTATTTGGTAGTTGTGTCCATCCAAAACCCTAACTTAACCGGTAGACTACCTTATAATAATAATACTATTGACAATTTTTTTCATATTAGTGAATAATGGGAAGTAAATATGAATTTATTTTAAAAGTGAATTTGAAATATATATTGAGATTTAGATCTTCATTACAAGACACGGAATAAAATCAAACCTGTTTACGTTGAAACCAATGAATTAATTGATTAATTAACTCCTTGAGGATCACCACCGTTATGTGCTATAATTATTGGCAACACTTGTGGAATCACCAGTATTCATGGAGATTATTATATAAAATAATAATAATATTTTGGCTCAAGTATAGTACAGTCCGTCAAAAAGAGAAAAAATATCAAGATCGAAAGGTTACAATTTGTGTCATTCCATTTTAAATTGCCGAGTGAAAATCCTAATTCAACAAAGGGAAATGAGGGTTATTAGCACCTGTGATATGATACCCACCATCCCTAAGCCCATGCTGAAGGAAGAATCACTCAAAGAAAATATCAAAATTACCTTGGAACTGCCGCTCAGTAAAATAATCAATTTCTTTGTAAAATGCTTAATTGCATGAAAATTCCTTCATCGATTCATATCTCTCATAATCCCCCACGGAATGTTACAATAAAGTTGTATTCATCTAGAAAGCTGAAATTTGTCGTTAGCCACGCAAATAACCAACACAAACTCATGTGTTTGTCTGAGTTAGCCATTAGATCCGACCGAATGTTGCCAAATAGCCTGTCGGTAAAACCAACAAGCAAGTTATGTATCAGGTCCGGGAGTGTCTCCCTTCGCACACATAAAGAGGACCTCATTGTTTATACAACATACATTATGTACTCGGCGACTTAGGTTCCAGTCTTGCGGAAATAACTGGCAGTTTTTTTCTCGGGGACCTACAATCATTTCATTGGTAAAATATTGGAAACAAATCCTGCAGTTCTAATAACTCACGCCCGTCACCTCATTTGCGGTCGAACCAATGAAGCCAACACACTACTTTTGCTGCCCGAGAAAAGGTTCAAACCCAACTTTCTGTTAACAGGTGGTCTCGTTATTCACCAACCTAAACCGTTCGGTAAATTCATGCAAGATGATTTAAGTTAACTAAATGGTTTCACGTTTATTTTAAGTTCATGAACCGCATAAATGCCACCTTTTCACCATTCTGAGAAAACCGGTGACTGATTTCGAGTCTCGGTCGCGTTTGTCCTTTCCCCTAAGAACACCTCGAGCAAATGGGATCGGTGATGAAACGACCCCCAGTTACCGACAGCCTGGTAACTGGGTAACCTGATTTTCTATGTGGCACCGTTAATCAGAAACGAATCACGGTGCATTAACAGAAATTTCAAGTGTTGAGAGAACACAGGAGGATACTGATTTCGTGTGCTTACCGATGGGTGGCGGGTTCAAATCTGGAAATGTCTACTTAAAATCCCAGGACTAGAAAGATGTGTTTTTGGCCTCAAGAAATTTCTGGAAAGTCGTATTCATGGCTATAGTTACACCATCAATCCTGATTTATTAATTTCAGAGAAGACGTACCGTTTAATTGGAGGATAAATCTCAATCAACACCAAGTAAGCCGAGGTTTACAATGCCAATTCAGAACGAAAGTCATCTGAATAACAATATAACTTCGATCAATATTAAACCATTCCTACCGTGACCTTAACCATTTTTTGATCACCAATCCACCTCCAACCCTGAAACAACTTAAAAGGAACCTTCTACGCACAGCCAACCCCGGAGACAACCATGGGAAGAGTATTTGTACATCAACGTGTTCTCAATGATTGGCCCTTATCGCTTCGAAATTACCGAACTTCACCAATCCAAAGATATGCCGCAACAGTAACTTTAACCGGAGTCAACTTTTAATGCGCATTACAATGCATCAATTTTGAAAGCGTTAACTTTACCAGCACAAGATTTATTTGATCCTTCGAACCTGTTACCTGTTAGGAAGTCGCGTCCACTTGTACGGTTCAAAATTAATGAGGTACGTAACCATAGTCTGCGGCATCAGCCTCGGAAAAAGAAATCGGTGCGAGCGCCATAGTACAAGTCGGAATCCCTCTTTCTTCTCTTCCCGTTGCTAAAGAGAATTTTCAAGGATGGAATTTTCAGTTACTTGAGATAACCGCGGAAAGTTGTCTTTGATTATTTAAAGTGACGGTTTTCGTGAAATTAATCAACGGATGATAGTTTGACAGTCGACAACGTCCGTATACTCGTATATTCGACAAATTGAGTATTTTAATGCAATATTCGCGTGATACACATTACCTCTAGATGGTAATACAGCTGTCTTACAAAAAATATATCTGATTTAGTTCCAAGTTTTTCTATCTCACACTGCTGATGAACAATTTTTTTAAGACAGTGCCATTGTTGATTCGATGGTCTGATGTAAAATTTCACGGTTAAAAAAATCATTTCTGGGTCAGAAAACCAAAAGGAGTCAATAAAATAAGTTTGTTGCATTCCATGATGTTAGGCTTAGATAGGAGGTTTTAATGAGATGTGGGTGTGGAGAAAGATGAAAAGATTTGACGGACAAAAATGAAAACAAACGGAGATGTATACTAGGCAAGAGGAGGAGGAGAGAGGCGCGTGGAGAAGGATAGAAAAGGTAAATCCGGTGGAAGGGAGTATGGAGATATCCAAAGGAGACGAAACGGTGAATGCAAAGCATTTTGATTGGCGATAGAATGCTGAAGACTGTGATTAAGAGGTCAGGATGTTGGGTAAGCGAGGTAGGGGTTGGATAAGGATAGGGATGTTGGATAGAATTAAGGGAGATTTGCTGAATGCACGAGAAATTGAAGAACAGTTTGTTGTGGGGAAGTTAGATTTTGATTAGTTAGGCGATGCTAAGGAATGGAGTGCATAGTGTCCCAAGCGTTCATTGTCGGCCCATACGGGCACACATACACCGTCCCGGTGAGCGAAGACCCACCCTAACCGGTCATTTAACAAACAAGATAAAGCCATGACATTCCAAAATACATCTCATTCGTGTTTTGCCCATCCTAAAGCCTACCTTTAAATGAAATACTGCCACAAAAAACATCCAGATCAAATCTATTAGGCTGCCATCTTCAATTGCTAAATTTGAAAGAACTTTTGTGAAAGCATCTTTTTAACAATCAAGAGTGTAAATATGAAAAAATAGTGCTGTATTATGTGCCACATTTTTGTTTGAATCAAATATAGCTAGAAGACGCGATACAAAAATATTATGGTGAATGGTCGGCCCGGAGGGGGCGGAACTATGGTCTGCTGCAGTGGAACCCAGGCTATAAGTTTTATCCCAAATCCCAAAAACGTTATAAGCTGGGGAGGGAAGGTAATCAAGGATTAATAAATACATAATAAAGTAAAAATGTAAACATTCAACTAGAACTACATTCCATTCACCATTTTTCCTTTTAATTTGTAGTTTGCAACGAACTTATCAAATCTTTACCAAATTATTCACTTAATTTTTTTTAATTCCACGCTTCCCGTACGTTGGTATATTTGACGGGAACGGTTTCCAATTACCTTTTCCCCACCCTCATTCGTCAATAGAAATCACTCTCCCGAGTCGCGATTTTTTGTCTAATCCCGTCAGCGAACAAAGAGACCGCCTCAGGCGACACAAACTCAAAGCCACGCAACTGCGTTAAAATAAATAAAATTCATCTGAAACCTTCTTTTAATTGATGAAAACATCGCAACTTTCTTTTTGAAAAAAATACATCTAGTAATCATTGCCAAACAACAGCAAGTCATTTTCACTGAAAAAATCAAACATCCGAGTAGGTGTCACAAAGAGATCTTCTCCAAACGAGGAGAATGTGAGAAGCGATCCGACTTTACCTTGCGGCCCGGGAATGAGGATCCGGCTGATGGTCCCGAACCCCGGCGGTGGAGATCGCGACTGACTGCTGAGTGCGACGAGGCACGCTGCCGCGAGGAACCTCATGACCGCCGATCCGGCCGCTCGGGCCCTTGGACCTCCGCCCCCCGACCGCCAGGCGCCGGGTCGCCGGTGCATCGCAATCACAAGACGACGGGGGCCTTGGGGAAATGGTATCGGTCATTCAAGGGTCGGAACCCTGGGCCCATCGCCTTCCGGGTGGACAACACAAAACACGGATTTCACACGCATACACACACGAGAAGCAATCCGAGTCGCTCGCCCACACCTACGAACCTTAACGCGGATGTTGATCAAGTTTGACTTAAATATGACGATACATGAAAACGGCACTAAAAACCATCCGATTCCACGCTAACGCGTGTTCTAAAAGTGTTCTCAGTTCCGAAAAAGAAGAGGCTGACTTGTGTGCTGGAGTGTTGTCCCCCGCGCCATCAAATTGCAGATATTTTCGTTCAATCGCTTCACCATTTCGCACACGCTTATAGCTAAACCAATTTTCTCAGTTCCTAGTTCTTTCATTTCCGAAGATCCTCTTTGTTCAAGATGGTTATGACTTGCAGCGATGCGTCAAAAAGCATCTAACAAGGATAAAACATTGAGTACTATCCACAACTAAAGGCTATCTGAGGGGGCACTTAGCTATTAAGATTCTGGTAAAGTGATGAATGGAAGAGATAGTTTTACTACTTGTATACACGTATTTGAATACTACCGATAATGGCGCTAAGACCGAATTCCTGAGAAGACTGTTCGAGCCCACGTTTTTATAAGTTATCAAACAACGTTATCTTTGAGAATGACGCCCAGCCTTTACAATTCGAACCCAACAACACTTCATGTCCAAGAGCTATACATTCGCACTTGGAAGTCCATTGTGCCCTGGAATGACGCCAGCGACGTCGAAGGACGATGCCCCGTCTCCCGATGACTTCAAGTCGGCCGCCTCGTCCCTTTATACCAGCGTCCATTCGTCAACGATAAGAGTAGCGCGCCGGGCCGCAATCGCCGCTGCGTACTTCGCCAAGCGAGAAAAACCCTCGGATTCATTTGACGGCAATCTCTTTTGACGATACTCCCGGCACCTCATATACCACCGCGACGATCCTACTTGAAAGCAGAGGTACGTCACCTACGACGACAGCAGCCAAGAGTTTAAAAATTACCCGAAAGCGGCAACGGTGAAACAGCGCGAGGACTACTTACATTTTGCTAATTATTTCCAGAAGCTAACATTTTAATCAGAGGGAACACTGCCTCGCCGCTAATTGGATTAAAATCCCATGAAAATCAAACTTTTCATTTTAATGTCTCAAATGGTTGACTTTTGATTCAACCTCCAGCTGGGAAAAGGATTTGTTTTTCATCGCTTGAGTGAGCGCTTGAATTCAACTGCGTATCCATGCGAATCCTTTGGCCGATCTAGCAACAGATTTACACGCGATATGACTTCTTCGAACAACCAAAATCCATAGAAGACCAAAGGACCACATTTGATGGGGGTCGCGTTTGACGCCTCTTGGGAAACGAACGTCGGATTGCCGTCACTGTCTTTTAGTGCAAAAAGAAATCGACACGCATAAGAGCGAGGGAGAGAGACGATCAACGTCGCCTTGCGATACACAAGTGCGAATCCACGAAAACCCGGAGCCTTCCACTCCCCGAAGTTTCAAAAGGAAAAGGCAGCGAGGGGAACGAGGAATGTCTCAATAGGATTTCAGTTCTTCTCTCGCGAAACACGCCCGTGCCGAACGCAATATATTTTCCCTCGGGTATGCCCTCCCCAGCTTGGAAACGAAATAGACCGAGCAGATGATCCCCACCTCCTCTGCCGGAGGGGGTAAATGAAAGCGTGGCCGCGGTCGGTCCTCGCTTGCCGCCGCCCGAGGTGGCGCGAGTCCTAGTTGGGGAAACGAGGCCCTCTCTCCGTCGTCCTCCCCATGCTGCTACCTTCGCGGCGGACGAGCGAGCACTGGCGACTTGCGATGAAGCGTGGGGCTCTCTCTCTCCCGCCGCCCCGACGGCGGAGCCATCTGTGCGCCGTGCGCGAAGCAAAACGCACGCGCCCTGAGAGCAGCAGGTTGTCCCGTGTCGATGTTCACGTTGGTCCGGCGGACTGAGTGGGAGGGAGGAGGGAACGTACGCGTAGAATCCAACGTTGAACTCCGACTGCATATTTCATACCGTAAAGTTGGAAAGTGCTGAGGCACGGTAGGTAAATCAAGGGCAGCAATCGAAATGGGACGAAAGATCTTCTCGTTTAGGAACTAGGTATGGGCTCGGTCTCGTGGCTTTTCAAGTGTCAGCGGCGTGCTGTGCTCGCGGGGGCTCCCCGCGAAAAATAATAATTGGGGATAACCCTCCCAAGATTAGGGTTTATTAGAAGGGTGTTGGGAAATGTGATTAAAGGTTGAATAGAAATGTTATCTTTCGCTGGTTAGGCTTCATTTAGAATATGCTGCTAGTAGATGGGATCCTCACGAAGTTGAATTAATTGGCGAATTGGATCGCGTGCAGCGTAGAGGAGCTAGATTTGTAAAACGTTGTTGTGATAAACTTAGTGACGTATCCAAAACATTAGAGCAGCTAGGCTGGGAATTATTCACGGAGCGTAGGTTAAATTACAGATTAAATCTCTTGCATATTTTTGGATGGACGTTTCTTTCGCAATGATGTTGAAAATGTTTTACTAGCCCCATCGCATCACGGTAGAAGTGACCATGTCAATGAAATACCAGAGAGATTGACAGCAGAACAGATAGACTAAAGTTGTCATTTTTCCCACGAACGATAAGGGATCAGAATTAAACAACGTTGTCCGACCGCTCTAGGAGGGAAAGGTGTTTTGGGTCAAGGGTAGCCTGGCGTGTATTCACCCTCTACCACACACCCTAGTGGTGGCTCGCACGGGATTAAATATTTTTTTTAAATACAATAATAACCTGATTATTGATGTGTGAAGTCAATTTAAAAACTAAGCAGTATTTTTCTGAAAGGGTAGGTTCAGGAATGGGTTTGAACATCGTGGTGTTTCCTGACCTATCGCATTGCGGACCCTAGTTACGGCACTGCCAAGGGTTCTTACCCGAGAACTGTCTACAGCCTTGCGTCTCATATTCACCGAAGAATTATTACCTTTTGACACAGTTAAGAAATTATAAAACCATGTCAGAACGGAATACTTCACTTACGATGCATGTTCGCATCAGTCTTGACGATATACGTAATATTAATCCGGATGTAACTTTCGAAACTTCTTGCACCGTTTACTGGGATTCATCCTAAACTTAATTGCCGTAATGTATGCTTCAAGGTGCGCAACGATCTCTCCCAAGGATCCTCCGGAAGGAACTTGTTTCGTTTCGTATTGGTAATCCATGTTTATGAATTCAGTTTCATCGTGGGACGAAACTTATCACACCGCATGTACACTCGTGGAAAGAAAGAAGAATGCGCTTCTTTCCACAGGTTGTCGGTGCCGCCAAAACTGTCTCAAGATTTAAAGGAATTTAAGTGAGTATTCACCCATAGACTGGTGTCCCTAAATTAAATAATGCAAAAGTGAGTCCTACCTATGTGAAACCAATCCATTACAAATGGATTTATTGTGTTTTTAGGGAAATCATTAATCAAATAATTAAAAATCATTTGATTTTTATTGATTTGGATCTATTACGTCTCGTTCTCCAAGTTGCATTTCATTTTGTTACGCTTCTAATAAATATTGAAATCAAGCCCAAGTATTGACATTTTTCTGTTTGTGAGTTTCACTTGGCACTAAGCACAGGTGATTCTCTTGTGGGATTCAATGTTTTCATCAAATTACACAGGAATATAGCTTCAAATGAATGTAAAAGTTAATCTCACGACATAATTCACATTATTCAAACAAGTTAGCACGTCCTCACTAATTGGCTCATATTACCTCGGCGGGAGCGTGGGTTTTGAATTTGGCCGCAGTTATTTCAGCATAATTGCTTCATTATTGTAGTAACCACGGTGAAAATAGGATAGTATGAAGAGATGTCACTAGAGTAACCGCAATTTCTATGCCTAATAACCTCACCTTTTGCCTTGTACTATTTCCTTCACTTTCTCACAGTATCCATTCTTCTGCATGCCACCCAAAATGCTTCCTCATTTACTCCCTCTCCCCCTTACTTCACATTCTCCCTTCCACATCAAACTTCAACGTCGCAATACTCTACAAAATATTTCCATTTCCACGTTAATACCTTCCAATTTCATTCCGTTAACTTCCTCTCTTTGGCAACCATTTGGTCTTCTCGTTATCCATATCTCAAAATTCTCTGTTGAAAATTTCGAATTCTAATCTATTATCCTAAAATCTATTCTCATTTACTTTCCTCCAAAGACTATGTTTCATATTAGGAACCATATAATGCCAAACTCTCCATACCTGACTCTTCACTAACATGTTATTTACGTATCTACTCATTCAATTGCCATACTCATTCACTTGTGTAATTGTTCAACTATATACGTATTTCTTTCATTCTTTTTTTAACCCTAGAACGGTAACACTATTTTTTCACCCTATTCTGGTAACGTGTGGTGATAATTTTCAAAAATTCGTATCTCACACCCATTATGACTATGAGAGTCCTATGGGGGCTTATTTTTTTCGTTTTTAAATGTAGAATCACGTGACATATTGAGTAACGTGAATTATAGCAAAGGTCCCGTAGTCGTAAACGTAAGCCGTTTTCGTTTGGCGCGAGATTTCAACTCGCTCTGGGGTGTTTTTTCACTCACGTTACTGCTCTAGGGCTAATGAGACATACTTCTAATTCCAGCACTCTTATTCCCGTTTTGACTAAAACAGACTTGAACAGAATCATCTGATCAACTGCCATCCACTAAAATTTATGAGTAACTTAGCCAACTTGCTGATAGTCACATTCCTTCCTTTTTAGATTTATCTCAAAACGGTGAATCGTGATTATAGTTACAGCAAGCATTGAGCATCAGCCAGTCACCGCGCATCTGCCTTCCCCACCGGAGATTGGAGTGAAAATTCAATTCCTAGGATGAGACACATTCCACCAGCATCCCGTATCACTCGGAGTGACTGAGACTACCCACAGTCCGCTCAGCACTTTGGAGCAAGTTACCTGACCACGATCATATCATCGACTGCTTCCATCATCAGTTGCCCGAGAATCCTTATACCATAAATGGTAAGCTACCTTCGCTCCCTTATTCCACCTTAGCAGTAAAAAGTCAAAAGAAATTTAAAGTAACAGGGAATCTATCAGGGAAGTATCTAACGGCCACCTCGGGGCATGCATTTATCTAGTTTTTTTTGGATAATTTAACGACTCCGGAGTGCGTAACTGTGTTGTCGATTTACCGTTACAATTACAGGAAAGCCCTTATAGTGAGTTTATGCACTGGAGTGCTCTCAGATTCAGTCAACATAATTTCGATGCTGGCGATGCCCCGAGGCCCTGCACGGCAATCCTTCCCATTCCTCACCGTCGAATCACTCTAACGATTCCCCCTCCGGCTTCCTCAAACAATCTAGAAATCCAATAATCTTCCATAGGCATACGAAAGGCAGCCAAACACTTCAACATAAATATGTGGCTACACAGTTCTGTAATTGTAGTTAAGTGCATAAATATATTACTTGAAACTGTCTCAATACGTTCGGGTATAACCCTTTCAATTAAACAGGATAATTAAGGGGTAATATAGAGACCCTCAACATGATTGTAACGCCAATTAAACGCTTGCAACTAAAATTACCACTGAAACATTGACTAATATTAAAAAAATATTATTTTTGTTGTCATTGTTGATTTTGGCCTGACTACGCGTCAACGTGCCTACGCTTACATATCATTAAATAAATGAATTATTGCTATGCAAACTAATAAACTACAGTTTTATTTGAAATATTAAGTTTGAATTCTTTGCATATGCATATGTGCATTAACTGGTTTTTTCTTAAGTGCATAATGCACCGTTATTTCGTCTCGATTTAAACTTTTACAGAGCACATTTTAAGGTATTTGCATTGAAAATACTTAAATTAACAAAACAAAACTTTCGAATTTCACTACTCCGGCTGTGCTGAGACAGAAAATAAATCGCTCGCATGAACAAAATACCTGACTTTTCCCTTTACCAAATGTCAAAAATGTTTTTTTTTATTTCCTCGCATCATTTGGAGCCAATTCAACGCGTACTTCAAGAGTCTGAGGGTTCGGAAGTAATATGTAATGCCATGCGATATACTCTGATAAGTTTTTGTGCTAACAGAAATACGATTTCATCTTTTAATAAGTATAAAAGGATTGATTGCTTACACAATGCTTATTGACCAAGAGGGATAATGGTGCTTGCTCATTACTCGTCTTGGAAAATCAGTCGAAATGTACTAAGGACAGTGCAATCATCAGTTGATTGCACTGATCCTGCCTGACTGTTCGCGAAACCACCGCCGAAGGTTCCGAATCCTCTCTTCCGCGCATCATGAAAGCATGGTCCATAATAAAGCACACGACACCATTGCCGACCTCAGAGTTATGAGTACAAAAATTGTTAAAAAAGGGAAAATTGTCAATCCCAACAGATTTTCAAGTTATAATCACCTTTTGGCGAACGACATAATATTCACGATTGAGAAACAAAGTACAACATGGTAAACCTAAAAAAAAAGCAACCTACGGTAAGACTACTACTCCCACTACCATTACTTGTCGTGCTTTATGAGACCGCGTATTTGTGATATAAAAAGACGATGGCGTTGCGCGCTATGCTGACCTTATTGTTAGTGATCTAGAGAATTACACTGGCGCAGTAGTAATTATGCCTGAGCGGACCCAATAAAGTTGTGTCATTGAGCTTACGTATACAGGAAGCAGACAGTGAACGAGCTCATTTATGATCGCTGATCGTAGCAACTGTATTATTCCGAATAATACGTGGAGTTGAGATGAATGAATGAAAAGTAAATGGTCCTGCTTTTGCCAACTCATAATTTCAGTCTACAAATGTGTGTCTACATTGTTATAATTAAAAGGTTATCCTTTGTTGTCACGTTTCCAAACTCATGACCTTGGCTCAACGAGAAGATTATTGCGTCATCAGTGACAACACGCAAATGCTGCAATAATTACTAATTTTACTCGTGAATATTAAATTTTCTAATATGAATATTAGATATGAATTGAAAGATAAATTTCTACTTACTTGTGTCTATTACTTGTTTCTTACTATTTCAACTTCTTCACTCGTATAAGAATACGCTGTAGATCGCGAGCTTTGCTTTTATATTTGATGCTTATATAAATAGCGCTACATCATGCGAGGACTACAGAATTATAAGTTTGATTTAGCACGCAGCTAAAGTTGTTCTTGGGACCATCAACAAAGGTATGGAGAGCAGGGCAAATGATTACTTAGGGGATGATCAGTTTGGGTTTGGGAAGGGGAGAGGTACGCGTAATGCCATCGCAGTAATGAGATCACTAATCGAGAGGAATATAGAATACAATCAGGACGTATTTGCCTGTTTCGTAGATTTCGAAAAAGCGTTTGATAGAGTGAATTGGGAATAACTAATGCGCGTATTGCAGAAAATAGGAATGGATTTGAGGGACAGGAGGCTAATCCGCAACCTGTACATGTCTCAGAAATCGGTTAGGTTTGCTGATGATCAAGCATTAGTTGCTCAGTCAGCCAAAGGGCTGCAAGCATTGCTGAGTGAATTGCAGGTTCAGTGCAATAGATATGGGATGAGAATCAATATTAATAAAACAAAGGTTATGCGATTTTCCAGAAAGAAAAAGGCTAAGCGAAATATTAAAATAGGCGGGAAAAAATAGAGCAGGTAGAACAGTTAACTTATAACGGAAATGTTTTGGACCAACGCGGTCATAGTAGTAGGGAGTTAATGAGAAGAATTGCGCTAGGTAAGGAGGCTTTCACTAAGAGGGAGTTGATGTCGGGAACGTTGTGTAGGGATGTTAAGAAAAGACTCGTAAAAACTCTGATATGGAGCGTAGCTATGCATGTACGGCGCGGAGATGTGGTCACTGAAGCAGGAGGATAGACGCAAATTGGAGGCTTTTGAAATGTGGGTGTGGAGAAGAATGGAGAGGGTGAAATGTACCGAAAGGAAGACAAATGAGGAAGTACTGGGCGAGGACAAGGGAATATTGGGAGACATTATTAGGCGGCAGGAAAAATGATTGAAAAGTATATTGATCTGCAGTGGAATGTTGAAGACTGTTGTAGAGGGGAGAATGCTAGGCAAATTTGGAAAGGGCTGGAACAGGATAGGGATGTTGGACGGGATGAAGGGAGGAAGGAAGTGCACAGAGATGAAGAGGGACTTACATAGTAGTACATGTATTTTGGGCTGTGTTTTGTTAGGAGAAACAAAACATTTATTGCTTTGTTCGGTGTTGTTCCGAGCTTTGCTACCGAAACAAAATTCTACGGGGTGTGTTCCGAAAGTAATGCAATTAAGTTTCCTGCGCCGCTCCTATTGGTCGGAATGGGGTCGAACCACTTTAAGTAGGTAGGGGGGGGACGCTAAGCTTTGCCGTGAAACCGATCTGAGTTCTCTCCAAGCTGTGGAAGCGGCAAGACGTTAGTTATTGTAAACCTCTGCGCGCCGACCGTATCACGAAAATATTGAATCGACGATCGAGCAACGTTACGCGATTACTAAGTTTTGTGTTAAAATGAAAAAATCTCTTGAGGAGGCTAACAAAATGATTCATGAGGCTTACGGGGACTCTGCTCTGTTCTATTCACAAGTTTCAAGGTGGTTAAAGGCCTTTAAGGAGGGCCGAGAAGAGGTTCACAGCGAACAACGCTCTGCGCGGCCGTCAACCAGCAAACCGAGAACAATGTGTCTCGTGTTCGACATTGTTGGCCTCTGACCGTCGTTTGAGTATCAAGATGGATGCCAATAAACGAACTTGTCGTCTACTGTTGTGTTTCGCATTGTTACTGAAGATTTAGCGATGAGGAAGGAGTGCGCCAAGCTCGTGCCCAACTCGCTACGAGTCCGCGAGTTTCTGGCCAAATTCAAGGTGCCAACGCCACCCCAATCCCCCTTTATCCTTACGTCACCCTAGCAGACGTCTCTTTGTTGTTCCCTCGGATTAAGGCAGCCCTGAAAGGAACCCGTTTTTCGTCCATAGAAGCGATCCAATCAACCGTGACGAAGACCTTCTGATAGATCCCCGATCATGACAGAGTCGCTGGAAAAAATGTGTAAAGGCCCAAGGACAGGTGTTTGAAGAATTTTAAGTGTTTGTGCAAATCTGTTCAAAAAATACTTAAAAAAATTTTCCATTACTTTCGGGAAGCACGTTGTATATTTCGTTCGAGCCCGATGTTAGAAGACTGACCGAGTTGCAGCTTTAATGACCGGGAACCTGAATTGCTCATTCCCTCTCGCTGCAGCTGCTGAGCTCATGCTTGCCAAATTTGGATCCGTATGTTATCTACCAATAGACGTTTTCAAACACCAGAATTGTCAGACATCTAAACGGATTTAGTGTCCTCCAAACACTGTTGTACGTTAAGATTCTGTCATCGGGTGGCGAGCTCGTTTTTCATTACTGACCCATGCTGCAATTAGTCGACTGAATTATTAGGTGATATCCACACCCACTCCAGAATTCGCATCACATCGTCCACCCATAGAACATGCTTTGTTCCCGCCTAGTTCGCAGTGATGAACACCCGACATTGGATCCAGAGTCGTCAATTAATTTATCATCTACATTGACATGATACCCTACGAGCCGCCGACAAGTTGAGTGGCAGGAGATGCATCCACAGCAGACATTTACAATACGTGAAGAGTTGCGGTGACGTACCGTACACGTACCGAAAGAACGTTAGTTTAAAAAAAAAACTTTGTCACATTAGGCAATGGAAGTTTATCGTGTCAAATTCGTGGAGAGAGAACCATACCCTTTGGATAAAACGAAACGGAAAAACTTTCATCGAAACCTACTTTCACCGTGAAAATAATATTGTAATCCCTGAAAAGACATTTCAGGAAGCAATAATAATATAAATATCAACTGGGTTGGAAAATAAATGCAAAATATCAATATACTGGTGGTCCAAGAATACGCAAACTCTCTCTCATTTTTTTCTCTCTTTCTCCCCACGTGGACACTGGGCGCAGAGTCCAATGAGTGCTAAATGGAGGAGAGCTACGATGGGGTCGAAAACATGAATGCCGTCATTAAAACATTGGTTCGATGAAACTATGTTCCACTCGCGTGATAGAATTCAACTAGCAGAGATGTCACATTGAATCTTCGACGCATAGTACATCATGGATCAAGGGGCCTTCTATTTTATAAATGACTTAACATTCTATAAATTTTCAGTGAGCTAAAACATTCTTGGTTTGCTCTAAGGCAAAAGAAAGGCAGGCGTGCTTGACCTTCGCACGCTTGATATCCACCCATTTCACTTAATGAATGGAGACGGTTTTTGTCATGCTATCCAGCAAACAAATCGATATCGGTACTCATTGTGGTCAGGTAAACGCCGAAGCACTTATATCTCATTTTTCAGCCGTAACTGGAATGAGTGTCCAATGCAAGCTCCAAAATATTGCCAGAAATCATAAATTCAATGCGTATGGTGGCTTTTGCGGCAACTTCCGACGGTTGGACCGATGCATTATAGAGATTTCAATGCTTAAATTTCACGGTACACTAGGCAATGAATTGGCAATCTGTGAACAGGCGCCCAATCTTTTTTTTTCACCTTTAAGTTCCCTGGATAAATGCGGTAAACTGAGGTCAACATACTGATTAAATCGGTGACGCAGTGCACCATTTTGGGTATTCACGACAAATATCTCACCAAGTTTTGGTCTTAACAAACGAAGGAACGATTATTAATTTAGAGGCCTTAGAAAATTACAATAGCCTGTTTTCCATTGAACACTTGTCTTTCCAGGAGAGTGAGACACGGTTTTGACTGCGCGTCATGTTCTCTGTGGTATTGTAGTACACCAGAAATAATCAGAATTCGGGCGCTGTAGGCTAGAAATTTGATTACGTTCGAACGTGTCTAGCAAGGAGGCGCTCTAAGAATTCGAAGGAAGCGGCTGAGACGGAAATTCGTACGATCGTGAATGAATACACTTGAAATAACGGACACACTCCGCAGGGTGAACTGACCGCTTTCAGGCCCTGTATTTGTTCTTCAATATATGGCTCTTTAACATCAAAAAATCAATTGACAAAATAGAAACTGCGAGGAAAATTATTACGCGTCCTATTACCAACAATGGACACCACCATATTTAACGGTAACTGTATTTGCCACTTTTTTTACAAATTTAAGCCTGATTCTACAAAGTTTAATTGATATCACGCTATTTTACAGAGCTAACCCTAAGGAAATTATTCATGATTATCTAGCGGCCAACTTTCTCCCAGCATGGACTATTGACAATATTTGGTTTATGCCCTTCTTCTGCTTACTAACTAAAAAATGCCAACCTTATATATAAGGCAAAAGTGCCTTGATACATTTGTTCCTGCCAAAACCAATCTTTTCATGCAACCTGGGTTGAACTTTAAAAATTATTTGTTGGCATGCCATGTGGTTGAAAACACGGTATGAAAAACCATTTTTAGTAGAAACAGAATGGCATTTGCCTTTATCTGATTTCACTAATTCCTAATGACCCAAATGACATCAGCCGTTGGTCTCTTCCAATAACAAATTATCAAGTATGGGTAGAAAACTAAGAAATCGATAAATACATGTTATTAAAAATTAGAAATTGTCTAACAATAGATTTAAAAAGTGTGATAAATTAATATGAGTAATATTCTAATCATTTTTATGTAGTTACAATTTCATTTCAGGTGCCCTTCAGTCTCTTTCATGGATCGCTATAGATTAAATCCTCATCTATTGGAAAGGAGATACATCTGATGTATGACCGGCAGTAGCTAACCTTTTTTTCACATTGCTGTTCAAACTCTTAAATCATATGTAAATCTACATCTCATCTACATAATACCCCGCAAGCCGCCGCAAGGGCGTGTGGCGGGGGGTGTTAGGTCACCACCCAAAAAAGGAAAAAAGAAATACCACATTCAAAACCAACACACACATGCAAACCCCAATCCACAGCAGTGCACACATTCATAGAAACATCCCATCATTCGACGCGCATGCAAACACACATCCACCTTCTTTCACTCCACAAGCATGCAAGAACATACGCTTAACTACAACAAATAATTGTACCCCAGGATGCAGCAAGAAATTTATCAGGAACGTGCAAGCTAGTTTTTAGTAAGTACAGGTAGGCGAATAACCACCACCACAAGAACACTGTACATAAAACTCTCTCCTACCCAAGGTGAGGAATTTGGCCCAACGCTGCAGGTAGGAGGAGGGCTCCCCCGCAGAGAGGGACAAGGGATGGAAGGGGAAATTTACGGTACCAAAAGCGGAGCAAACAATACTGTAAACAGCACTACATTACTTAATGGCATTCCAATGCGGTCATGCAGGAAGGGTTTTGACACAACATATATGAATGGCACATATAAATGTACTGTACATTTAACACTCACTCGATCCACATTTAGCTTTTCACAAATGCTAAGCTGGTATTTTAAATCTAACTAGTGAGTCATAAAATAGTAAATGGGTCAGGTCAAGCCCGAGGGCTTACAAGTAATGTAAACTGCATGCAACTCATGGGTCAGTTTTATTACTAAGGTCCTTTTAATAAATATGTAACTATTATGGCATGTGAAATTCAGAATTTTTAGCAGGATAGAGGTGTAAGTGTTATTCTCTGTGATCCATAATATTCTGTGACCTAGAAAACCCTACAGCTTATTGAAGTTGAGAATGCCATGGAGCATTGCCCAGATTTGAACCTTGAACACTCAGGTCAAAAAGACAATTGCTATTTCCACTTGATTACCATGCCATCTGGGGACTAATATGGTTCTGAACTAATTCCATGCATAATTGTCTGCAGCTCACCTGGTTTAGTCTATCAGCCAGCATTAGTTGCTAAGAGGTGAGCATTTTGAACAAACGTTTGAATACCATAGTTCAAGCACATACTGGGGTGATTACACAAACTGTCTGTAATCAATCTGAAAATTTTTTATCTTTGAGGAAAGAGCTCACCTCATGCTAAGCACATCAGTGAGTGAAATTCATGAATTAACTGGTTAATAACATAAATCAGTACCGACCCGTGGACTGCCTGCAGTTTCCCAGAAAATCGAGTACCCAATAAATAAACTCACAGCTTGAGTGAAGTAGGTAGTAGTCAATACCATCACCTGAATCTGAACCAAGACATATGCATTAAAAGCCAATACACTATGCATTGGGCTAACAATTTCAAAAAATATAAGTCTATATAGTACGATGTTTGCCACCCATGAGATAGTTCTAATGTTTGGAACCACCATCTCACCATCTCCAATGAGGTATAGATATATATGCATAGTTATAAATAACACCATCAACTATACCCCAAAACTAAATGAAAGTGACAAAATCATGTTTCTGTACCCATGAGTTTTGAGAACTACACCAATTTCTAAGGGTTCATCACTATTCCAGGGCGAGTAGTAACTAACTTGCATATAAATTCAATTTCTTATCAATCAGAACACAAGAAAGAGCCAATTTATTTGTCATCAATAATGTTTCATTGAGAATATACAGGTTTTATATGGGATCCTAATGAGTAGATTTAATTTATGAATTAGATTAAGGGAAGTGAAGAGAAGGTAGGTTTATAAAACAATGCAGTATATTTTAGAAGGATGCCACTGGCAGCATAAATAATTTACATCATTAGGAACATTTGGGCAATTAGGTATATGTCATATTTTAAGGAAAAACTAAGGAGGAGGGTTGGATGAATGAAGAATATCCCTGTTTCAGCCTTCACATTCTCAGAAGTCACACACTTTCAGAGAAAAAGAGAAAGTGTGTGACACTGTCTCAGGAAGTCACACATTCTCAGGAAGTCACATCCTTTCGAATGGTTGCTATACGAGGGTGGTCCCAGAAGTACCCGGCATGACCCATAGATTGTGGTAGTTGTTTGAAAAATATCACTGTATTAGAAATTATGCAATCTATAAAGCATATGTTTCAAGTTTCAAGATGCCATGTTGTTTAGTATTTGTTTGGCAGCCATCAAAAGTGAACGTTTTCAGTAAATTTGTGAAAATGGAAAAAATTGGTCATCATTATGTGATACAATACTTTTATTTGAAAGGCCTCAGCCCTACCAATATAAAAGCTGAACTGGATTCTACTCTGGGTGAGTCTGCTCCTTCCTTTGCAACAGTAAAATATTGGGTAGCAAAGTTTAACCGAGGCCATACAAGCTGTCAAGACGAGCATCGTATTGATCGAGCAAATGAGGTGACGACTCCAGAAATGGTGAAGAAAATCCACAAAGTGATACTAGATGATCATCAACTGAAAGTGCGCAACCTAGTACACATAGTAGGAATTTCAAAAAGTGTGGTACATTGCATTTTAACTGAAAATTTGGACATGAGAAAGCTGTGTGCAAGATGGGCACCATGTTTGCTCACACTCGAGCAAAACTGGTGTCGTGAAGATGTTTCAATTGAGTGTTTAGCAAAGTTTTGCAACAACAAAACAGAATTTTTGCACCGTTTCATAACCATGGATGAAACATGTGTCCATCACATCACACTCGAGAAAACATAACAATCAAAACAATGGATTCAAAAGGGAGAATCGGCTTCAAAGAAGGCAAAGACCATTCCATCTGCAGGCAAGGTCATGGTATCGGTTTTTGGGATACGCGAGGGATAATTTTCATTGACTATCCTGAAAAAGGAAAAACTATCAACGGTGAGTACTATGTGAACTTATTGCGATATTTTAGCTAAGAAATCAAGCAATAGCGGCCACATTTGGCTAAGAAGAAAGTGCTGTTTCATCAAGGCAGCTTACAAATCCGTTATTGCAGTGACCAAAATTCATGAATCAAAGTTTGAATTGCTACCTCATGCACCTTATTCATGAGATTTAGCCCCCTCAGATTATTTTCTGTTCGCAAACTTGAAAAAACGACTAGGTGGTCAAAAATTTTCCAACCGTGAAGAAGCGATGTCAGCAGTTGATGACTATTTTGAAGAGCATGACAGTTCTCATTATAAAAAGGGTATCTAACTTACTGGGAAAACTGTAGAGAACTGAAAGGGGATTATGTTGAAAAATAAATACTTTTTATCCAAAATTTTTTGTGTGTTCTTTGTTGGGGCGAGTACTTCTGGGATTACCCCTGTATTTCACCATCAAATTTTCAAAATGACCATCAATGAAACTCAAATAATGAATTGAAGTCCATACTCGAGACAATTAGTAATCTGATCCCCCAATACATGGAAAAATGAAATCAATGTAACAACACACTTCCAGAAGGGAAAAATATAGCAATGTTTAATAAGTAGAATCAATACTTCCATGGTATTTCACGGATTTCTATGCATTCCATCCTAAGTACAACCCTACCTAACCTGTGTTCCCAACATATCTCCCTTCATATCATCCATAATATCTTTTCCCTTTCCTACTTACTCAATACTCATGGGCTTCAACATTCATTACATGTCAGTATCTTCTCCATCCATTTTTCTACATCTTCTAATTTCATCCAATGATTTCCTCTCTTCAAACCATTTGTAAAACTTATTTTTTTAGTCTTCTCCTTTTTCCATCTAGTTTTGTAATATCGCCTCCATATTTACACTTCAAAAGTCATAACTTCCTCTCCCAAAGAGATCAGATCAGAGTAGCTCACAAAATTCACTTCACCTTCTAAATCACCTTCTAAAAATCCACATCCTAAGATAGCATGCAGTAAGTCTCAATTGCAATAAGATATAATTATGTTGTTCCTTTACAATGAACCATTCATGAATCCACTAGGCGAGCAACATGACTTCATGTCAACCCATAAAAAATTCTCTACTTCCACCCTGTCAACTGGTCTATTTCTATAGGCATTTTTGATGATCCTTAATGCTGATACCAATGCTCATTTAAGATTCCATACAAATATAATGCTATATTTTATACTATTCAGTAACCTGATAGAATGAAAAAAGTTTGCTGATGATTCATTGTTTATTATAAATACAAATAAAATTAATATATTTATATCATAAAACGTTCATTTTATAAATGTTTACAAATGGATTCATTAACATTTTGTCCTCCAAATAGTACAAATCACAGATGACTCAAGCATTCCATATCCAACTGCTCAGGAAGAGGAAATCAAAGAGTATTGGGGTGTGTGCATGCAGAAAAAATAAACGACCAATGAGAATACACCTGTGTCTCCCCAATGAGTCATCAGATGAGCCATCCTCTTCATATTGGAATAGTGAAAACAAAGAATGCACACATGCACATATACATGTGCCACACTGAGTTTGTTGAACTCAAAATTGATATTACCTCATACCTTCTCATCATTTGGCCTCATTGCTTGTGATTATGGGAAAAGGAACAATAGAGTAGTGACACAAATGAACAGGGTAATGAACAGGTTACATACAGCTCAAAATAGAAAACATTTTATGTACATACATTACAGCATTGAAATTCATTACCATTTTCATGCATCCACTAAAAAGAACAAATCAAACAAAAGTCCTTGCAGGTAAAAATCCAAAATTCTTTGATAAAAACTAGATTTATTGAGAAAATATGGAAATGAATAAACTCCAAGTATGGAAATACAAAAATTTCAGCTATTGTAGAAAAAATATGAAATAATTTAATGCAACAAGAAATTCTCCACTCAATATGAAGTCTGGTAAGACAATATTCATGTGCCAAAATGAAGAAATGTATATGTGCAGTGTCAACTTTTGCATATAATTTGTGGTTACAAATCAATTCATTCAAGCCTTGATTTGCTTGAAATAAAGATGACTGGAGTTTGAAAATCATTACAAGTCAGCTGCAAGGATCTTTGTCGAACAAGAAAAATCATAGCACCATCAAGTAAGACTATTCTGATGCAGGTATTCCTCATCAGAAAAAAATTTCCAATAACATTAGATGAACAAAAATTAAAACATAAGAGATAAGATTTGGTATGACACACTGCTAAATGTTGGTTGCCTACATATCAACAAGTGTAGGTGGTAGCAATTTTATATGCTGCTCAAGTATCACAAATATTTTCAACATTTTTTCAGTCCATGTATTTGTATTTTTTGCATCCAGGCATGATAGCAAAAGTACATTGAAGAACAAGTCGATACATACTTCAACATGTATCACAGATTAATTTTCAAACAAAGGATTTCGGATTGTAGTGTGAATACTGAGCTCTTGTTATTTTGTTTAGTCTTACCCTTACATAGTCATTCACGCAGATAACATTGACAACAGGAATGGCAATAGCAGATGTATATATAGGAATCAGGTTTCAAGTCAATAAATACATAACTTAGTAACCCTTTGACTTTCCTTAAAATATATAGCTTTTGATGAGCTTTCAATTTCATTTTGCTTTCAGTTAAAGGACATATATGTACATGCAGGCTTACAACAAACCCCTACTTGAGTTTCTGTTGTGCATGCCTATTTTCAGTAACAATTAATTATAAATAGGCTTTTACTAACACTTACCAATATTCACTGTACTGTGAACAAGGTAATAACCACCATTCTAAAGAGGAGATACTCTTTCCCTGGTTCTCACACTCTCTCATACCAATTATTACGGAGTACCATTGAGCTCTTGTTATATTCTATTCTATATAAATTAAGGTTTACTGGCACGTTTTCCTTGTCATAATGCATTAATATCTGTGGGAATGTACGCAAACAATCGACTTAATTACTCAATGTATAAAAGGTATTAGGTGAACGTATAAATGCTTCAACTTGAACACAATTAGATTTGAGGAGTTCTGCATTTTAATAAAAATATAGGCAACACTTTTATCCATTTGTGAACGCATAAATTAAATAAGTGAGTGAACCTAAATGCATAAAAGTTCACTTCACAACAACTCTAACCTTTTGCAAATACACCACATAAAATATGGTCATTTGATGTCATGGAACAGCAGCTTACACTCTCAATCAATTCTTGATCACAATGATAAAGTTTAGATGATTTCACTCTCTGAACAAATACTTATGCATATGTATTTATTACTGAAAATTTCCAAATGTTTGTGTTGTGGAAAGGGAATCCAATAACTCTAATCCCTTATAAAAGATCATAACATCCATTTAAATTCATACACACCTCATATTACCATTCTTAATCAGACTTAAAGAGCTTTAAATACAATCATGAATTTCACATTATGTACGGGTACATAAACTCCAAATGTAAATGTTGCCAAAAACAAAATCTTTTCATTGAAATGAATTATGTAAAGAGTAACTTATTCATACAATGATACAGGAAAACAAAAAGGAGAAAATGTAATGCATTTGTATTTATCTAGTTATTCTGTTAGAAATGTTGCACCTCATGACTATGTATCATAAATTTTTAGAACAATTCTGAACCTTTTAATTTATAGCAGGAGCCATAAAATTTATGAGTGTCCTTACAGAAGTATATATGATATTTAGAAAGTATAGTTTAGGGCCTTTAGAAATGATAGCGGAATTCTGAAGCAACATTGATGACTTTAAAAGAAGATTGAAATTTTGCATTTGGTATTTCCATGCAAGAGAAATGAAGAGATTTCTCCTCTATTACATGCATTTTCTCCTCTTCTTTAAAAACTATTTCAATGCAGTAAACTATCAAAGAATAATGTAATGGAAATTATTAAAATAATTTACTGTTGAAAGTGATTTTCACAAATGGTATATACAGAAAAACCTCCATTTGTTAAACACCCTTATGACTTCATAATTGAAACATAAGTGTTCATTATTTGTACATCATAGCACTTAATAATTTACATATTACTTAAAATTCAGTTTTTTAAACTTTTCATAAATTATGAACTTTACAGTATTATTTTTGATTTTGACATGATGAATAAATCGCAAACTAATATTTTTAACAAATATGCATCCATTAGGTTCAATACCAGAGAAATATGTAGTAATATTCAGTATGGGAACTAATAAAATCCACCTTCCAGTGTTTGTCTCAGTAAAAGCTATAGTTTATACACTAAGTACAAGACTTTAATATTAAATGACTAGTTTAAATGCGATTGCGCCAGCTTGGAAACCACATTAGCGGCTCTGATAGTTAAATATTTTTCAATATGAGTCATGGAAATACTGATTGCCTGGAAACAAATTTCCAATGTACCCTGAGTATTAAACCAGAACACATGCAATCTAAAACAAAAACTATTGAAACACCTCTGATAATATATATGAGATACACATAACAAATTATGGCATAATAAAAGATGGCCTTATTTAGGGTATTATACTCATGGGCAGTTTTTGTTCATATACAATAAAGAAAGTGAACAAGTTGCTTCCTCTTCTGTCCTTTAGGATTGAAGCTAGAGAAGTGAATTAGGAACTGAATCAATGGCTCAAGCATTTATTCTCTGAAAGCAGAGTCACTCTTCTACCTTGTGGCCAAGTTAAATTAAATGCATCACAAAACCTTGATCCAAATGATCCAATTAGCCATTCAACTCAGCTGTAATGAATGGCATGGAGTCAATATGTTTACTTAAAGCAAGTGGTAAGATTTTCTAAACCTATTGCTATATCCTGAGGCTTTCCTAATGACAAAATCATGCTACAGAAATGGCTGGTTTACATTTATGTATCCCACATTGTATTCTCAAGAGAAATTAATGCAATCTGACTGATTGATACAGCTGAATACTTATCAAAATTTCAACCAAATTTCTTTGGTTTTCAATCAGGTACAAAGAAATGTAATTTTTCAAACAACTCTTGCACAGCATCCTAGAACTGGCACAAGATTTCCAACAGGAAAGATTCATAAAATTGCTTGCTCATTACATTTTGATAAAACTTCATCTATCACAAATATCAAAATAAATTCATAAGTTCTAGGTCTTCTCTCACATAATAAAACCTAAGTTTCCACCAAAAAGAGCCATTTTTACACAAGTAAAAATTCCAGCCTTGAGTGATAATAAAAATCAACTTGGGCAACTAAATATATTCAATCATATTTTTTACTCTTCCCAAAAAGAAACAAGGTTCAAAGTAAAATAGATGGTCAGCTATTTATGGGGGAAAGATTATTTGGAAGTGCTTTTGACCTTTATTGTCCTTGTCCTCGGCCAGAGGGCAGCATTAACAGAAACCCAGGCCTCCCCCCTTGACACAGGGCATGGCACACAACCAGACAACAGCTTCATGGAATTGTTGAAAATCAGCTTGGCAATTACAGCCATTCAGTCTATTTTGGTTCATCCAAATCCACTAATAATGAGGTCCATTTCAAGTAGCATGCACCACCAAAACTCCATTTGGATTTTAGAGCAGGGAAGACACTTAATGCTTAACTGACTGGTGTTTCTTCTGACACAATTGGTGGCACTGGTTTGTGAAGGATACTCACAGGCCTGTTTATATTTTTCTTTGCTTTGTTGATTTCACGGCGGCGTATCTCATGAGGTGACTGCAAAACTTCTGTGTATTCTCGAATCAAGCTTGCTATTTGAAAGGCCTACAAGCAATAAAACACACATATGAATTAACTACTATTTATTTTGAGTGTTCACCAATTCTCCTCGTGATTTCTTTTTATAGCCATTGATGCAAGGATGTCCCACATCGTCCGTGAAGAAGGAAGGCCCACGCTGCGGGACAACTCCCACCCCACCTCACCCCCTCCACCCTCTCGCCGACATTTGCAAGTGAAATCCCTACTCCACCCCTCCCTAAACCCTCGCTAGGGCTTTCCCTCCCATCCCCCTTGGAACCATATAGACAGTGATCCCAAACCTTTACTCCTTTTCGCACCCTTCTTTGTGCATGGATACCTGCGCCCAGTCAACGACGGGGAAACCCCAATCTCATCCCCTTTCTCCACAGCCCTAGGAGCTTGGCACCGCACCAAGGGATCACCCTCAACAAGACACCCCCTCCATCCAGCCACAAGGTTTTTCCGGACTGTGTTGTTTTTCACCCCCCACCCCTTTCTCCTCCCCCTCTCATATGTCGCCCACGTGGCCCGACATTCCACCTCCCCTCCCTCTTTCCCCATTTTCCACTAACCCCCCCTTACTTGCTTTTCAGCAAATATAGTGGACAATGAGAAATGATTGTTACCAGAAGATGATGTAGTTACATCGAAACCGGTCGTATTAATAAAAAAATTTTATTTCGTGGAAAATTGCCAATTTTAATTAAACAAATTTGACATTGAGGTCTTTTGCATCATTATGGATAGGTGGGTAATTTAGTTATAAAAAAAGGATTTTGGATGACTTGGAAATAAAACTATGAAAGAATACTTTATGGTCCCATCTATAAAATGAATGGAGGACACTTAAATTAATACTCTTGACATATCAGCTTTCAACTCTGATTCAATACTCAAGTTTTCCACCAGAAAAAGTAGGAAGTGTTGTGTGAAGACTTTTATCTTAGAGTACTTTCACAGGGTAATCGTTATTATTACTGTATTTCCCTGCACATAAGATCCACTTTGTTAACCCCAAAATGTGCCCTAAAACCAACCTTCACTTTTATGGGCTATGGGTACTTGGTTAAAACTTTAGTCTATAAGCACAAGCCGATTCACCAGAAAAAATAATTTTATTGTAAGTATTTTTTCCCACATCAGGCAGAGAAATTGGTTTCCTTAAAATCCAATTTTAATATATGTAATGTCAATTTTTTGAGTCAGTAGTAAGCAACAGAGTGTTTATATTTCATTGAACATACTTCCTGGAAATTTTCCAAATAATTCAATCGTAAATTTATGCAATGTAGCACATTTAGTTTCATCTCACCTATGGTACTGCTGCAAAATGTAATATGTGTTGGACTAATAGGAATGTCTGCTAATGCATATATACATTGCATTTTTCTCAAAAAAAAATGGGAATCTACAGTCATTAAACATTAAGTAGTATGAGAATCCCAGGAAAAATGGGATTACTGTTTCAACAAATTGAAGTGAGATAATAAGAGATAGGTATGTCTTTTGATGATTTTTCTGGGATGTCATGGTGCAAGAGATTCATGAAGAGAAATAGTTTGTGAATATATACTAGATCTACAATACCGTAGAATAAAAACTGCAACTTCAGTGCAAAAGGAAAGGTTATAAGACACCAGCTCATGATGTCATACCAATGGGAAGAATGAAATGGCCATTGATTTCTAGGGTTTTTGATTGAAAAAGTCCTGGTAGAATATTATCAGTGAGACCATCATATCTTTTTGAAAATTTGAAATTGGCAATGCACTTGATGGAAAAGAAATGATGTTGAGTAAGGGAAAGTGACAATCCCAGTAAAAAGAACTCTGGAAATGATTTAGCAGCAGTGAAAAAATATTTCTGAGATTCTATGATGAATAAACGTTGATATACATGTTACTGCTAATTTCTAAATGGAATAATTCAAATTTCTTCATGTTAAATTCCATATTAAATTTCTTCAATATGAAATTTAAATTATTTATTCCTGAAATGTGATGGTAATACATTGCAGATAACCAATACAGAATGAAAAGGAGATTCTACAACTGTTAGTATCTAAAAGCGATATATACTTATGGACTTAAGCAATTTAAAAAATGCAATTTTTTTCCCTAACAGGTTTTGAGTTAAATTACATAATGCTCACCTGAGTAGTTGTAAGGATGACTTTACTCTGCTTCTTCTCACTGCCTGTTATAATCATGAGGCAATTGAGGGCAGGGCTGTAGCTTAAGATTGAAGAATACTCATATGTACAAAGAGCATTCCTAGAGCGATGTTCCAATAAATGAAGACCCCACTGATCAACAGCAAGCCACAACACTCGTGGCCAATTGGAAGTGAATGATTGCTGAAATTTCAAAATTTTAAAAACCATCACAAAGTGCTATAGGTACATCAAAGCAAATGTTCCCATAAACAACCAAGCCTCAAGTAAAAGTTCAGAAACTTGTCAACTGTCCCAATCCTACATAGTACATTGAAAAAATTGATGATTACAGTAAAATTGCCATGTGTTCACCAAGGAAAAACCTAGCCTAACTAATGCACACATTAATTATCACTCAGAAAGCAAAACAGGTATCCAGCTTAAGAAAACTTTTCAGAAGCATTACAAGTGACTGAAAACCTACAAAATGAAAAGGAAGAAAAAAGAGAATGGAAAGCTATAATATCTATAATAATATTGCAAATAATAATCTGTCCATTCATTGTTCTCCACTCAAGTCAATAGTCAAGATCTCATTATAACTATGTTCTTTATAAATGTGTTTGACTGCCTCTTCATTAATTTTTACTTAATTCAGACAGATTGGTATTACTCCTTATGGCCAATTATACCACCTAGCTCTTTCAAGAATATGTTTCCATTTGATTATACTAACATTGCGCATTATTAGTGCACTAAGCATTAAGATTATTAGTGCACCCATACAAGCATATCACTCAATTTAAGAGGATTAATGAAATCAGGTAAGATACATCAAAATGAAAACACAGAAAAATATGCGGTCAGAAATGATAAAATATTGATTGATAACTCTGAAAGATTAGTAGGGACACATATGGCCACCAGTAGCATAATTATTATGTATATAATCTTTCATGAGCAAAGTGATTTATATTTTATGGTATAGCAGTAGTTTCAACCAGTTTTGTATGTTCAAAGTCATCCTTTAAGAAAACAACTTTGAGGGTACCTATTCAATTTTCAAACTTGCTACATGAATAAGTTTTTAAGGTGCTCTCAAATCTCAAGAGTCATTAATCGCTAATTTGTGGGAGCATCAAATAAGGTAGCTACACAGCTGACAGACAAGTGAGTACTTAACTTAAGTAAATAGCATAAAATCATATTATGGACCACTATGTATCTATGTGATTTGCTGCCCATTTAAATTTGAATAAGGTATGCAATTAATCTAACTTTGACTGCTGTAATTTGGACCCTATGAAATTTAAAATTAGATAGATCAGTTTATAATCTATGGTTTCCGGCATAACTTTATGGAATCAATTCATATTGGAAATGAAAAAATAGTAACTTTGAGATTCCACGGAAAATTTTATTACAAGGAGACCCGGGTTTTGATGTTCAACGTCATCTTCAGGTAACAACTCTTACAGACATCCGTCTTTATATGCTACACTCAGGTAGGGGCGACATTGTCAATGGAATCAAAAAGTTACTATTTTTTCATTTCCAATACACCAGTTTAAATTGAAACCATAGTTTCAAATTGGTGTTTTTCAAATGTCTTCATCAATGGTTTTAGTTAGGAAGACTTTTTTCGACAGGAGTGAGGACTATAAACAAACTTATGGGGGGTTACTCCCTAACTCGTAAGTCACCTGATGCTATTATTCAAACAGTATCTGAAAATGGCATAGGACGTTATTCTGTGAAAGCGCCAGGAGATAGCATCCTCAAATAGCATTGGTTACAACCAATACCATTGTGATGCCATGGGAAAATTAGGGAAGAGTGAAGTTAATGCCTTCTGCATGACGATCCAAGTTGATGGAAGGTTTACAAAAGAAAAATATATTATTTTAATCAACGCCATTGGTTGAAATGATAGTTCCCTGCAACTAAAAAAACAGCAGCATGGATTACTTACTTGTATATTCACTGAATAAATACATAGTTGTCACGGGTTCAATTTTTAAAATCAAAGGCCTCATATTTATATAAGTTAACAACTAGCTTCCTGGCACAGAATTTCTGTCCAACAACTTGCAGGTACAATGCTATTTCAGCGATGTCTTTATGTCACAGGCTCATTAGCCCAACACTCAAATAGCATCCAGAAATGCATCAGCATCTTTTACGGAATAACTTTTGATGCCATTTCATGTAGCTAATACCATAATGGCATCCTTAAGTAAATACCATCGGGTGCCATTGTTAGAAAATAACCCCCCTGCTTTAAGAGTAGTTTCCTGAACTCAAGCCTGTTTTGTAAAATTTAAGGTTGTCTTCCATGTTCATGTTTGGCTCTATATTAATAAGTGAAATATGTTCATAAAGGTTGCTCATATTTTCAATCAAGATTATGAATCCCATCTTACAAATGAGAACTGAGGAAATGCCACTGAGCTGAGGGAAGAATTGAGGTCAATATTAGAGAAAAAGCCTTTTTTAGATATTAACCATTCAAAGGGTGCAAAGAAAATTTACTGTAAACTCAATTTAACTATAATATATTAATGTGAGTTCAATCTTATTGTTATGTCACAAAAATCAACTAGAAAAACGTCATAACAAAAGCATCAGCATTCATAAACACACTGGTATTCTAGTGCTAAATTTTCAAACATGTATGTACTACCACAATTAAAGAAGAAAGCAACCAGGAAGGGAGGGAAGCGTCTTCATCCCATATCTAAAAATAAAAGAATTATATTTGCCTTAATAATTAATGTGAATATTAATCACACATTTTGCTACTGGACTTGGGAAAAAATTGGGGGTGTTTTGACAGAATGCCATAGCAAAAAAAATGAGGAAAAGAATGGATTTGAGGTGATAATCATTGAACTGGTTTATAATTTAATGAATTTAAATTTGTCTTCTGATAAATTAAATAAGCAGATATAGATAACAAATAAATTTAGATTTAAGACTAAATAGATGTGAATATTATGCTTAATTGACAGATTGTGCTAGAAGCTTTATTGCATGTGCTTCAATGGACATGGAATGTGTGTAGTGGTTTAATTTTAGGCCCTTAAAGAAATAGATTAAGAAGAGAAATCTTTCAATTGTCTTAATACTTCACTCAATTATATAATACACACATTTTAGTCCTTTTTTTATCAAATAATTCAATCCAAGTCCTAAATTTTCAGTCAACAAGCAACTAAAGTTGCCAATTAAAATTGTAAAAAAAAAAGACTTCCCAAATTTTGAAGAGCATTACACCATTCAATAAAATCTGCACTATTGCCATGCCTAATCCCCGTGGTAATTTCAATGAAGGTTTACCATCAAATCTCTCATGGCATATGACAAAAACACATCATATCTTATGAAACACATCATATCTTGATAAAAAAATGTGAAGTTGCACTCACCATAACATCAAAAATAGTAGCTCTATGTAAAGGCCAACTCTGAATGAGATTCAGGAATGCCTTCTTTGCTTCTGCTGGAGTCATACCTCGCAAACTTTGGTGGTGCATGGCAATACCCTCATGAGGCACATTAGGTATGACACGAGGGGGTAAACAGTGACCACAAATAGACCTGTAGTCCACTAACTCCTCTCGGCAATCTCCAAGCTCAAGCTGAGCTTGGAGGGCACAAAGCATCATCTGGAATAATGAAAAAGTGATCCATTACATCCTGGCCACCAGATGCCTGGTCCAGACATCCACAGTTAACAAATACTATTGAGAACAGAGCAACAGCACCAATGTCATGGCAACTGCCATTCAACATGAATGTGTTATGATCAACGAATGGAACAGCAATCATTGATTATTTAACTTGATTCTCCTTGGCCTAGAAACTAAGTATAATTCGAAAAGACTAGCATGCCAACTGTGCATGGGTTTCCATGGATCCTGAACTAATAACTAAATTTTTTTATAAGTCCTAAGTATTCTGAAACTCTCAGTTATTCTGAAATAAGCATGAAACTGTCTGCCCATTTCAATACAGCATGAAATAAATCTGCAGTAAATAATAAAATCCATGAAACAAAATAAAAACTGCAGTTAACTTTGTATTAAAGTGAAAACAAGCCGTATCATAAATATTAATGGTACTGTGATTTTCTGGGCATTTTTCCCAACCTACAAAGTCACAATATATTTTTTTCTAAAGGGAGAAGATGACTTGTAACATGTGGAAATGATAATACTATGAGATAAAAGTCTAACTGTCTAAGCCTTTTCAACCAAGAAAATTATTTAACAATATAACTATTTGTTGGAAAAAAACTTTAACCCTTAAGCTACAGGAAATGCATGCATGCATACGCATGTATGAGAAACATTCTTGTATATTTGATCATCTCTAATTCCCAGGGCCCTTTTCATCCTTATGCCTTGAACTCTTTCTTTCCAAAAAAAAGCTAGCTCACTCCTGACCTAAACTGGTTCCTCCCTTACTTATGTGATAGTTCTTTCCAATTGTTAACTGCTTTTAGCTGGTAAATATTACTTGGTTGAAAATCAGTTGATATGCATGCTACTTAAGAGCCAAATCAATCAGATAATCATGAAAAAATATATATTGTGCATTTAATACACAGGTCCAAAATTTTAAAAATCAATTTCCAGAATTTGAAAGAGAGCTCTGCCAATGAGTGATTGAGATTAATTCTAGGGTGGCAGCCCCTTGAATAATGGAAATATAGGCAACATAAGTAATGGAAAGGTATTCTGGGGATGGCAAGGTGTCTTCTAACTACTTTGCTTACACCTGCAAAAGGGAAGAATTGCACTCTTTCACCTTTCTTCCTCATGGTAGTAAATCAATTAGACTGCCACAGATAAAGAGTTTAAGGCTTTTAGAGTATGAGGAGATTCATGGATAAATACATAATATGAATAATTTCTATCATCCTATGCTTTTAATTATTCAAGGACATTACAATTTTATATCACTGCTACAATATTGTCCTTAAATTAATTAAAAACATAAACATAAAAACATCTGTGAATATTCTATATATTTGCAATATATTTGATTCCATATGCTCATCAGCCAATCTATTTCATATTAAAAAACATTGACATGTCTTTGCACTTTCCTTTTTCCTTTTTGAATTCAATAACTTTTAAAATATTAAGGCAGATGACATTTTTTATGCATTGACTTTTAATAATAAAACCACTTTACTTTTCCACATAAACTTTTTAATTTTTTACTACCCAGGTTTCGTTATAACATAACATCATCAGTAAAGTGGTTTTATTATTAAAAGTCAATATGAAGATTTTCCACCAAGTTACGCCAGAAACGGTTTTATTTTTTATGCATTAAAATTCATGATGCCAACTTATTCAAATCCAACTTATATTTTGGAAACCAAAATAAAAAATAGAATCCAAATAGGTCAGTCACAGGTTTACAACAATCAAATGGCAAACTATGCAAAAGGTTTCCACAAAAGCTTTAATGACACCTCTTGATTGATTCATGCATATCCAACTGGTAGAATACTTGGCAATGCACAACATGATTCAGATGGCTATCAAACCAATGGCTGACCTTAGATTCAAGAAGTTTTCCATAGCGATTGCATACTATATATGCTCTAAGTGCAAGAGTTAACATGATAAGCATTGACCTAAGGTGGTATCCAGGCATAGAGGTAGTTGAAGTTTCTTATGTTATAAGCACCACTAGTTACTCTCATATGAGTCCTTGCAGGACCAAGAGAACAATAAGTTCTAATAAGAACAAGATATCTTATGAAATTCTTACTCTGAAGATTAATAAAAAGACAAATGCCATTTGTAGACAATTGTAATTATTCTCCTAAGTTTCCTATCAAATTATCATTTTTTTATAAAAGAGCCAATGACTAAAAAAACGTCTTCCAAAATTTTAAAGAGTCCATTTTTATGGTTATCACCTTAAAACAAGGATAAATTTTAGTTTATTTCTCAATGTTCTCAAAACTAACATGGAGTTGATCCCTGACAACCAATCCTTGAATGTTACAATTATCATTTCAAAGGCATTTTGGCATATTAGGGATTTATCACTTTGGAGATCTTATAAAAGTTGGTAGTGCACCAATGATTTGTTTGTTTCAGTTATCCCATTCATTATCCCCTGTGAGCAAAATCAGTAGAAGACATCCACCTACCGACTCCTTTTCGGTGACAGGAAAGCGATCAGAGCGCAGACTGTGTAGAACTTGATGGTACAGCAACTCCTTCTCAACAGGGTCCTCAAGATCAAGAAATTGATCAAAGAAGAGGTGTTTCTTAAACAGGAAAAGGTGCTGTGGTGGATGATGGTGAGGGGGGGGGAGGGGGAGGATTTGCATTGTGCTGCGCATTCTGTGGGTGGTGGTGGTTATGGTGGTGATGGTGGTGCACTTGAGGTGGCTGCTGCTCACAGTTCTGCTGCTGTGGGTAGCGGTGATTGGTATTCCTTGGCTTGAGATGGCCTTGGAAGTTGTTGTGCATCACTGTTATTCCTCCTTGGGGTGCCGATGCTGCGGCAGCAGCCGCTGCAGCAGCTGTTGCTATTCGATACCTCTCCCACTTTGACATCACATCAGCCACCTTCTCTTCTGGCATTAAGCTACGTTCTGAATTGCCCAGAACTTCATATATGGCATAGCCTGGAATTGAGGAGAATCATATTAATTTGACCCCTTTTATCTTGACGAAATGTTATATTTCTAATTTAACTCTTTAAGATATAAAGTAACAATTAATGAAATATTCCATGAAATATCTTAATTTTATAGAGAACACATTCCTTACATCCTTGGGAAAGAAGACATTAATTCATCAATCATAATTTTGATCTTATAATATTATACCTACTTATGCCTACTCACTAAAAAACTAGTCCCAACAGCTCTCATCACAGTTAAAAGACAAGCACTAACAAGTTTGCATTTTCAAAAATATATTTTATAGCTATCTTTCAAAACATACATTTTTATTTATCAATGTTTGTCTCATGCATGCCAATGTATGAATCTTCTAAAATCATTTCTTATTTATAAAGTTATAGGCTTTAAAATATAAGGAGTCACCATCACAGGATAAGTGTATTAAAAGTCTTTTAAGAGTTAATCCTAAATCAAATGGCACATGTCAGCCTATAATAAAATTGTTAGAATAAAATTCATTAATCTGATAAAAGTAATCTTCTGTCTTATGTGATATAAAATATGTATTTTAGTCATTTAGAGTCAATTGGCACTACTCTGTGAAGTAATTATTGGATGATAACCTAACAAGAGTCAATTTTATTTTTATTCTTTTATTCTTAATTCTCATATTATCCTAGAGATATCCTTTAAATATAGTGATTTTTTTTAAATTTATTGGCAGTACCAGGTTACCAAAGTAGGGGGTAGCCCCATTAAAGCATCAAAAAGTTTTCCATAGCTTGTGAAAACACCTCTGACAATATATTATATTGCTGTCACTATCTCACAAACAAAACTATTTATTCAGTGTTAAATAAAGAATAGCAAAATTAAATGTATACTCAAGCTGTAATGAATGTATTAAACTGAACTGTGAGGCAACTGCAAATATGTCTTTCTCACCACTCCTTGAATTCACCATCTCAATCAAAATACTGAGAGGACAAAAAATACTATGGTTGGTGGTTAGATATTATTATGTGGAAACATAGCTTATGCCTTTACTAATGAGGCTACATTTCGGAAGCTTTATTATTGAAGCTACATGTGCACATTATTTGAATAAATTACTATTAGAGATAGTCCTCTGAAATCCATTTAAATTAAAACAGAGATGACAGAAATAATTTAGACTGACCCATGGCAGTTTCACGGAGCCCAATTTTAGCTTTAACTATTTCCATGACATCCCTTGCAGTTGCAGAAGGGTGGAACTCCACAGCATGATACTGTCCATCCATGAAATGGAACCGTGCATAAATTGGCCTCCTGTTAATTGTACACATAATCTCTTCTCTAGATGGCGGCCATTGCCGCCTCCTGGTCCCTTGTGTCTTGTGGAGGCACTATCAAAAAATTAGATTAAAAAAATTACTCAAAAGGACCACAATATCCATTCACTTTAAACATGCATTGTGAGTGGTGTACCCCTACTGGAAATCTGAAATGTTGGCAAAAGTAAGGATTATGAAAGTTATTGCATCATAACCTGGAGTTTTTAGTTCAAATGATGGTACCTAACTCTTTATAAGTTTGTTGAAATATGATGCATATTATTTCTAGTCCATTCCATGTACCCACATCTTATATATATAGTTAATATATTCAACCTTCACTGTAGTAAATGAATACATTTATATTAAGGATTTCACCCGAGTACACATTATATGAACATGTTGCAGAAGACATGTGTGAATTGGAGAGATAGTGAATTATCCAGAACATGCACATGTCTCAGACTGCAAAAGTATTGATATTGAATGGAGAGTTAGGATGGGCAGTGATAGCCATAGGAGTAAGGCAGCACTGATGGCTGATATCATGATAAGGAAGGCATGAGAAGGACTGAATTCAGGAATTAAACTAAATGGGAAACTCGTCATATTAATTAAACTTCCAAATGATCAAGTGCCATTTATCCAGTCAGTCAAAGGTTTATAATCATTACTTAGCACTTTATATAATCATTGTGACAAGTATAAGATAAGAACTAATCAAAATAAAATGAAGGTGAAAAGATTCTCAAGATATAAGGAGACTAAGATAAACATTAAATTTAGGGGACAAATTAGATCAGGCAGAAGAGTTCACGTATGATGGAAGGCAAAGTAGTGCAGGCATTTCTAGAATTAAGTTAGGTAATAAGGCTTCTAAAAAAAGGCACTAGTGATAACATGCATCTTAAGTAGATATAAAGTGAATAGCAGGTAAAACCCAATACAGAGAATAGTTTTGCGCTGCAAGGAAACTTGATTGTTGAGCCAAGAAAATAAGCATTGATTGGAGACTTTTAAGACTTGATGTTGGAGATATAGAAAAGGTAAAATGGATGGAAAAGAAAAATAGTTCCTGCCATGGTAGGAGAATAAAGAAGGTTTTTTGGGAGAAATTAAAAGAAGGCAGAACAAGCAAATGCAGGAGATATAGAGAGGCGATGTTATGTTGAAGTTGGTAATAAAGGTTTGGGAAGTAAGGTAAAAGGAGGAAAATAATAGATATTTCAGATTAAATTAATGAAGTACAAAGTATGCAGAGCTAAAGAACAATTGATTGCAACATGTATATGGGGTTTAAGTACATGTGTTATGTTAGTCAGAATTTAGGACAGTAATGTATAGTCCCACGATCCATTGAAAACCTATGTATGTATAAATGTTTTAAGCAAACTCTAACCTGGCTAATAGCTTACACAAGAGGTATGTAAACCAAAGTCATAAAGTTTATCTCATGTATTTAATACCATTTACAGATGGAGATTAAATTCAAGCAATAGAATAGCTTGGAACAAAGGAAATGATTTTTTGAGAAAATCAAAGTCTTATGCCTAATATATTATATTATTCTTTTCCATTTTCTTCTCCAGGTGTAAGTCACCAGTGTCCAAAGCAGTTGAGGAATTCAATCAACACACAGATAGAACTTTTCCCAAAAATTAAATCAAACCAGTAGGCACCCATAAACATGTAATGTAGTTATAATTCATCTCCATCACAATTTAACAATTTCAGCAATAATAATGTGCAAGACATACCTTCTCAGCAAAGCGGGCATATTTTCCCTCTTCTGATACACAGTCAGTGGCACACCTCTTAAGGTGTGACAGCAGGTACTTCCTAATAGCCTTGTCTGTTGGAAGCACCACTGAGCATGCAAGTGACAGCAGTGCCCAGTGGCGGAGATTCACCCTGGAATTGGGATCAGGATGGTCTGTTGTCTGCTTTATCAGCTGCAGATAGAGCTCATTGAGAAGAGTTTCTTTCCTCATACACTTCTCCATTATACGCTGGATCAAATTTATGTGCTCATCCTCGGCTCTTCGAATAGTTTCTCCTGGTGATGACCACAATGATATGATTACAACATTATCAAAAGCAAAGGATATGCAAAAATGATTAAGATTTCATGAGAAAATACACCTCTACCCACAAAATATCCTCAGGACATCTAGGAAATACCTACTCACTATCTTAATGTCTTAGGTCATGACATGACTATTAATATTATTAGGTATTCTACCATTTAAGGTTGGTTTTGGATGGACACTGACAGAAAAACAATCCATTTCTTTGACTCTCCTAATTAACCACAATCTTGAATCCAGCATAATAATAAACCCTTCTTCAATTCTGCAGTCCCCCCTCTATTCCATCCAACATTCCTATTCTTTTGCTACACCTCCCTTGCCTACCTAGCATTCTCCCTTCTATCACAAACTTCAAAATTTCATCACCAATCAAGACGTTCTTCATCCTTGATTGAATTCTTCCTAGCAGCCCTCCCCCACCATGCCTAGCACTTCCTTATTGGTTTTCTTTCCTGTTCATTTCACCTTTCCTTACCTTTTCCACAATCACATCTCAATAGCTTTTAATCTACACCAATCAGCTTGTTTCAATGAACCAATACCTGCACAGTACAAAACCATGCTCCATATCAAATTCGTCACTGATCTATTCTTAACATCCTTACTCAATGCCTCTGTCAACAATTCCCTTCTCCTCACAAAAGCTTCTTTGCCTAATGCAATTATTCTTCTAATATCCCTTATTACTTTTGCCAATTTAGTCCAAAATACTGCCAAGATAGGTAAACTATTCCACCTGCTCTAGTTTTACCATCCTATTTTGAGATATATCCTGGTTTTCCTCTTTCTTAAAAGCCTCATAACCTTTTTTTATTTACATTGATTCCCATCCCATGTGGCTAGATATTAAAAATTGAAAAGCAGATATCCTAGGTTTGCTTATTGATATTACTTCCTGGATGTTGGTTGTGTATGTATGTTGTGAGTAGGTTTTTGAGTTTGTCCCACCTGACCAACACCATCTTTGGCTCAGGTCTAGCTCCCTAAGATGTGGCATCCCTGGGACTTTTAATTACCATGCTCAAGATAAAATAACTGCTTTTGCTCAACTGATAGAGGAAAAACATGGCCATACATAATATCCTTTTTAGATCTTATTACTTATGAAGAAATGCATGACTTACCATTTTGTCCAAGACCAGCATAGGTGAGAATAATTTGGAAGACCTGTAATGCTATTTGTTCCTCAGACTCTGGGATTTTGCTAAGACTCTGAGGAATGGGCTGTCGACCAAATGCCCAAAAGCCATATGAGAATCCTTTATAGGTCTCTCCATGGTCTGAAGGTCCATGCTCTGACCTAAGTTTTTCTAATCTATGCTTACTCAGCCTGAAATAAAATGAGAAATGGGTTCAAATGTGGTCTATGTTCAAAAACTTTGTACATTTTTACTAACATGATTATTCAATGTCCTTCATAAACCTAAAGTGTTTACGGAATAGTTTTTATTTCTAAAATCTGCACATATTCGAATGCAAAATATGAATCACTTTGAAATAAAAAAATAACACATGGGCAAACTTCACTTCACCAGTAGCCATATGACTTGCAATATGAGTGCTTGTATTCCATCTAATGTAGATACACATACTAATTATTTTCAATGAGGACAATCAAAGTCTCATTAAGATATCAACTTTTACTTTACCTGCGTAATGTGTTCCTAATGAATCCTCCTCCAGTATCCTGAGGTTTTTTGAGTAAGTCACTATCAACTAATGTTCGGCGGCAGTTGATTAAATTGTGGTATAAGCGTATCCTATCCTCATTGGTTATCACTTTTGCCTAGAGAGGGAAAAATTTAACAATAAATAATCAGGAAAATTAACATTTCAGATGATACATATGCCAGTCCCCATTCAGGTACCTTCTTCCCAAAAAAAAATAAGTTTCAGAATAATTTTCAATAAAAGATGAGACATGTTTACCCTTCTAATAGGCTGCTCAGCTTCTGTGATCCATCCAGCCAAAGGAGGGTAGTAGCTGGCTATCAAAGATCCAATTTCATTCTTTTGTGCAGTCTCAAAAACAAAACAGCGATGTGAGTCTGGTAGTACCTTCATAAGATTAATGGTAATGAAAGAGTCGCTGGGATCCAAAAAGATAGACTCAATGTCATGATAGCGATATTCATTGAGGATAAATTTGTCATCGGGTTTAATCATCATGATTCCATCACAGTTGACACCAAGAATAAGAGTATTCCCTGCAATTAGAAGTTAAAGCAGAATATTTAGCATAGATGCAGAAAATAATGGACAGCGTTTATCATTCAATACATCTTCTTTTTTTCTTCTCTGAGGATTCTGTAAATTTTATTTTAGCATCAAGCCCTTCCCTCCCTCCATCAAGCCAAATTTCTTCCCTCCTTCTATGGTGTCTTCTTCTCTCATTGTTTTCACTTGTGAAAAGTAATTCTATAACCTCAAAATACTTCAGACATCTTGTATGCTTTGTGTCAATCATATTGCATGATACCATGTGTGCTCAGATTACACACCATAAAAGACTCCAGCCAAATAAAACACACTAAATGATCCTTAATCACAATGAGATGGTCAAAAGTATGTTGATGGAGATTATTAATGTTACCCACAGGTTATCTCAGGTGTAAGTAGAGATGAAGAAAAAGAGGCTCTAAGGAGAATGAAGAATGGGAAGGCAACAGGGCCAGATAAAATAACCCAATCCCGGAGAAACTTTCCCACTTCTCCTAAAGCCTTCCACGTTTCCAGCAGAACCACAGAAAGGTTTTAAGGAAAGGAAGTGAATTTGTTAGAGAAGTCAACGTACAGAACTGGACTCATAAAAACATATGTGCCTTTTAAAATGGGTGTATCTAGAAAATTATGGTACAATCCATTTTTATGAATGTATCAAATTTCAGGGTATTACAGCATTTAATTCAATTCTTGATTAATTCAACCATATTTCTGGTTTTCATATGTTTCATCGGAGTCACCCATTTTGGACAATACTTTGCATAATCAGGAACAAGCAAACAAATTATTTTTTTCTTAAATATGGATTCAAAAGTGGGGGAGAATGGGTACATTCAGAAAGTGAATTATTTAATGACCAAGTGGTATGTGTGCATCTCTCTAAATTTAATACACCAGAATTAATTTAATGCAAGTACAAACCATAGGACCAGTATCCTCTATAGGTCACTTGAAAAAGGGTTGTCCCATAGAGTGGGTATTGCATAACACAAGAAAGGTAAAGGACCTTGGCAGCCAACTCAGATCTTCCCATTCCATACTGCCTATGAGCCTGTGCAAGTATGCCAACCTGGAATATAAATTTTTTTTATTCATTTTCAATATCACTGAATTAAAACAAAGGCATTAACAATTCATTTCAGATGAGAACCATTCATATAGCAAATATATACCTAATGCCAATTCAAATGCTGATTAATTTCTGGTCTCATGGTAACTAAATTAATTCTGAATTGGGTGAAACCCAACTATTTTTAAAAGATTCCATCGTGAGATAGATATAAGTATTTGCTCCAAAATTTTTGAATGTCGAATGAAATTGGAAAGTAATTTTGTTTCATTACTAGCAATACTTTTACTAACCCACTGATCCTCTGCTCGATTCCTGCTAATCCTATATGGCAGGTACATATCAACATCAACATAATAGTCAAACTTTCCATCTTTAGGATCACCTAGAGCAACCTGAGCTTGTAAACCAGCTAACTGCAAAGCTACCTTCTCAGTCACTGGGAAGTCATCACACTGAAAAAATATATAGCGGAAACTATAATCAATGGACTCGTGGAAATGGATAGTATATTCAAATTAAATGATAAAGCAAATGATTTAGCATAATTTTTACAATGATGCAAATGACTTGTGAAATGAAGATTGGATGGAGATGGAGACATGAAAGGTGAAATTCTTGAGGAAGCCAAGACAATGAAAACATTAAAATTTTAACAGTTTAACGATGGTGGAAACTCATTACAATCTGCATAAAGAGAGCATTAAGAGACTTTAAACTAAAGGAAATAAACACTGAATATTTTAATAAGGAACCCAGGGTTAGTGGTGGAGATGAAAGGTTGTGGATTCTGAGCAGAAATGGTCTTCTTGGCCAGCAATAAAATCACAGAACTTCAACCGACTGCACCAATGCTCAGAACACCAAATCACCAAGGTAGGTATAATTACTACTGAAATCCATGGGGTTTAGTGAAACCAAATGCCCCGAATATTTGGCCAAGGGATGGAACTATTTCAGGAGTGATTTCACCCAATAACAGAGGAATGGATAAAGACACAAAGGAATATGATTTTTGAGAAAGCATGGTGCAATGACTTAGCCTAGGTGTATTTCATTTAAAGGCACCTACAGCCAGAAGTAGGAAATTAGCCATAATAGACAACTATACAGTCAAACAAGAAAACTCACCAAATGGTGAAAACATTCATATGGATATAGATATGGGGAAAGGAATGGAAATGTATGCAAAGGATGAATACAAGGTTAGTGACTGCATGACATTATGCAAATCCACATAATATTTTATATGGGATAATTTCTTGCTAGTTATATCCATCAAATTGATTGATTGAAACATATTTTCAATAACTGCTCACCTTAACCACATTATACACAGCCTGAGCATAGAGCATATTCACTTCAACAGGATCTTGTGATAGTTCCCTTGAACTTCTAAAAAGTCTTTTTTTGAAAACAAACCTATTCTCTCCACTACCAAGTGTTGATGCATTGCCTCTTTTAGTTAGCGTTGGGAAAGATGATGAATTACCAATTTTTGTTTGTTTTCTGAAAAGATTCAAAAGAACATCTATTAATCCATAATATTGAAGTAGGTGTGCATATTATTTGTATGATTAATATTTGATATTATCCCTGTTCCTAAAAATTAAACCCCTTAATTCAAAGGAAAAAGCTCAAATTTAGGAATTTCAAATCTAATTTTTAAAGTGTACACTATACTGAAAGGTTAACATTAAAATTTTAGCTAGTATGGTATGAAAGTATTAGAAGAGTTTTAAATAAGAATATTTTTCATATAAATTTTGGAGAGTCTTAAAGAGAATCTCAATGGCACAATATTTTGGATATTTGGAGTGTCTTGAGTACTCACGCCTCCCATGCTGCAATAACATCATAAAGGTAGTCATGAGCCTTCACATGTTCCTCTCCATCAGGACGGCTTTGATAGATAGCCCATCCTTCTAGTGAACGCAGACCCAGTTTTTCAGCCAATTTTTGTGCTGCATCTGCAGCTGTGTCTGTTGGGTGAACATCTATCGCTTTTGTTCGACCATCCAAGAAGAAAAATCGGCAGACAATAGTGCCCAATCGTCGCATTGCCTATAAAGGGGAAATTTAGTCATTCATATCACGCTATGATTATATATATATAAAACCTGATGATTAGCATTAACATTGTTCCATTTGTAAAATGAAGATTTTAGGATTCTAAAAAATGGGATATCTCTTTGGATGCTGACTGCCCAGAAATCATGCCATCAGGTATTCATCTCAAAGTTGTAATTTCTTAAGTGCAAGAACGTGGCCCAAACTCACTTCTCCTAGCCCAGTCTGCTCCATACCACAGGGTGAAAAATGCCAAAAAACATTTTTTCTAATATTTGTCCATAATATTATATAATATTTTTTCAAATAACACTGAAGTAAAATGTTGAGTACTTCGTTATTTCTTTTGCATACATGCATCGTAAACTACACACAAGAAAGGGCATGTTTTACATTATTGCAAAGAGGATGAAAGAGAACAGGCAAGTTCTTACCGCTATTTCCACTGTAGAAGGTGGGTACTGACGAGAAGACACTTTAGTATATCGGCAATTATCCATACACCATTGGACATACTGTCTCAATTTTCCTTCAACCAGAAGGTTTTTCTTCAAAAAGCAAACAAAGTACTGTAAGAAAATTGAATAATGAGTTTATTATTTACATTTTATAAAGAGAAAGGTGTATACTTTTATCAATAAAAACAATCCAAATTCTGCTGCTCTTGTTGATGAATTTTAATTCATATGCATAAATTAGCAATGCATATGTAGTTAACAATGATACCTGATAGTAATATTGAAATTCATTCAAATTTATAATTTAACGTACACTATTAGAATCTGAAGATACAATTCATGCCACATATTATAGTAAAATACTAAAAAAAAGGTGACTCTGTAATACATTAGCATTCAAAACTTAGAATTTTCTGAAAAATTTATAAAAGTTGATATTCTAACAATGGAGTTCTACTGGAAATATAATTATGAAACACTTGTACTGACCTTAAACAAGAGTTTACTGGGTTGGAATGATACAATACACAGGCAAAGAATAAGCCAAACTCTTTCTGTAGACTCATGACTTGGGTTGTTAGTTGCTTGCCTCATGCATTGTACATATATTTCATCCCTAAGTTCCTCTCGTTCAATTCCATAGCCAATTATGGACTGTATTGTTTGAACTTCAACATCAGGCTTCATTTCTCCCCTAATATATTTGCATATATCCTATAACAAAATATATAAATACAAAAGTGGAATTAACAAACTAGGAAATTAAATAGATTTTATTTTACTTAACTGACTCAAAATTGCAGGCTATTTCGAGATATATTCACTTTACAAAATAAATTGATCCTGTTAGCATAAGAGAAATTAAACTGTAAAATTTACTTACCCTAAAGACAGAGCAAGCAACATTTACATTGTCCGGGTCATACATATGAATGTGGGAATTTGGAATTGTTGAACCTCGGTAATAAGTCACCATCTCATATTTTGGAATGATCTCTGTGGACTTTCGTTTTCTTGTTAAAGTTGCCATAATGGTCCCTAAAAAAAGGAATACATGTAGATGTGTAATTAATGTATTTTGATCAACTCCAACTTGACTAACAAAACTATTTCACTTTAAGCCATAAAATAAAAAGTTTAATTAAATGATAATCTAAAAATTGAGTTCAATTCTAAAATATCTTATTTAAACAACATGGTATTCTTAATGGTCACCTACCTAATATCTCTCTCCACAAGATATATGTACTTATTTCATAATTAATTAATACCAGAGAAATTACGTTTGAAAATTTTATTTTCATGATACACGCTATACAAATTAGGCATAGGGTATGGTAAGTGTTTAAACTTACCATCAGGTGACCTTTCATGAGCATTAAAATAATTCTGCGCAAACTCCACAATGTCATGGTATGTGTCATCCATGTTCTCTTTGTTGTCCTGAAGCTCTTCAAGTTCCTGAAGCTTACGCTCCACACGAAACTTCCGCCTCTGCTCTTTCTCAGTGTCCTCCTCAGCTCGATTGTATCGCCAGGAGTATGAGGACTGCATACCCTATACAATAAATATAAAAATAATTACACCCATTTTTAGCTTCATTCATATTTGAATGCTCCTTTGCTTAGTATGAATGCCCCTGACTGAGGTCTGTGTTTTGAAGATTGGAAATATTTTTGTTGGTTAAACTTGAGGCTTACCAAGAAAGAATTATGAACCGAATCTCTTTTAATATATTCAAATACTTTTTTCAAGTAACTGAATTTTACAACCTCATTTATCATCAGTTTCACTTCAGTATTAAGTAGAGAATGAGCTTTTTCAATGATAGATACCTACAAAATGAAATGTATTTATTGTAGGGCATTTCCACAGTGAATACTGCTCTGCTACTCAAGTCAAAGTAAATAAATTTGAAAACCCATGATTCCTTTTGACTTGAAACATACATATAAAAATATTCCTTTGCAGATGGTCTGATAATAGTACCTATATTATTCATATTGCTGATTTATTAATTTCAGTTGGTCCCTCTTGTTTAAAAATGAAATTTTTATCACAATAAAGACAGTGTAAGAGTTTTTCTTTTCTAAAAATTACTGCTAACTACTGGAATTATTTTTATATCACAAAAATAAAAACAAATAATGAATGATTTTAAAGCAATTACTGTCGAGCTTCTTGGGGCCAATATGCAAACAATTCTCAGCGCATTGAAGCTGATTAGAAAATCTCTACAATTTAACAAGGAACAAATTAACAACACTTGAATAATAAATGCAGTAGAATCTCACTTAATGAGCATCTCACACAACCAATAGTAGACATAACAAGCAAAAAGATTTTTTAAAATGACTCACTTAATGAGCAAGGTTTTGCATAACAAGTGATCAGGAGAGGCGAATTCCAGGAAGGGTAGCATGCCTGCAGCTTTAGTTTGTGTTTAGCACCCATTCCACTGGCACCTTAGTGAATTTAGGGATCACATATTTTTTCAAAATATAGGCCCAGACACATTATTTGCGTTTTTTTTGCAAAAGCTTAATAATATTTTGTACATAGTTTTAAAAATGTCCCCGAAGAAAAAGCTCCAAGAAAAAAGTCAAAAGATAATGAAACTAGCTATAGAAATGAAAAGTAAAATCATTAAAACGTGAGACTGAGGTGTGAACATGGCTCACTTAGTATGTACAGACAATTGGTTTACATCAGCAATTTGAAATATCCTCAAGAACAAGAACAAAATTAAAGAGAGATGCTTTAAGGGGAGTGACAAGAATATTTATGCAAAATTTACATATTCTCAACGATGTTGATTCTTGCTTCTCATATGGATGAATGAAAACCAACAGCAATTTGACACTATTAATGAGAATGACATTCATGAGAAGACAAAAAAGATGTTTGCAGACCTCATTAAGAGGATACCAGGATCTTCAATTGCTGAATTAAAGTATTTGATGGAACCTATAAGAATATCAAGAGAAACTGGCATCAACAACATAGTGGGGTATGGTAAAACAAGCTCCAGAACAAAGGCAGCAGAGAACTTCATCAGTTACCTAAAAAAATTCATAGATTCTGACAGTTACCTGCCACAACAGGTTTTAAGTTCAATTAATATGGCAATTTTCCACAAAATAAAATTTTTTATTAACACGACCAGTTTCGATGTAGTTACATTGAAACCGGTCGTATTAATTTTAAAAAATTTATTTTGTGGAAAATTGCCAATTTTAATTAATCATGACATTCCACCATATCACGCCTGAAACGTCTCTTTTTAAGTTTTACAAAATGGGTCTGGAAAAGATCCTGAAATGATCCCATATAAGAGTAGAGGAAATGCATTGCCAGGCCACAAGCCAACAAAATACTGTCTTATGCCACTATTTTGTGCAAATACAAGCAGGAATTTGAAAATTAAACCTCTGCTTGTTTAACATTCAGAAACCCAATGAAACTTCAAAAAGTTTAAAATCCAGAAGAGCAGGTTAAATGTGATGTGGAGGTCATGGGAAAGCATGGGAAACTGTTGCATCATACAGTGATAAGCATCACCCTAATAAGGCAATTGCTAAAGACACTACACATTTATTTAATGATAATGCTGTGTCACATAGTAACAAAAATTTGAAGATTTCACAAAAACAAATGTCTCTAGACATTTGATAAAATTTATTTTTCAACATTTTAAACATAATTGCAAATGTATTAATTCCAAGCTAATAATTTGAATTAAGTATTTTTTGTTCTCCACAAATCGAATTCACATTCCAGGTTGCTTCATTCCATGGAAGAAGAAAAGATGAAGATGATGCACAAGCCTAAACCATGTATATTTTATACAATATAATTTTCTTTGAATAACCCTTGTACATTATTTAATTCAGAATAGAATACATTATCATATTTTATATTTATTCATATGAGAAAAATTGTTTTGCTTAAGAAGTGTTTCACTTTATGAGTAAGATTCCAGAATGAATTATGCTCGTTAAGTGGCGTTCAACTGCATGAATGTCCATAAATAATCTAAGAAGCTGAATAGCAGATGTAAAGGATTATCATCTAAATATTAAAATACTCTTCATAATAGGTTGAAAGCTTTATAGTTCTGTTCCAAAGCTAAATCTAAAGAACATTTTTTGCAACATTCATATTTATTCCAAATCAACCAGCAAACTTTAAGTGATATAGCATGACATCAGAGAATTACCATTCATTGTAATAATACTGAAAAACTCCTTATCGATGAATTAGGAACATACCTATAGCTATTTAAGTTAAATATAGAAAGGGGTTCACCATTATGGGTGCACTCTTTGTATGGCCCCACTCTCCTCTGCCCGTACTCTGTATGGCCTTAGGTGAGATCATTTCTTTGTATTATAACTTCTTATGATTTTATAAGGTAATCTACCGTTTAAGGTAGGTTTTTGGATGGACACAACTATCAAATAAACATTTTGTGACTCCCCACCTTGCAAACTAATCTATATCAGGTCCCTCGTCATCTCGGTGTACTTCTTTCCTCCCTTCATCCCGTCCAACATCCCTATCCTGTTCCTACCCTTACCTCGCTTGCCCAACATTCTCCCCTCTATTACCCTCTTCAACATTCCACAACCGCTCAATACGCCTTTCATCCATTTTTCCTGCCTCCATACGATTTCTCTCAACAAACCCCTCTCCTCCCTCACCATTTCTAGTACTTCCTCATTTGTTTTCCTTTCGGTCCATTTCACCTTCTCCATTCTTCTCCACACCCACATTTCAAAAGCCTCCAATCTACGTCTATCCTCCTGCTTCAGCGACCACGTTTCCGCGCCGTACATAGCTATGCTCCATATCAGAGGTTTTACGAGTCTTGTCTTAACATCCCTACTCAACGTCCCCGTCATCAACTCCCTCCTCCTTGAGAAAGCCTCCTTGCCTAGCGCAATTCTTCTCCTTACATCCCTACCACTTTGACCATATTGGTACAAAACACTTCCGAGATATGTAAACTGTTCTACCTGCTCTATTTTTTCCCCGCTTATTTTAATATTTAGTCTAGCCTTTTTCTTTCTGGAAAATCGCATAACCTTTGTTTTATTAATATTGATTCTCATCCCATATTTATTGCACTGAACCTCCAATTCACTCAGCAATGCTTGCAACCCCTTGGCTGACTAAGCAACTAATGCTTGGTCATCAGCAAACCTAACCGATTTTACGAATTCCCCTCCTACTTTCATTCCTACCTCCAGTCCTTCCCATGCCTCTTTAATCATTTCCTCCACATATACGTTGAACAGCACTGGAGACAATGGGCAACCCTGCCTTACACCTCTTCCCAAGACTGCCCATCCGTACTCTCTGTTCCCCACTTGCACCTGAGCAGTCTGAGACATGTACAGGTTGGGAATCAGTCTCCTGTCCCTCCAATCCATTCCTATTTTCTGCAATACACGCATTAATTTTTCCCAATTGACTCTATCAAATGCTTTTTCGAAATCTACAAAACAGGCGAAAACATCCTGGTTGTATTCTATATTCCTCTCGACTAGTGATCTCATTACTGCAATGGCATTACGCGTACCTCTTCCTTTCCTAAACCCAAACTGATCATCCCCTAAGTAATCATTTGCCTTACTCTCTATCCTTTTGTTGATGATCCTGAGAATAACTTTAGCTGCGTGGGATATCAAACTTATTGTTCTGTAATCCTCACATGATATAGCCTTTGTTTTTTTTGGAATAGGAACTAACACCGATCTCACAAAATCTTCCGGCCAGATTCCTTCTTCATAGATACTACGAATCAGCCCATATAGGGCCTTCTTCCCGCATTTTCCTAAACATTTCAACATTTCTACAGGAATATTGTCCACCCCCACAGCCTTATTTGCTTTCATCTCCTTTAATGCCCTTTCTATTTCATCGCCGAGTATGCCTGGACCTAAGCTATCTTCTTCTACGTCATGTTCCTTTTCTATGTCTAACCTTGTCGGCCTAAGTTCTTTACCATACAGTGTTTCTATATATTCCTTCCATCTCTCTTGGATTTTTCCTGGTTCAACTATTATCTTACCCCATTTATCTTTAACTGTTAGCACAGATCTTGCCTTCTTACTTCCCAATAATAACTTAACCTTGCTGTATAGAGCACGTTGCATTTCATAACAACTAAATTGTGGTCAGGGTCCGCATCCACTCCTGGGAAACTGTGCGAATTTATCACACTGTTCCTAAACCTGTGCCTAACCATAATATAATCTAACTGATACCTTTCTGAGTCACCTGGCATTTTCCATGTATACCTACGCCTTTTGTGGTGTCTAAACCATGTGTTAGTGATGACTAACCCCTGTCTCCTGCAGAATTCAATTGCTCTCTCCCCACGTTCATTCCTCATGCCTAACCCATAGTCCCCCACCTCACCACCATCTCTTCCTTCGCTTACCGTCGCATTCCAATCCCCCATCGCTATCAAATGTTTCCCTGCAGGAACACTCGCGACTATATCCTCTAACTCATCATACATCCTATCGACTTCTTCCTCCTTGTGGTTGCTCGGTGGCATGTATACCTGAACAATGACCAAGTTCGTCGGCTCTGCTTTAATCTCTATGAGTAAAATTCTATCTGTCGCTTGCTCTATGTTGACTACCCTTCTTCCTACCCCTTTATTTAAAATTACGGCAACCCCTCGTTGGCTCTCGTCCCCGCCGCTGTATATCACTCTATAATTGTCACTTCAGTAATCCCCGTTATCCTTCCATCTCACCTCGCAGAGACCTAAAACATCTATATTACCTCTTTCCATCTCTCGCTTAATATTTTCTAATTTGCCTCTCCTCAACATTGTCCTGACGTTCCAGGTTCCTATTCTAACTACTTTCGCCTTCTTCTGAGTCTTCTGTCCTGCTGCAGTTATTTCCTCCCTGCAAGGGTTTCGTGGGATGACGACCGCGGAAGCCTTGCCTCCCGCTGCTGGGCACAACACACGGCCTCTTGGGCCGAGTCCCATAGTTGCCAGGACTCATATTATCTATAGTGCCCATCATTATATTCTTGGGAATCATAATTGAGGTGGTTTCCCATTGCCTTCCTCAATAGTGTTTTTAACGTGACACCATCACTTAATGGCCGCCCCACTGGGGTCAGATGCCATTGCAGCCGCCTCACTGAGGAACAGACGCTGCGTGGACTACCTTTCGATTGGCTCCTAACCTTCGACCTATCTGGCATGGGTGGCCCTTCCAGGAGTATTATTATTACTCCCGCCAGCACAGCTCTAGGGGTCATCGGAACACACAAGCCCTTCCACCACGACAAGGTTGTAGTCCATGGGAGGGCTTCTTATGATATAAATATAAATTTTCTATGCTAACTCCTTCATTTAAATGAATAGTCCTTCCATAGAAGTTCTCTTAAATCACTACAATAATCTGGAGCCTCACCCCAGAGACGGAGGAGCCACGAGAACTGGGGCGGCTGTGCCTTGGGGAACTGCAGACCGGAGATGCTCCCCTCCTTGGGCTTGGGATGCGGTCCTGCCCCACACTGCGTCTCTGCACCCTCTCGACCCCTGGGCTCTTTGGGTGCATGTGCCCACCCTTTGTCTGGGTATGCCCGGGGGCTTGCTGCAAGGGTGGCCGCGGGGGGGTGCTGGTGGGGACGGCATTGGAGAGGGGAGGGGGCGTGAAGGATGGAGGTGGTGGGGGTGGGAGGTCAGCAATGGGGGGGCTGATGGGGGCCTCCCCATCTCTTGGGAGGACCGCTTCATAGATGGGCTCCCCGTCTCCCCCATCCACTCTCGAGGGTGATGGGGGTGCAATAGGGGACTGCCCATCTGACATACGATCCCCCAGAGGGATGGGCGGGGGTGGGGGTGGGCAGGTAGGCTCTGGCAGAGAGGGCTGACCTTTGACGGCAGACTTGGCATCGGGGCGAATAGTGGAGTGGCGGTTGAGGTCAAGGGTTGTGGGTGGTGTCGGGTGCTCTGAGTTGTGCTGCATAGGTGGCGAGATAGGAGCGATACCGCTGGCCTCCATGCTGTTCCTCTGAGCTTTAATTGCTTCACATTCTTGCTGTAGAACATTCTCCAGCTGAAACAGCCACATTAAAATTAAATAAAGTTATCATGCACTCATCATATTTCACATGCAGGTTAATAATTGCACTTATGGACAGTCTACAGCACATGCATAAAAAAAGTTATGGAAAACATGGTAATCTTTAAAAATTATGAAAAATAAACTGCTGCATTTAATGTATTTTATATTATATTTTGCAGGATAAAGCTAGTAAGTGTAAATCCTTGAACAAGAAGTATGGAGTATAGGAATATGGAAATTATCAAACTCTGGAGCTTTAGAATTGTCGTAACTATGAAAATATATATTCAAGAGCTCCAAGCCTAAAAAACTTAATATTTTTTTGTGAAAACAGGATATTTTTTTACTTACTGAATGATTTGTTCTCAGGGATTAATTACTTTTATGATAAATTGAATATTATTATGCATTTTCAGTGTTTATTAACTAATATTCCCTTAAAATGGTTAAATGAGAGGTGCAGACTGATTGAATCATGAGTTTTCAGCATATACCACAGCTCTTGAATAAGGAATAAATGTAAAATTTTCATTAGCATCATTTACTGTGCAAAAATTTAACTTATACTATATTGCTGGCTCGATGAGTAATCACAGGTTTCATTGATTTTCCTTTAGTATTGCATAAGTGACCTATGTTCAAAATAGAAACATGTTTATTGTGTCTACTTCTGGTGAAAAAAAACACATTTCATGAAGGTATTTTTCCACATTGGGGAACAAGAAAAAGTCACATGGGGATAGATCTGGACCATATGGCGAATGAGGAACACACTTCACATTGATTTTGAATATGATGATGAGATAATTATCATTTTGTGGTGGATTTCAATGAACATACAATCACAAACATTTCTCATGTGCAAATTTTTGTTCCCATGACACTTCTCTTAATTTTTTTCAATGATCTTCTCTAAAAAAAGGTATCAGTAGTGTTAATGTTCACTTTTATATGAGTAGTGAATGGAGTTCCAGGTCCACCTTCCTAAGAAAATCTCTTTTCCACCCTTTTCTTGCATTATTAATCATCATTTAAGTGTATTAGAAGGAAGAATGGGCTCTCCATAAGCTTCTTTTAGCATTTAATAAGCCTTGCCTAATGATTTGTTAAGGTAAAAAAAATATTTCAATGCAGCGTCATGCTGGTGGACTACTTGTGATAGGCAGACTGAGCACGTTTCAACTTGCAATAGGTGTAGCTAACATGATACTACATTCAAATCTATGAAACTTGTACCACAACAAAAAATTTGATAACTCTTGATGAACAGTCCTTAAACATTTTTGTTATCACACAGAATTTTGGTGAATATAATCATATGGCAGACTAATTTCTTTTATGAAACAATTACCTACTTATTCGGCCCCAAATACCTACAGCGTCTCATGTGGGCAGCACATTAACTTCTTCATCAGCTTTTCTTTTTTATGACCAAAAATACCAATGCCATTTGATGCTAATTACTAGATTATTCAGGTCTATTATTATGTATGCAACACAAGGTTGAAGAGGACCACCTTGTGGTCAAAATACACATGTCTGCTTTTCATAAAATTCTATTATATTAGTTTGTACATGTTATTTTACCTTCCTCCTTTATTTCTATTTGTTTCTTTCTTCTGACTGAAGGGCTGAATTCCCTAAATTTTTGGTTTTGACAATACCATCAGACCATCTCATGTGTTGTAACTTCATAGTCCCCAGGGTTGGTATTGCTTTTCTGTAATATCTGAGTGAGTGAGAGTGAGTGTGTGTATTATTCCTCCAAAGTAGGTCCCTGGCATCTGGATTAATGTCTTCGCAAACCTATTTAGTCTCTTTCTAGTTAACACATAAGTGGTTAAGGTAGACCAGAGCTAGTCCCTGGCGAGGGAAAAATTCCCTGAAAACTACTCTGGGCCAACCAGTGTGACTGAGTGTACATTAATTAAGCTCCTAAATATGATCCCTGGCAAGAGGGCTAATTCTCTTGTAAACCAATTCAGGAAATCCCCGGTGTTAATGCAAACTTATTACAATTTTTAGTGTGTCTGATCACTGGTGAGGGATCAACATTCCCTGTAAATCACCACACCAATCTCAATATTTCCCTTCTTTTTTCTTCCTTTCACAGTGGTGTAAAAAAACTTTTATGACTTAAGAAAATATTGTTTAATATAATGTCTTTAAAAGGCCACAAGAAGCTCCATTTCTCCTTTGTTCGAGCACAGGAATTATGTTTTCATAGGTTCAAATAAGCTAAGTCCATTTTTTCATGTTATTTTAAATGAATCAGGCTTGAATATTGAAGAACTTGAAATTTTAATCACTTTACTTGACTTTGCAATGTCGGAGCTAAAGAGTGTAACTCAAGATACATCTATAGAAATGGCTGGGGTAACAGTGTGTTTAAAAAATTGGAATAGAAAAGGATAGCAGAATTGGATGCCAGCCAAATGCATGAATGAGGACAGCAAGGGTGGAATGAATGGCTTTAGATAAGAGCAATGCCTAAGGATAAGAATGGGAGACGAAAATTTAAATAACGAGATACTTACCTCAACATCCAAGTCTTCAACTAATTCATCCATCCTCTCACCAATCTCATCAATAATTTGATTACGATTTGTTTGGACATCAGACAGGAATGCAAAGAGGTTGTCCAAGTCAACACTCTCTCCAGATGGTTCAGATGAAGCAAGCTTAGTATTGAGTTGCTGAGCCATCTGTGATAATGCTGCAATTTCTTCTTGTGCAGCGCTGTAAAAATATGCATATTTTTTAGAAAGAATTTCAGGCAATTTTAGTGAAAACATGTCTTTTAACATCAAATCCATGCTATTACAGAACATTAAAGCACCATTCCTTTTGAAATATCTCTTTCCATAAACTACAGTATTTGGTAGACATTAGTAAACGAATTTATTCTTCATTGAAATCAAATAAAATATTTAATATCGTTTCATTCAAATTATGAATTGAATAATTATTATATGCTCACAGATTATGAAAATATCTTTCAGTTCAATATTTCAGATGAAATTCTGTTTATAAAAGCTGTAGTTATTAAACAAATTAAGCTTATTGAAATATCAGCCCCCACAGACTGATCAGTGAAACTTGTCAATTTTATTTCGTGAAACATTGTATGTGAAAGTAAAATTGATCTGTGAAACCTCTGGAAAAACGTAAAATGGATTTTTATTAGAATTTGGAATCAATATATTACCACATGGAAAATTAGTGTTCTACACAATTACAGCAGATTATCAAAAAATAAAACAATAAACAATACCATAGCATTATTATCAGCCATTTAATATACAACAATCACAATTCAAAATAAAAATAGGTAAAATACTTAAAAGGGTGAGACAGATTATGGGAAAGAAAAGCAATATTGGTATGCATTTGTAATAACAGCTGTTAGCAAAACTTCTTGCTCAAAACAAAGCATTGGTTAGGCTTCATTCAGGGGAATGAATTTCCTTAAGCGGTCTAGATCTACCAGCACCTATAAAACACACTAAAAGCGTTTAAAACAATTTATACTCATGTCAGCATATCCTTACCCACTGTTCATCCCAACCAATCCATGATATTGGGAGCTTGAAAGGAAAAATCACATTTTCATTTCATGGGGATAGAAAATGATGATAAATTTGAACAAGTGATTGTTATCACTTTGAAATTCAGATGTATTAAGACATTGATATCAATCACACACATCCTTCATGAAGAGATTTTCATGGGGGAATTAAAAACGAACAAATATATTTCAAATGGTTTATAGAATTTATAATGATGGCAGGTATATTCTTATTTATTGGTGTTCGGCAAAAAAAAATACTCTGGCTTATAACCATTCTGTTGGTTGACTCCATGTTGAAAATGATCATCAGCTACTAGCAAATTTACAAATTTGTGGTTTGTGCATTACTAGATATTCAAAAAACTTACTTTTAATGCTTGTAATAATCTAATTGAAAATCTGTCTAAACTTCAGTGCATATTCTTGCCTAACTGCAGTGCAGAAAGAGGTAATTTCTTAAAATAAATAAGGGTTAGATACCTGCCAAATATTAAATACACAGTCTTACAGAAGTGAGAGTGAAAAAAATATTAATGTACACTGGTTAAGCCTATGATAGAATTTATGATTCAATGGGAAGATGAGAAAGAATTACATATTGGTAAAGTGTGAGCTAAAAGTTTCAAAAGATATGTTGAATCAATGATGAAGTGCAACTTAGGTTCTAATTTCTTTTTATTTTTCAACACCATATATCTTGTTTCAAAAAAATTAATATAACACAGGATTATAATAAAATGATGAATTTGAATATAATTAATTTTGTTTATTAAATCACATGTAATTAGCATAAATAAATAATAATACTCACTCAATTTGAGATTACTTTATTTAAAAAAGATCTTAGTAATGACTTACTTGAAAATTACTTTTGGAAGTGGAGTATTCGAAATTCGAATATGCACTAATCTTTCTACCAAATCCTTGGATCTGGATATGCTTCCTCCAGAATTTCCAGATTTAGTCAGAGTTCCAACACTTTCCTAATTTATTTTTAGTATTTTAAAATAGTAACTCAGCCATTTAAAAGTTAAATACCATGGTGAGTAATGATGTTCAACTGTCAATTAATTTAGAAAAGAAGTGGAAAAGTCACATGGAAAAAGTTTCAACCAGCCCTTGGAAAAAATCCGGATGTCATACTGAACTGATGATGATAACTGACACCATTGCTTAAAAGGTTTCTCTGTAAATTTTATGTGCAGCTTTCATTAAAACCAATATTCCACCCATTAAGTATAAAAAACCCATTAAGTATAAAAAATTTACAGACCTAAATAATTGTTTCTGAAAGCAGAATTGTTCTAAACCCATGAAACAAATGTTTTCACTTTTACTTTTATGTCAGCATTGCCCCCATGTCTGCATTTAACATATTTTCACCTTAATCCCACTTTTTTAACACATTGGGAGTTTTACTTTTGCACAGGTACTCACCGTTCACTTTCCTCCAGTGCCCTCCTCTCCTCGAGGTCTCGCTTTTCCATCTCCAGCTCCCTCTGCCTTCGCTCCTCCTCCAGTTTCTCCCTCTTCCTCATTTCTTCCTCCATGCGCCTCATTTCACGTAAAGCAGTGGCCACCTGGTGGTACACAAAATATATCTTCAATATTCACCCTTCTGATCAATCAGGTAAAAAAACGTAGTTCCTATGATTATTTTGGTTTCTTTTTTGGCAGGGAGTATGGGAGCATCTCTCCAAAAGAATGAGATATTTCATTTATCATTTTCAGGTTTAACTAGAAATCCACAGTAAGATAAATAAAAACAAAGAGATAACTAGAAATCATACCATTACAGCAAGACTTTTTACTTTCATTGGTAATTACAAAAACTTGTAGTCAATTATAATTCAACCTTTTTCAGTTTAAATGCACAAAACTATACATACATACATACATTTTTGATTTCAACACTGCAGCACAAGGTTAATTTCAACCATTTAATTACAAAACTTTTCCAAACAATAGTAATAATAATCATAATATTAATATTTATTGGTCCCAGAACTTTACAAAGTAAAATATAGGAAAAGTCAGGGAACAAACAATCATGTTTCACTATTCCGAAGAATCGAGAAACTCTTCCACCCTATAATAGCATTTATGTATCAGAAAATACTTGAGATATATCATTAATGTACCCCTAGAAGGAGCAGTTTTATTCCTGGTGGCAATAGTTGAAAATTTTGATGGCTACATGAAAGGGACTCTTATTATGCATAGCAAAAGAGTGGCTGAACAAATGTGCATCAACACTCTGTCGAGTATTATGCCCATGTACTTGAGCATTGGTGATTAGTTGTTCCATAATATCCTTAACATACATACCTAAGTACAGACCCTACCATTATACAGACAAGTTAAAGTAAGAATTTTCAATTCTTTAAAATAGGTTTTTTAAGTTTGTCATGGGGATATTTTTGCTGAATGTCTAATACATCTTTTTTGCATTATAAAAACTTTACGGAAGCCAGGTGATGCCCCCAGAAAATAATTCCAGCGCTCATATGTGACTGAAAGTTGCCATAGTAAACCATTTTCAGTATGTTTAAATTGACATTTGAAAATTAAACAACTTGGCTTTTTTGTTTAATTTCCAAATGTCAATATGAAGATTTTCCACCAAGTTACACCAAACACTGTTTTATTTAGTATGTTTAAATCTACAATGTTTGTAAGATTTTTTAGAATTTATCCACTTTTTACCAAAGTGGAACATAGACCATTGGTATGCATACCCCAGTTTAAGGACTCATCAATAGACAAACCTAAACACTTTGTGTACCCTCAGATGGAATCATTGAAATATTTCAAGATACACAATATTTATTTTTTGTGACTAATGTTTATCATGCCACAATGAAAATGGTTCAATACTTGGTATAAGTACATAATTTCTCAAAAATAAGGAAATTTTTTATCTCATCGCTATTGCACACACTAAAGACTACTTCCTATTCAAACAAGAGATACTTTTGAATATATTCTACACACATCAAGGGATGGAATCTTAAAAAAAATTAAATTTAATGCCAAATCCAACCAGCCCATTGGAGCATAACACAATTTTAAAAGTTTTGTTTCAATTCTGATTTTACTGGCTGCTTGGAAAAATCCTTATACCTTTGTTATAATTGGGAAGATCTGCTCAATCTATAAAACAAAGTTTGGAAAGAAATTATTGGAGAAGAAGTTATATATACCTCACGGGCAAAAACACCCCTCAAGTGTGACTGTATTACAATGGCTGCCCTCCTCTGCTTCAAGAATATCAACCTCTGCTTCCAGCCTCTGAAGCCATGTTGTACTCTCAGAGCAGCATTCCTCTTCTTCAAGAAGTCTAAGTAATAATTAAACATTTATATATTACATTTATGAAAATTTTGTGCCATGAATTATTATGTACTGAGTTCAAAAATTCATAACCACAATGTGAGAAATTGTTTTAAGCTCAAGGCTTCTTATTGACAATTGCCCAAGACCAAAGACTCCTTTAAATGTGTTACTACCTAATTATTTGACATATTACCAAATGTTGCAAGGGCTGTTAATGATTTTCTTTTCCACCAAACTCCCATTAACTTCCATTATTTTTTTAATTGATTTCGATGAATATTTTGAAACACACACATTACAGTTGTAACATAGTTCAAAGTAAACCCCACTCATTTAATAAAAAATGCCATTAAAGACAGTTTACTCATTTCAACAGTTTATTGATGCAAATTCAAGCTATCTCACTGTTTAATGACTGATCAATATACATTATTATGCAGAGTTCTTTTAATTATTGATGATATTTACTGTTGAGTTCAACCAAGTAAAGTACTTATTATTATAATTCAACCTTCATGAGATTATATGTCACTGTTCATTATTGCTATTTGCTACATGAATAGTAAACTGAATAGAATATTAAATTGAAAAGAATATTAAATTTAATTTTGATATACGGAAACTTTTGGAAAAGATTTCCTAAAGGACTCAAAGTTCCTTTATACTGTACATGAGTTGGTAATGATCAATATTTTTACATAAATCAGGAGTAACTCTATTAGGTAAGCACTAATCCTAAAAGTATCTTAAAATTCTGAAAGGGTGGGTACTTCTTGCATACCTGCTCTAACAACATATGCTCTCCAAGTTTTTTGGATCTTAATGGCCATAGATTGAACAATTTGATTGCGACTGTCCTCAAGTGGTTCATGTACACAGCTCCTCAAAAATACTTTATTGTAACCTACTTGCCATTGGAAGCCTCCTAATCCATGCTCCTCAATGATTACTCTGCAAAAATAAGTCATTAATATAATTTTTTATATTGCAAAACTTTTAAATAGGATTTATCCATTTCTAAGTTAGCATGTAAACCTTGAATAAACATTACTTACTTTACGGCATCTTTGCAGTCAGTAGGAAGTTTAGTTTTGTTTAAGCATTTATACCGTTGGACAAAGTCCTCAAAGGACATGTGTATTGGATAACCTTCTTTCCTTATTCGAATAATTTCAAGCATACCCAAATATTTCAATTGGTCTAGCACCAGCTTTTCATTATAATTATTGGCAACCTTCTCCATGTTTGGCTTTATACACCTCACGTACCTGCAAAAACACATAATTATACATCAAGATTTGGCTACAAAATGCATATATATTTTAGAAAACCCTTCTACATATTCATGTCTACTTGAAGCATTCTTTATAGCTAGTTTTCAAACAAAAATCCAATATCAAATATGTATGAAGCTCCTTGGAAAAGGTATAATGGGATCCTTTGACAGGAAACATTAAAAAGTCTTCCATTAACAGTAAATAAGTGAAGCAATGCAGTTCACTGGGCAAAGAGCAAAACCTTATGAACTGAATGCATATTGGATTTGGCTTATTTATCTTGGTGGTCATATGCATAAATTATCTTGGGCCAGAAAATATAAACCTTTATAAATGGTAACTCCAAAAAAGCATTTTTCCATTTGTTACAGTAAAAGATAAGGATTAGTCCAGGTTTGCTGAAGCAGAGAAAGAAACTAAGTTTGAAAGACATGACAATGGCGCACAATTGGAAATTCCATTTCAAAATCAGTCAAGATTATCACATTTAGTTGCTATGAAGTTTCTATTTACCCACTATAAATTATTATTAGGTAATCTACCGTTTAAGGTAGGTTTTTTTGGATGGACACAAGTATAAAATAAACATTTTGTGGCTCCCCACCTAGCAAACTAATCTATATCAGGTCCCTCTTCATCTCGGTGTACTTCTTTCCTCCCTTCATCCCGTCCAACATCCCTATCCTGTTCCTGCCCTTACCTCGCTTGCCCAACATTCTCCCCTCTATTATCCTCTTCAACATTCCCCTACCGCTCAATATGCCTTTCATCCAATTTTCCTGCCTCCATACGATTTCTCTCAACAAACCCCTCTCCTCCCTCACCATTTCTAGTACTTCCTCATTTGTTTTCCTTTCGGTCCATTTCACCTTCACCATTCTTCTCCACACCCACATTTCAAAAGCCTCCAATTTACGTCTATCCTCCTTCTTCAGTGACCACGTTTCCGCGGTACGACCACGTACATAGCTACGCTCCATATCAGAGTTTTTATGAGTCTTGTCTTAACATCCCTACTCAACGTCCCCGTCATCAACTCCCTCCTCCTTGAGAAAGCCTCCTTGCCTAGCGCAATTCTTCTCCTTACGTCCCTACCACTTTGACCGTATTGGTCCAAAACACTTCCGAGATATGTAAATTGCTCTACCTGCTCTATTTTTTCCACTCCTATTTTAATATTTAGCTTAGCCTTTTTCTTTCTGGAAAATCGCATAACCTTTGTTTTATTAATGTTGATTCTCATCCCATATTTATCGCACTGAATCTCCAATTCACTCAGCAATGCTTGCAACCCCTTGGCCGACTGAGCCACTAATGCTTGGTCATCAGCAAACCTAACCGATTTTATGAATTCCCCTCCGACTTTCATTCTTACCTCCAGTTCTTCCCATGCCTCTTTAATCATTTCCTCCACATATACGTTGAACAGCACCGGTGACAATGGGTAACCCTGCCTTACCCCTCTTCCTAGCACTGCCCATCCGGACTCTCTGTTCCCCACTCGCACCTGAGCAGTCTGAGACATGCACAGGTTGGGAATCAGTCTCCTGTCCCTCCAATCCATTCCTATTTTCTGCAATACACGCATTAATTTTTCCCAATTCACTCTATCAAACGTTTTTTCGAAATCTACAAAACAGGCAAAAACGTCCTGGTTGTATTCTATACATCACGCGTACCTTTTCCCTTCCTAAACCCAAACTGATCATCCCCTAAGTAATCATTTGCCTTACTCTCTATCCTTTTGTTGATGATCCTGAGAATAACTTTAGCTGTGCGGGATATCAAACTTATTGTTCTGTAATCCTCACATGATATAGCCTTTGTCTTTTTTGGAATAGGAACTAACACCGATCTCACAAAATCTTCCGGCCAGATTCCTTCTTCATAGATACTACGAATCAGCCCATATAGGGCCTTCTTCCCGCATTTTCCTAAACATTTCAACATTTCTACAGGAATATTGTCCACCCCCACAGCCTTATTTGCTTTCATCTCCTTTAATGCCCTTTCTATTTCATCGTCGAGTATGCCTGGACCTAAGCTATCTTCTTCTACGTCATGTTCCTTTTCTATGTCTAACCTTGTCGGCCTAACGGCCCATTTGTACAGTTTTATCAAAAGAAAATAGTCTGAGATAAAAATGACTTTAATTTTTCAAATTCCCTATGAAGGATTTTGAGTTAAAAATCTATTAATAAAATTCTTATTGACAGTAACAATAGTTTAAAAGGAAAGCAGACGTTGTTTGCAAAATTTTCACACTCGTCGCTACGTCAGTGCCATTTGTTCGCATACCCCAAGACATCATCATTTCTGGCTTATCCAAATGCTGAAGCCATCGATTATTATTTGATTTCAAACTTTAATAATGCCATCTTAAACTAACTTTACGTGAAGCAAGCCAAATAGCTTCAAAGAGAGGATTTCACACAACTTACCATGGGTTTGTGGCTTGCAAGACGTCAACCAGTGCTTGGAGTTGGTGTCTGAAAGTGTCACTCACTGTAGGCTTCCCCTTACTTGTCCCTCTTGACATAGTAGCACCACCCAAGCTTCCCATCCTGGTCACTGTACATCCCAAAAGATCCTAAATGAAAGAGAGAATTTAGCTTAGTTTTAGAATTTTCCATGAGATATAGTTATTACTAATGCAAGAAGATACACAAGAATATTGATTTCACTTTAAGTCTTAGGCTTAATTTCAATATAACACGAGAAAGTTTTTCAAATCAAGTTTGATTAAAAATAATTTATGACCCAAAACAGAAAGTTGAAAAATATTTTTTTAAATTTGAAATGAAATTTGAAATTTTTTAATGGCACTAATTTAGAGACTCTAATGCACTCTGCAGGAGATAGGTTATTGTATGTACAAGGGCAGTATGCATTCAAAATTAGTTTCAAGTCTCTAATTAACATTTATTTTCAACTTTATTAACTTAAAAAAAAATATTCTCCAAAAGAGGGGTTATGGGTTCTTCCCCTTGGATCCACCCCTGTTCTAAGTTTCCACACTAACTAAGGTGATTCCATCTAAGCTTCCTATGCTCATGTTCATTATATGAAGTCAGGTAAGATAAACACTTTGGTGTTTAAAATAAGGAATAGAAGGGGCATTTAATTTGTGAATTAAATGTAAAAATAGCACCAAACAGGAAAATGCCTATTTAAATAAAATTGGCAATTTTCCACAAAAAATAAAAAATTTATTAATACGACCGGTTTCGATGCAACTACATCATCATCAGGTGGTCTAGTGGGTAGAGCCCTGGACTACTGACCGGAGGGTCCCGGGTTCGATTCCCGGGCAAGGCACTCTGGGCACCTGTAGCTCCACCCAAGCTAGTTGATTTTTCAGGTACCAGATCTTCCTGGAAAACCATAACCAGCACAGGGAAAGGAACTGGCCCCCCTACCCTGATGTGTGAATACTCACACACCATTGGGCTTAGTACACGGGTGAGCTCTACCATCACCTACTAAACCGACCTTCGGGTTGATTACTGTGTTTATGGTTTATATATATGTATAAAATATATAGGAAGTATATATATATATATATATATATATATATATATATATATATATATATATATATATATATATATATATATATATATATAAATACTTCTTGACAATTTGACAAGAAAATGCTCTTCATTGATTTTTTAATGTATTCATAATTTGCAGCAGACTCATTATAGCCTTAAGATATATACAGGATCTGTCCCAAAAATAAGAAGCAATGAGTAATCATCTTTTTTGACTCAAAAGACAAAATTCAGAAAGAGTTTTTTCACCAGGGACAGACTGTGAACAGTAAGTTTTATGTGGAGATCCTCTAAAGGCTGCGGAAAAGAGTGCAATGTCCCAGTAGGAAGGAGATCTGTACCAAGTGGAGGCTGCATCATGACAATGCACTGTCCCACATTGCCTTCCCTGTTACCGAGTGCCCGTCCAAGCACAAGGATGCAATGCTACATCAACAACATAACAACCTCGATTTAGCATCACTGGAGATATTTGGGTTCTCAAGAATAAAAAGGAGCTTAAAAGGCAACCATTTTGGAATGCTGGATAGCATCACAGAGACCATGAGAAGGTGACTGAATGAGATTCCTGTCGAGATCTTTTATGAAGTGTACCACGACTGGCAGAGGCTCTGGTATTGGTGTTGATGTGCAAGGGTGCTATTTTGCAGGATTTTAGTAACCTGTACTTTGACCTGCAATTAATATTTTTCTGGATTTATTCTAATTATTTTTGAGCAGACCATGTATCATAAAATCTTCATTTACATTTTCCACTTGGCAATTATAACTAATTCATCTTTAACTGCCTATACATATTATATGTGTATGATCTTATCCACAAGTTCAGTCATTTGGACAACACGACATAAAGAATGATGGTTAAGAAGAGAAGGAGGCAGAAGGGACTTAATCTAAAACCAAATAATGACAAGAAATACATCTATTAGTACAAAAAAATAATCACATATATACATATATACAACGGAAGGTTTCTCCTTCCTACCACTGCTTTCGGGCCCTCCTCTGCCTCAGTTCTGTTCCTAATTCCTCTTGAGAAAGGTGGTTGGACCACCGAAAATTCGAGAACCAGTGAGTCCCTCTTTTGTGTGTTTTGGTTTCTGTGTTTGTTATGACTATCAGTGAATTTACTATACATATATACATACATACATATAAATAAATAAATATATATATATATATATATTCAAACTTGAAAATCCTGCCATACGGCGCACAAATATTCATTCAAACAGAAATAGGTATAAGGAAAGGGGATAGGAAAACACATAAAAGGCAAACACAGGACATGTGGGGAAGGCGGTTTTTGAGCAGATCACGAAAGTATAAATATTTCCTTATCCGGGATTTGAACCACGGACCTTCCACTTTCCGGGCGGATGCTCTACCTCTTGAGCTAATTAGGAAACCTGATTTACCTTGAGATCTGCAATCTTATAAAGCGCCAAAGTGCTCCGATAGATGTTGCCCGAGAGATGGCGTTATGGAGCTGTTTTTACCCACCAAAGGAGAAATAAACGGGACACAAGAAGGGGAAAGGATAGTAGAAAAGCATTCATACGATATTATAAAGGATAGGAACGGTGCGTTTCATGGTACGCATAGCCAGAAGAAGAGACGAGCCACATTGGCCAAACACATATAGTATTCAAACTTGAAAATCCCGCCATACGGCGCACAAATATTCATTCAAACAGAAATAGGTATAAGGAAAGGGGATAGGAAAACACATAAAAGGCGAACACAGGACATGTGGGGAAGGCGGTTTTTGAGCAGATCACGAAAGTAAAAATATTTCCTTATCCGGGATTTGAACCACGGACCTTCCACTTTCCAGGCGGATGCTCTACCTCTAGGTATATATATATATTGCAATATATATATATATATATATGAATATATATAGTATATTCATATATATATAGTATATTCATATTGCTATCATTCACTATAATATATATATATTGCAATATATATGTATATATATATGAATATATATAGTATATTCATATATATATAGTATATTCATATATATATATATATAGTATATTCATATATATATATATATAGTATATTCATATATATATATATATATATATATAGGTGCAATACTATAGTCTAGCATAGAGTTTAGGTCAAAGCATAGAATTAAGATTAAGTCATTTAATAAAGGCTCTCTTACCTGATACAAAGTGACTTCCTGCACAAATTCATTAGTTGATCGACTCATAAAGTCAAAAAACACATCTTGTTGAACATCACGGTTTTTATCCACAAAACCCTCCACATTATATGTTACACAGCCAGCATAATGTTGAATTCCAAATTCCTTTTCCCAATTCCTCCGGTCATCACCTTTGAAGTAATTTGGATGTCCTTCAAATTCAGCATGTAAGTTTGTGAGGTAAGCAGTATCAGATCCCTGAAAGGTATTGGAAATGCAAATTATTATCAATGAAATATCATGGGAGCTGTACTATAACACAATGATTCACAACAGAAAATAAATCACTATTCAAATCAATAATTTCTAAGACGTTATGCACAGTTTAACAAAATACATGTAAAATATGCTAGGGTCAAAAATGACAAAGTATTAGAGGAAGTCAATCATTTCTGATTCCTTGTCAAGTAATGGGAAGTAATCAATTGAAGAGTGCTAGTCATGGCCATATCTATGGCCACTCTTCCAGGTATTTGCACTCTCAAATGGTTACTGTCAATAAATTACAACCACTAATCAAAAGCCTTGAATCCTAACTTTTTTATACAATTCAATTTTCTACAAAATATATGTTTAAATACATATTCCCAGGACCCTGCAGCTCATAGAGGAACAGATTAGGTTAAAAGAACAATTAGAGGACTACATCTATTTATGATGAGATATATAAAAAAATATCTGCAAATTTGTATAAACAACATTATAACAAAAGAGATAAGGACACAAAGGTACTTGTTTGAGTAACACAGCCTGAATGATAGATAAAGAAAGTAATGATAATGACTGAGTAAAGTAATACATAATCATTTAGGACATAACATCCCACATAAATCTTTCAAATATATTTAAGAACATTTAAGAGAGTGAATACATTTCATGACATAAGGTACCTCTGGTACTAAGTGGACTTAATACTATAAGTTGCTGAAAGTAAGGTGCTGACATGTATATTAATTAAGCACCTGCATCATTGGCATGGATATGAAAATTTAGAATAAGTGCACCATTTGAGTGTAATAGGCCATGTTTTCATTTAAAGATTTTGGTTACTGAAGAAATTTGAACTAAAGATTTTAAATGTCAAACGAATGGTTTGTGGCTTGAATAGTAAGTAAATCAAGGGCTCCATTTACCAAAAGTGGAAATACATCACTGTTTTCCATCCAGATAAGTAATTCATCATCACCATGACAAGTGATGGCTGTGTAAAACACTAATAGACTTTGTTTGCAATGTTTCTGCAACTGATGCTCAGCTGATGCATTCCCTTGTTTAGTCATATTCCCTGGTACCCATAATTTGTCAGATCAAAATTGCAATTTAAGTAAAAATAGTTCATTTGAGTTCCCATGCTAAAATGGGAGGTCACCTTAAAACCAGTGGTTAAATCAGTGGTATCAAAATGAGGATTTTTTGAAAAGTCTGTGCAAACATGAAAGCGACAATGTCTGTCAAATGATGTAATAATTTTTTATTCACAATTTATTTTTCAAAAATGTTATCTTACATTATTATTGTAAGGGAAAGTAATGTATATGAGGTACAAGTTTATCTTGTTGAAACCAGTATTGAATCAGCTGCAACCATTGGAATTTGAAACTTATTGAGTTTGTCTAAGGCAATAAATTTTACTTTTAGGTTTACTTATTTCATCAGAATCCTTATTAAATACAGTACTTATTGTGTCAAGACTCCATTATATAATAATGTAAAATATGACCTGTATGATTTTTAATAATAATTTCTAAAATAAAGCATGTGAGGAATAAACTGCAAGTAATCTGCATTGAAAGATTATTAGCAACAAAGGCAGCCCTGTTATGACATGTTGTTAGACAGATGTTGACACACTCTTTACATATTCTCTGGTGTTTGTGCATAAATATAATTAAGATCAATGCACTCATGGAAAAATAACAGCCATAACAGAAATATACTGCACCTTTTCTTGATATTTTTTCATTTCTGACAAGCATTAAATGTGAAACTTAGCACTGAAAAAAGTAAAGGAATAGAGAAGAAAAATTCATCAACTATATGCATGGTATATGGCTTGAGGAAACATCATAAGATGAAATTATGTAGGAATAATTGTCTTTTGTGAATGTTGTCAGCAGCCTTTTCTGATACACAATAAATGATAAAGTTTCACAATGCTGATTCATAGAAGGCCTTCTATGTGAACAGATTGTAGTTTACCAAGGAATATAAAATTGTTCTACAGTTTCTTAATATATAAGTAGGAAAAAAACCGATACCTTTGGCATATGACACTGCTCCGTAAGTAGTTTCAAAATGCAGCGAGGTGGCTTTTCGATTAACTCCAAACAACTTGTGTTGTCAGTGAATTGGATATGAGAAAATTCAATTCCTTCTTCCTCATACTAAAAATAAATTAGGTACAGTAATGGCATTATGACAAAAAAATAATACATACAGTGAAAACATTATGGTAAGTATTTAGATGAATCAACTTCATGCATTAACTATTTTAGATAAAAAGTATTGTTCAGCTTTCTAGTAGAAAACAAATTTTTGCTGAAAAAATGGCCAGATGAATCTTTTGAATGGCCAGATGAATTTTTAGAGGAAGATATGTCGACATTCACAAATATCACCAACATGTTTTAAAATTTTAAATAAAAAAAGCCATCATTTTAAAAAAATACACCAAAATGCAACTGAAATCAATAAGAATGTATATGAAAATTTCAACTCTAGGTCTTTCTTTAAATGTATGAAGCTGAGATTCATTAAAGGCACTAAAGACGCAAATAAAAAATATTATGGTATGTTGATGTAGCAAAATACACTTACTATTTCTTGTTCCAAAGCAAAAACGTAATGGTTAAAAAACTTGTGTAACTTCTCATTTGTGTAGTTGATGCACAGCTGTTCAAATGAATTGACCACAAAATTTTCAAAACCAAATATGTCCAACACTCCCAAAAATCTGGAAGAATCCTGCCCAGGATTGGTACAAGTATTGATATGGTTGACCAGCCAGGCAAAAGTTCTTGAGTAGAGTGCCTTGGCCATTGCATGGCGATTTTCTCTTGCCTTCAGTAAAAAACATTGATAAAGATAAAAGTAGCAATTATTAAACATGATTTTAACAAAAAATTCTATTGAAAATCAGCTTTTTAGAGAAAGGGCTTAATAGTAGATTCATTTTATAATCAATTAAGAATATCTGCTTTTGAAGGAATGTCTGCTAAGGGAGTATTGAAAATAACATGTAGTTGCTTAAACATTCCAGTGGTAATTTTTAATGTTGTTAATATTTAATTATAATTATTAAATGAGATTTGACTATTAGATAAATAATTCAAAAACATATAAATCAACTTGAGGTGAGTGTACATATTCATTATGGTTCCATAAAAATCGATTCCACATTTAGGTATTATTACTCTACTTCATTTAGAAATCTCATGAGTGAATCCTTTACTTTTATTTAAGGTGTAAAATTTTAGAAACATTGACCAGTACAAATTATAGGGAGCATATACAAATTGAGAATATTTTTTCACTGTTATGAAATTAAAAAATAATACCAGGAGGAAAACTATTGTTTCATTTTGGTATAAAAAATTTTGAATCATTAAATGCCAAAATATCATGTTTTCATTTAATTTCACAATTATTATTTGCTGTGAATTGATTTTTAACAAAAAGACACCATTAAACTCATTCGGGTTAGGAAAATTCAATTGACATCTCTCAGAAAGAAATAGGTGCAGACTCATTTCATTATATTTAATTTCAGTCAAGTTATCTCAATTCCATAAGTAAATTTATTTCTGCTACATTATTCAAAATAATTTTAATAAGTCAAATCTTCCTATAGCACCCATTTCACATGAGAATATTGGCAAAGAGGAATGATGAAGTTCTAAGTGATTTTTTTGTGCTTACCTTGTTACAGTTCTACATACAGCTATCTATTGTATAGAAGGTTAATTATGTCAAAAGTGTAAAAAAAATCCATTATAAAAATTGATAAACAAGAGAATAGTTCACTGACCTCCTGTAGTTTGAGGGGAATTTCTGTAATATTTCCTCGCACATTTATCTGCCTAAGAAGGGTCACGTGGTTGAGATCTTCAACTTGAAGTCCTAAGAGGGTTGCCACTGTCTCCAAAACTTCTTTATCATCTGCAGCCAATTCACATTTCTCTCCATCAATGTCCTGAAAAGAGAAAGATATTCCATAAAATGCATTTACCTAGTAAAATATAGGCAAATATGTTTGAAAACAAAAGGATATGAAGGAGTATAGAAAATCTCAATTTTTATAAAGGAATTTTGAAAACTACAAGACAAATTATAAATTCTTGATTGTATACTATATGTGGTTATGCGATTATAATACTTTACAAGAAAAAATTATTCTTTCTGAAAATATTATATAAAATGCCACTGAGTTCATAACATATCTCAATGAGTGTTTGGCAAGTGTTAGAGTAATGATATTTTTCAGTATTTAATGTTTATGGTTTCATATAAATTTTTTAAGCCTCTTGAAAATGATTATTTCTCAGACATACTATATAGATATCCTGGTAGGAACACTGATGTCTAGAAGACATCATTGGGGTTTTCACTCGGCCAAAGATCAAAGCTTGGTTTTTTTAATTTACTTATTTATTCTTAGTCCAAAAACAACACTCTTTGGCCTTTACATCGGCCTTAACAGTGACATCAGTGGAGATGATTGCAAACACCCAGGCCCCAGGTGGAGAAAAACCCACCCAGGCTGGAATTGAACCCACGGCTCTTGGATTGGTAGATGAGGGCGTTACCCCGCTGCTACCAGGCTGGTTTAGGAAATCAGAAAAATAAATACGCTTCAATTTAGCTCATTCATATTTAAACCCATTCACAGTGATCAAAAATAATTTTAAAGTCATTTACTTTGTGGTTTCACATCACTTTCCAACTTTGCCATTTTTTATATCTGTAACTTGAAAAGAATACAGAAAATATCTTGAACAGGTCTCGAAGATATTTTGAAGAGGCCTTAAATTTTCATAATGATGTCTTTGAACAAATATTTATACTTTCCTACCATTACCTCCTTTTCAATATGATAATGCCAAGTGAATGCAGATAGGGGAGGCTAAAGACATGGAGAAAAAGGAAACAACTACTACAGAAATACTTGACTCATCAGCATGGGTCACTTACGGAAAATTGCAAATTTCCAAGCCACAAGATGGCAGAGAGTACACTGTAGATCCCATCACTCATTTCATTTGGCACTTGTAGGATGTTGAACGCCAAACGCAGGGCATCAAACTTACGGGCATCATTTACGCCATCCATTTTGATGCACCCAGACTGATTTAGGTAGTTGTAGAACTCAGGTGGCTTCAACTGAAATTGTGTAGCTAACTCTCTGTTGTTCTAGAAAAAGGATGGTAATCATGGTATTAGTAAAGATACTATAAGTAAATGATTTCTTTAGATGAAATTGTAACAACACGCAAAAGAAGAATATTTTCAAACTTTCTCTGACACCTTCCAGTGCTATGCTGTGAAATATTATTTCTGGAATGACTTGCCAATGCTAATTCCTTTTTTTTTCAAATTTAAGGTCTAGCTTGACTTAATGAGTGTATAATTGAGTTCTATTTTTATTGCATCTATTGTAGAGAAATAACTTTCCTAATTTTAATTGATCAGTGAATTGAGTTGTTTGAGAGTCACTCAAAGACAAGTACGAGCTCATCGTATTAGCTCATTTGAAGCATAAACCACTGATAAACTTATGGATTAAAGAGAGATGAAAACACAAAGGGAAAAGAATAGAAAGGAGATGTCATAAAGAAGAATGATATTTGTGACACTTTCAGAGAACAAAACTCAGTGCAATTACAAAATTACATAGAATTTAATCATCATCATAACTACCCATACATGACTAAGGTGGTACTATAATGGGGCAAATAAATTATTGGGGTTTAAAATCTGTCACAAATATAGAAGAAATAACACCCTTGCCATGAACTTGGAACTCACATGGAAAACTGCAATTGCTTATTGAATGAACTATGAATTATATGTTCATCTATTTATTCATTATTTATTAATTTCACATTAATCCAAAAAGCTGCACTTTGACCTTAAAAACGGTCTTTTTAACAATGATATAACAATATAAATAATTACAAACATCCAATCCCTAGATGGAGAAAAGCCCACCTAGGCAGGAATTGAATCCTTGACCTCTGGGTTGGCAGGTGAGGACATTACCCCAGGTTTACATTCATAGAGTATTTAGTTCATATAGTATATAAGCTATATGGATTGGTTATCTAAAGAATTGGTTTGACTAGGGAAGGTATCATGTACCACAGTCACTCTGAAACTTTTGGATAAAGAGCAAAAATATCTTTACCTTGAAGAAAATGTAATATAACAATTGGAGGTAACTGATAGGTCATAAAATCTATTGAGTTTTAAATATTAACACACAATACTATATTAGGAAAATTCTCCCCTATCTTATGGTTAAAAATCCAATACTTGTAAAAATATAATCATATAGATATTTAAATTCCAAGAAACTGCGGGAGATGCCACAACAGTAACTTTTAATGGAGTCATCCGCTAACGTGCATTTCAATGCAACAATTTCAGTGTGTTAAAATCATTCACCTTGAGGGATCCAGGTTCGAATCCCAGTCAAGGCAAATGATTTTTACACTCTGAAATTGTTGCATTGATCTAGATATTTAAATACTGGCGATAAAATATTTTTATTTACGTTAGTTATCAAGGCTTTCAATAATTAGTTCCACTTAAATTCTCTGTTTTTACGGTTTACACAAAAAAAGACCCTTTAAAATTATTCAAGATATTAAAAAATAAAATGTTATATTTCTACAGATCACTTGCATAGATAGTGATTGGTTTTGCTCTAAAAAACAATGCACTATAACTGTACAAGGGCCAGATGTTACTTTTTTAATTAATCTATTTAAAAATCCTTTACCAGGTATTCATGATCATATGACATGGTTTTGCATGAATCAGCTAAATATATTTGACCAAAATCAATAATAAAAAAATAAAAATTCATTGGGTAATGATGTATGCAAATGAAACTATTTACAAGATATTGTCAAGCAATTCAAGAATACTGCTGATTACTTTACTCAGCACAATTCAATGTTAACTCCAAAATCATGGAACTCAGTAAGTTATATAACCTGATGAATATGTTAATACATATTTTAGAGAGATTGAAGTATATAAAATAATATTATGTGCTAAATATTCAATGGATAAATATTTTACCAAATGCTGAAATTGAAGAAATGCATCTACCATTGAAGCAGAACAACTTTAAGCAGCACTCACCACAGCACCAGCGGTCAACTGGTAGAAGACATGGTAATTTCTCTCTTCTGGACTTTGGAAGGTTATCCTGGACTGCTCCAAGAGGTAATCCTGGATGATGCACCCCTTGATCATCCAATGAGTGTCAAAGCATACCTGCATGAACTTCCCAAAGCGGCTTGAGTTGTCATTTCTCACCGTTTTAGCGTTTCCTGCACAAAAAATAGTTCACACACTGTAAAAATTCCAATGTCATCCATCACCAGTACTATAGAAACTTATACAGTATAGGAGTATGCACTTGAAAATCCCTACCATGCATTATTAATGTACTCAACATGTACTTTTATGATAATTTTAATAAGTGAAATTGTATGAAGAAATGTTCTTGCTTGTGTTACAAGACAAATAGATAAGAAATATCATTGAATGTTGTATTAATACGGAATACAAGGCCCACAAAGAGCAGCTAACGCCATTATGCTACAGAAACATCAATCCTTGTAAGGCATTTAAATTATTTTCCATTATGGATGTCTCCAGCTATAACTCAACCGTTTTATTGAAATATAACTTGGAGGAGGACCGACATAAAAATTTTACTACACACAATCATGCTTGGAAGACTTTGGCACAAAAATATAACTTAAATTCCAAGAAACTGCGGGAGATGCCGCAACAATAACTTTTAACGGAGTCATCCGCTATGTGTGCATTATAATGCAACAATTTCAGAGAGTAAAAATCATTCGCCTTGACCGGAATTCGAACCCGGATCCCTCGATATCCGGCCGAGTGCTTTAACCAGTACTTAAACTATACTAACCAGTACTTTAACCATAACTTAAATTGTTTTATGGCATATGTACCTATCAAAGAATTGGAATTTTACATTGTCAGCTGACAATAACAATATACTTTTACTATCAAAGATATATTGGGGATGATGCAATGGCAGCCCAGTTGGTAGAATATTCAACTGCAGACAAGAGGATACTGGGTTCAAACCTAGATATTTTGGATAAGACGAATCTGGAAAACTTCAAGAGACACAGGTTAAAGGCCTTTCTCCCTACCCTGAATTTGTTCCACAGTAGGGCTTACAAAAAAGTGAGCTCCACTCTCTTTTTCAAACCAACCTTTAAATTGACAACTGTGGTTTATTGGAGGGGACAAATGTAAAGAAAATATCATCTTTAGTGGAGCAGGAACACATTTCAATGGTCGCGAAAGAAAGATGCAGCTGTTGGAAATGACAGAAAGGAAATTCATTATCATTGGTGTTCCACATGCACTGGATTTTGCAGATGTTTCAAGACGATTTTATGCTCAACAGATTCAGGCGAGATTTTTTCTTATAATGACAATGCTCTGCATTGACTTATCCCGCCAACTCATCGAATTCAGTCAGAACTTTAATCAATAAGAATGCTTTACCCACTGGGATGGCACTCTGTTAGACCTCATACTTATGCCAAATTTAGTCTTCATAGCCTGTCCACAGACACCTCAGTAAAATATAACATTGTAGTAATAAAAATTATTGAAAAATATTATATCAATCCCAATTTCTTTTCGAATAATAGAAAACTGATAGTTGGGTTAGTTAAAGATTCACCAGTTAATTTATCTCCAGTAAATCGGTAAACATGTACTATATTTTAAAATTGCAATTTCCTTGCATTTGCAATAATTTATCTTCTAAAAACGGAATAAATGCGAATGATTACATATGTGCTACTCGGTTAACGTTGTTTTTGCTCGCTAAATACTACTTCCGAGATAAACCACTCGGCAAGAAGGCATACACAAATTACCTAATGCCGATTAATTAGATCCTTGATGGAGTTCCTGCTTTGAATATTTCCTGATGGTCATAGTAATAATGTCAAAAAGGCATATCTCCACGCAATTAATGCAAGTTCGAAAAATTACGGAAAATTTAATACACTCGTGATAAACACAAAATACCAAGTTTTTCGTGCCTCCGTCTCTACGTTTTTTGCACGACGGCTCGCGAATAATCGGAATGAAAAATTTTCGATAGTGTTTGCTTAAACATTGCACAGTCTCGAGGATAGATGCTGTATCTGGAATTTGTGATGAGTAGGAAAGAAAATACTTTGCTATGCTGCACAATATAAAGTTATTTGTTTCAATATAGTGTATCATCATTTTCGCAAAAAGCAAATAAATGTATACGTATTGGGTAGAATATAGCTAAGTATAGTCTTTCCTAATCATCATAAAGGATCTCCGCAAATTAACGCAATACACCACTGCAAACATCTGGAATTTGTATTTCAACAGATAAATATTATTTAGACTAATATACATATATATTAATATAAAATTCTCTAAGGTGAAGACAAAATTCACCTGATATCGTCCAAAAAATCACTTCCCATGATCAATAAAATAACCGCACTGTTTTCCCGTTTCCATAAGTCCTGATCAAACGGACTACTCCCTCGCTGCTTCTGATCGAAACCATTGCTACTTGTACAGTCCTCCAACCTTGGATTCGTAGCGTTGCCATGGATCAATTAAGAATTCTCGGGATCGAGGAACACTGGGGGACCGAAGAATTTCTCAGAATTTAGTTTCCATGAACATCCTAATCGATTAAATTTGAATTACAATCCTTGAACCCAAATTTAACGTAAACATAAACACAGAAGATAAGTAACGGCAGGGGTGCATTAACCACGATCACTAATAGTTCAAATATTTTAATTAATTCATGACATTAAATAAATATAAAAATTCCGCAAAAAAGACTTATTATCTGCACCACTTGCAAGTCCATAAAATTAGTAAACCTTTTTTTCCTACAACTACATTTTCCAGTAAATAATAATTTATGATAAAATTTAAATACAAAATATATTTATAACTATCAACTTCCCATTTATTATTAATGGTAATTATTTAAATGATATTAATACGAATAATAGAAAAACTAAAAATTTTATTGTAATATAAGGGGTGAAAATGTCGTCAGTTTTTTTTATCTAGGAAATAATCCTAAATAATCCACTGGTTGATATTTCTCGAAAGAAATTACTTATCTCAAATTTCTTCAGCGATCTTTTTCTGCTTAATATGTTTACATTTCTTCTTACACATATGTGGGAGTGTGTAGATTAGGGTGGCACAAATGCGAAAATTCATGTACGCAAGAAAAAAATTCACACGAAATTGAAATTTATCATTCCGCTAAGTTAAGTGCAGGAACCTCCATCAGCGGAAGGAAGGAAAGCGCAAAGAGTCCAACAGAGTGGAGTTGGAGAATTCCTGCCTCGGTAAGAAGGATATATTTCCTAATCCATGACAGCGAACCCTGAAACAGCAAATCCTACGATCCCTTTTTAAAACCCATGTTACTAATTACCAATGTCTACGATTTCTCTTCCCATAACTAGATAGAAGTAGTCTATCAATCATAGTACCAAAAACCAATTTTTTTACTTAAGTATTTCCGTAATTATTAAATTTTGAGCACTGCCGACTTGATAATCTTTTATCCAAAATCAACTGCATCGTCACATCCTGCAATACAATATGTACCATTTACTTTCACAATTCCTTCCATTACAGTGCAATAATTTCAGATTGTAAAAGTCATTTGCCTTGACGGGGATTCCATCCGAGTCCTTTAGCCAGTTAAGCTACCGAGACGTCCTCGTACACTCTCGAGATTTGGGAGCTTTAAAGGAACTAGATGTTATGACGAAACACCGTACACACAATGTCATGAACGTAGCCGTGCGCGATGCGCCATAGTCCACGAGGTTAAAGCCAACTTTAAACACTACGAGTGTTTGACAAATTCCAAGAAACCGCGTGGTGTGGCGCGGCAGTAAGTAATTTAGCATAGTAATCAACAATTAACTGCTGGTGGGAGGCTAGGCTCTTACCCTCCCGGAATGTAAGAGGACGCCTCGGTAGCTTAACTGGCTACAGCACTCGGCCAAGCATCGAGAGGTATGGGTTCAAATTTAGGTCAAGGCAAATAATTTTGACGCTCTGAAATTGTTACGTTGCAATACACATTTAGCGGATGACTCCGTTAAAAGTTACTGTCGCGCAGTTTTTTGGAAATATTCCCATCTTCATCCTGATAAACTGGTCTACAATAAATACCATGGCACCACATTCATCCCCTTAAACCCTACCATATTTGTCTGAAATATTTTTCTATATCTCTCAAAATTTCCGAGATATTACTGGATTCCATTTTAATTGCCTCATTCTGTACATGATTCATATGCAAAGGCCCCGAGATCTGTCGTTAACAGAGCTATTTTTGGATAATTACCAAAGAAATTAAAAATGAAACTCAGGGACGAGTTTCCGGGTGCGAGCATGGTGTCCCTATGGTATCTCGTTAATTATTTAAATTTCCCGCTAACTCAAATATCTCTCAGCGTAAGACACTGTAAACAGTGGAAGACCGCATCATTCTCTGCGCCTTCCATCTTAATTTATGAAAGACCCTCTAATGGATTTGGAGGACATTATTTGTTTGTATAAATTAGTTGATTTAAAGGAGTATCTACATCGGGATCTGGGAAAAAATATTTTGAAGCCAAAATGACCAATTGGGGGCCAAAATTATTTGCAGCAACGTAATTTGACGTAAATTTGAAGTAATCTTAAACTAAATCTACTCTACCATTGTGTCTCAGAAAAAGTTGGCTAGTGAACTTAATTGAGCTCCACCATAAGGATCGTTGGAGTAGAGCGCTGGGGAATATAAAAGGTATCAGAAGTAAATAATATTAAATAGAATAACATAATAATAATAAATATTTAAAATAAAACAATTTGTAATGAACAGTAAATATTTTTCATTGCTTTGACTAATTATTAAATTAAAAATGACAATTACAGGCATTGCCGCAGAATAAAGTGACATTTCTCCTTAGTAACTCCATTTTCCATATCTCGTACATCTTAACGGGAAAGTTCTAATTTCTCTCTGGCATTCTCAACAAAGATCCAAGTACAAATCAATGGTAAATCTATTCAGTCAACTGAAAATATTTAACGGAAAACCGTGTGCTGCATCAATCTATTTGAAATAAGACTCTTTTGTGATTGAATGCTAAAGATTTAAAAGGTCGCGGTTCTTAGACACAACGGGTTAGTTTAGACCTGTTTTCTCATCCTGTCATGTCCGTTTCCTCTTTTGAGCAGAGCTTTCTTCCAAATTTACCGAAATAACCAATGGTAACCCAATATTTTCCCGGGGGAAATCATCTATTAATTTTAAGATAACAATTTTTATAGACTTGTAAATGGTTGTTGTTTGAACAAAACATGAGCATGTCAGTCCCAAGTGACAATTGATATCCTTGTTGCGCACTGATGAGACTAACTCATTTTAGCATATTGAACTGGATATTGTATTCAACACAGAGAGAAAGTAGGTAAGGAATCAGTAACTCTATATGTTAAAAATAAACTAAGAATTTCATTAGAAATATTAACATTAAATTTGCTTCAAAAACAAAAATAATTAAAGAATAGCTATATTTTCCACCAGGCAATATTCGCATTGCCACAATTACCACAGCTTACAATCATTGATTCAGAATTTGCAAGTTTGTCACAATTCCAGAAAATTAAACGCAGCTGTTTCTCGTTGACCACCCCGGTCGACAAGGGACTAATGGGTTTCATTATTCATTGCCCTTTCTCCAAAAAAAGATAACGAGCAAAAAAAGGAATGAAATCATTTACTCGCATTTCCAAATATTTATGAACACAGTACTTCAACCATATCATCTCAACTGCCGATAAACTCTTTTATCATTCACATGTTACTATTTGGCTGATGGCATTTTTAGCAACGCCTCATTTGGCACGTCATAGGTAATCGCATGAGCGAAACGACAGGAAAACGTAAATAGTTCAGAAATTATCAATAACTCCGACGTAAAATATATAGCTTAGTTAGATCGTCCAATCGGTGGTGAAGTCGAAAAATGAGTTAGATAATAGAGTTAGAAAATAATTACAGCATCAATAATGTCAATTAACTTGCCACAAAAAGACACTGCGTTACACGCAAATGCGTTTGTCATTTAGTACAACGTGTCACAGTTATCCATAGAAATCATTCTGCTGGACTGAAATTGGAAGTTGGATCTTTAAAATGTAGGTCAGTGGGACAAACAATATATACTGATGGTGAAATTGATACGCATGTATTACTAGATTTTGAAAATTCCATGTTTATAATATCATCGTGGTGGTCTATAAAACACACAAAGGGTCGATGCAATATCTGCAAACGCAGCCAGCACTAATGTATGTTGTCGGTGGTTGTCTCATTCGGTTTGAAAGCGTAAACAGTGCAGATGTCTCTTCAAATGGGTGATAACAAAAAAACTTCTCTGTTACCATTTCAGCAATATAGGGAGACTATAGGAAAGGAGCCGGTAGGGAACTCTTACTCTTTTTCTTCCCCACGTATTTGCAAATTTAAATGCAAAAAAAACATCTCTGGAATCAAAAAAATTAGCATGAAGCTGGGATATTAATGATCGATTTTAACACATTAATTAAGACAAAAAAGTCTTGTACCGTGAAGGGAAACACGCTCGGAAGTTATCGGATTTCTCATCATGCTAACAGGAGGCGGTTGGCGCGAAAGATCGGGTGAAGGACGAGTCCACTCTATTAAAGCAGGAGGGGATCAACTGACGCTGGAGGCTGGGGCACTGGTGTCACACGCCAGGGACTCAAGTTCTAACCCTGGCAGTAGCGTTTTTCCTAGTGGCTTTCCAATTCCTATGTGTGCGGTGTGTGGATGGAACTTAGGGCAGAGTGCACCGCGCGTCGGGGTGGGGGCTGTTAAACTGGTAGGCCTCTTGCCCTCAATGCATTAGGATTAGGCTAATTGGCTTTCTCTCCACATGCCTCCACCCCGAAAAACTCTGTCTATATGCAAAACCCCTTTTTGTATGTAAATCCCACGTGCATTTTTCTCGACCGTACCTTTAAATTTTCTGAAAAAAAATGTCGAAAGCTCTTCGTAAATGCATAATTTTTAGCTTTACTAGCAAACACATCTCGCTCCATGTTCGCATGTTCGAAGGTCTCAGATTCCCCTCATCTTAAAAAGGAGTTCGAAATATGAGTATCAACAAAGTGGACAATTTTTATATAGAATGCACAAAATACAATAAAAAAGAGTACTCATGTTGTCGTACAGAGTTTAGAGAGAGCGATTAAAATATATCCAAAATTTGCGGTAATTTACGACCCAAACAATTACTCATCTCTCCAAATGGCGCCAATTCCTCCAGCTTTCGTAGTCTTCCGTACATCGAGAAGCTTTCTCATGGGTCTCATCTACAATATTGTAAAAAAGGTTTTACTGAGGACCAAATAAACATTTTGCCACCGTGAGACTATTTGAAACGACTCTTACATGCCATAAACAGCAAATTATGCTTAAAATTATGCTAGTAATTTTTTCCTTCCAATTAAATATTTATTTTACCAGTGTCACATATTGTTAATATTTTATCAATTAATGAATTGACTCAAAAACTGTGCGCAGAATAAATTTAAGCAACTATGTCACGGATTAGCAATTCGAACCAACATAATATGTTGGTTAGACTTGCTAATCACCATATATAAGACAGTGACAGTATCATGAGGGTGAGAATAGCTACTGTAAGTTCTTTGTCCGGCTTGACATCGCGAAGGATATTATGTGGATGTTATGGTAAATATAATGTGCTTAACAAGCGCATGAGTGTGATAAGACTATGGCGATGTAGACTTTAAATCATAACTATGACTTTCTAAACAAATTTATGGCAATTTGAAACAAAAAACAGAGCTATTTGAAGTAGTGAGCTCACAGAGATAAACTGTCACACATCTTACGTATCGATGCATGATATTATCTATATCGATACAGGACTCATGGACACATTAAAGCGAGAGAGTGGGGTAAAAAAATCAACATTCAGTAAAAGCGTTTCCAAATATAACAGCCACAAAAATTTTTTTTTTTCGATATGGATATAAAATAAATCTCTCTAAAGCAATATTTGCTATGCGTAAATATGATGAGTAAATGTGACATTAAATGCGATTTCGTCCATATCCGTTTTGAATCTGGGACATAGCAAATGACAATATTCAACTGATGTCCTGACCTCGGACATTAACCAAAAGTACTGCTCCACGGGAAAAAAAATCGTCCAGTTCTTGTATTCTAGAAGTATTTGAAGTTACACAAAACGGCAGAAAGGAGAGTAATTTTTCGGGAATTAAAAGGTTTTTCGATGTAGGATGGGAATGGAAAAATACATCAATGGCGAACTCTGTTTTTCAAAATTCACTAAAAGACTCTTGTTTTCAGAAATTCAATTATACATCCCTGATTTCTTGACTGAAATGCCACTTTTCTTAGGAAGATAAACCGATTATTTTTCATAGAGTACCAGAAGGTATTTTCACCATTTTAAATTCAATTTTTATTGAAAATTTTCCTTATCAAGTAATTAAGATAATCAAAATGACAGAAAATTCAGAAGACTCTTAGAAACCCAAAAAAAGTGATAACTCAATGGGGTCAATCTTTGACTCAATCCCAACTACTCCTGAGGTCAGAAAGTTATTATAATTTTATTTTTACTCGTTTTGTTCGACTGACAAGGGAGTATACAGACAAGTATAAGAACAAAGGCAATGGAGGACATACAGAAATAGAGAATAGATGGCATTGGCGTCTAGAATTGAGCGTCCGTGGATTGGTTATAAGCTCAACAGATTGAAAAACAGAAGAGGCCTCCTGAAGAAGATTGGCGAACCAATACTTGGGCCAGATGAAAGGATATATCAAAGAAAAACATTGGCATTGGCGTTGGGTAGGTAAGAATGAAGAGCAGCATTTGACAAACCCAATTAAAGTGATACTTCAATCGCCCAACAGATGGTACCTAGACTGGTTCCGGGGAGTAGTACGCTAAAGATCTAGTGAGCTATCATATGAGAGGCGAATAAGTATAGAAGAGGAGAAAGGGGGATTCGCAGGACAGAGGAGAAACATCAGATAGAATGGACAAACTCTGGTAAACAAAGAATTTGTTACGAGGAAAGTACGTAAGGGAAGGCCCCCATTAAAAAGGTTAAGGGATAAATGAACGAACGAAAAAACTTGGATTCTATTAGGGTGAAATAATCAAGAAATGGTTATGAAAGAATGGAGGGCTAGAGACAACTAAATTTCAGATTTAAGATTTAATTAAAGATAGAAGTACTGATGTTGACGTTAATTAAATTACTGCTCTGTCGCATAACGTCCATTTACGGCGCGGACGGATAAGGTTATTTCGTCACTCTGCTTGCTCAAGAGCACAGGTATAAGCCACAGCAAGGACTGATATTATTACGTTTTGAGACACATGAAATCGGTTCATTTCAGCAGTTTCAGCTCAGATGAAATTAGTGCCTGATAAATGAAAAGAGATATCGTGTTTTTCCAGTATTCGTTTTATTTAACATTCACAATGCTTTCCAACGTCAAATACATCATTATTAGGTGTATATACGAGGATGAAGTCTTGAACGTTGACACATGTGAATCGTTTCTAATAAAAATAACATAGGGCAAACACATTACCTATTTTTATTCACTATAAATTTCCACAAATTGGAGCTAGTCATTATATCTAATACTCGCTTTCCGATAGTTATTATCTGGTAAATAATGATAAATTTATCAATACAGTACCAAAACACCTGTGACTTTACTCGTTTCTTCCAACTAAGAAAGGAATAGACACAGAAGTAGGAGAAGAGAAAAGAGTAAGTAGAACGCTCGGAAAGGGAGAATAGATTCAATAGGCATACATTGAGAGCTGATGGATTTGTTAGGGGCATAGAACATGAGAAATTAGAAGAGACGGCGGCAGAAGGAAGGCAACGAGGAATATTTACAGGCCACGTAAGGAATGTAACCATGTACAAGAGCTAACAGGCCGTAACGGAACTAACGTCGGGTAGGTATGGATGTAGAGCTACAGCTTACCACTCGCACTGAAAAAAAATCGCCAATTACTTAACAGATGATGCTAGAATCGGGTGCAAAAGATCAAATATGTTGGCCAAATGGAACAGTCAAATGAGAAGGGAAGAGGTATGCATAAGAGCACGAGAGGAATAGAAATACTCTGAGGGAGGCTTGCACCATTGCCTTCAAACAAGACGGCCAAATAATCTTCGGATTGAAAACAGAAATGCTATTGGCGCGGCGCGAATTCGAACAAAGGTATGGCCTCCCTCGCCCTCTTTAAGTCTCTCTTACCGAATGCCTCCAGGATGGTGTTGGCTTCCAGGATCTGCTGCTCGACCCACGTGCTCACATTGCTCGTCACGGAGCACAGGTACTGCAGGATGAACTTGGTCGTTTCAGTCTTGCCGGCGCCGCTCTCCCCTGAGATCACGCACGACTGGTCCGTGGCATCGCACGCCTGCAGGGAGGAATAGGCGGCCTGGGCGAGGGCGAACACGTGCGGCTCCAGCGCCGCCATCTTCTTGCCCTGGTACTGGAACACCTGCTCCTGTGGGATGGAGAGAAGGAGTGTGAGCGAGGCGAATGGAGTGAGTGCGGGGCGAGAGAGGGATGTTTGAGCGGTGGCGCGCCCAAGCGGCCGGGCCCGGACGCACTCACTTTTCCTTCCCTCCGCCCCATCCCATTCCCCTCCGTCACAACCCGCACTCGCCCCCAGAGCCCTCTTGGGGCGCGGAGGGGAACGAACGACTACCGAATTGAACGGCGATCGAGGGAATCGGGATTGTCGATTTGTTGCAAATTGGTATTCCACCATTATCCGTAATGAACTCCGCCTTTTAAACTGCAGTAATTAACGTGAAGCTACGTTTGATGAGTGAAGTCAAAACTCACGTCATTACACATCCTTTAGTCAGTTAGAATATATAGTCTTGAAGTGTTAAAATAGTTAATAATTTGCTAGGTGAATGATACAAAATTCCTAGATAACAAATTCAATGTGTTCCTGAACGAGTGGAAAGGTGAGGCGCCACAAGACTGTAAAATAGCTCTCGTCCAGAACTACCTCAACACCATGATAAAAACCAAACCAACATGTATGGAGCCATTTGGTGAATGAAATGGCATGAGAAGGAGAGCCGCTTACTTTCTCAAAGACAAATACAGCTTCCGAAAATTTACGACACTGGAAAAATCACAGATTTCTCTTGATGGAAGGGTCAACAGACATCATGCAAATTTGGACTCAGAATCTCCAGTCATTTGCCTAATCCACTTTCTCATGGCCAAATAAGCTCAATCAAATGGTATTAATTAATTGTTTTTTAATGTAAATTAAAGCCTCTTTCTTTGAGACTTTGAAGCATCTGGACTGGTAACATGGAGGATGTTTGCGCTGAGATGAGGAATTCCGAAACCTCTGGTTATCCTTTAACAGGGCATACGTAGTGCATGAAGCGATTCAAGGCTCCTAGTGAGAACGCATATTGCAAGTACATACACTATTGCCCTTTAGGCAGGAATTCGCTTTACTATTCAGGAAGGCATCAACATTTACTCCATTAAGAAGTTTCATGATGAGCATGCTTATCTTCATGGTCGAGATGAATTTTCCTCGATCAAAACATTTCGTTGTTTTTTTCTATCATCTTTGTATTTACGGCCATTTTATCAGACCTATGAATATATTTATAATAATATGGATACCAACGTATGTTATACGAGAATTATAATGTAATGCGCATTTGAGCACAGAATGCATTTCAATGCATGAAAGATTTCCCCCATATTTGTGGATGAAAACGATGAAATCATGCTTGGATTACGGTGGGAAGAGTAATGTGTGCAATGCAAGCAGTAGTGTGGTAATTAGTATTAGTTTAGTATGTATACTGTGAAGGTACAACATACAAACCGAAAAAGTAAAGAATTTCGTGAAAGCGTAATACATTTATCACAATTAAAAGCCAATCATTTACAAATGACAAGTGAAGAACATTAAGATTTATTGCCACATGCTCTTTATTTTTCATTCCAGAAATTAATACACACATTTTCAGTGCAACTGTGAATAAAGATTGATGAAAAGGATCTGGTGTTACTGGTGCTATAAACACCAGTCCCCAGGAATTGGTGACTCCTGCAGTATAGGCAACTCTCCATGACACTTGAGAACTTTATTTTGCCTATACTTCAGGATGTTCTCAAAAAACAAATAAGTTGCGCTTTGCCATGTGACCATCGCAGAACCGCTTTTAATTGCGGATTAATAAGTTCCATTCAAACATCAATGAATTAAATATATTTACAAACTAAATTTAGAAAATTCACCAATAATATAGAAAACACGCATCTGAATTTGTTGGCAAAAAAGGCGCAAAATGCATGCATGCACTTTCACAAAACCAGGAGAATCACAAAATTAGTAACTTCTAGCCTGAAACGTATTAATCAATTATTTCTATAAAACAAACGATAAATAATATCTGTATACAAATTCATATATTCGATAGGTCGGTAAAATTCCAGAAAATGAATGTTCTACTTGGAAAGTAGAAACTAGACTTCATAGCCCAAAGTTCAGACCTTTCCTATTAATATTAAAGTTCATTGTCTTGAGTGACTTTTATTATGCATAGGAATATTGTACGTTTATAAATAGTGTTTAGTTGCGATTGGTAACTTATTTAACTTTATGATGACGTTTTATAATAAAAATAGGCTCTTCATTTAACTATAAAATGCCAGTAATTCTGTCCCGTTCGACCCCGTAATAGTAATCAGCAAATGTATACTCTGAAATTCCCGCGGAAAAGCTGAGAGTACTAAGCGAGATATTTTCCAAGTTCTGTCCTTTAAACTACTTTTTATAACACGCTGTCAGCGGTGTTTCTATATCACAATCTGTTTGATGACACATGAAATTTTAAATTTGCGTTTGTAAAAAAATATTGCCCTGAAGAATAAGCATTCACAGAATTAAAAAGGGAAAGTTTATCCATTCTCACAATTAGGGGTTTCCGGGTTCATTTCTTCATCATCCTCTATGGTTTTATTTATCCTTTTATGTAAATCTTTATTTTTCATCTTATAAATGTTAGCAATAAATTTATATGCAAATCCTATTCTAGAGTATTAAATATTACTTCAGGGTTCAGTAAAAGAAGTTGGAATGCTTTCATATTGTGTCAAGAATCACATTTTATCCTTCTCTGAGAAAGATCGGATATAATTACAAAATACATTATATATATATATATATATATATATATATATATATATATATATATATATATATATCAGGTAATCTACCGGTTAAGGTAGGTTTTTGGATGGACACAACTATCAAATAAATATTTTATAACTCAAAAGAAAACCCAATCCAGCAACCTAATCTACATCAGGTCCCTCTTCATCTCTGTGTACTTCCTTCATCCCGTCCAACATCCCTATCCTGTTCCTGCCCTTTCCTCGTTTGCCTAACATTCTCCTCTCTATTACCTTCTCCAACATTCCACTACCGCTCAATACGCCTTTCATCCATTTTTCCTGCCTCCATATAAATATAATTAATACAATTATATGCATACACAATTATAAAGTAAATTGGAAGATTTGAAGAAACTCTATTACTTCTAATTTTTAATTAGCTACTATTAGAAAGCAATAAATAGTTGCTTTCTCGAGTCAATGAAATACTATCAGATTATTAAAATATCATTTAATAGCCTTAATAATTTCGTCTGTATCAAAAATAATTATAAGAAATTGCATGTTTGTAAATCATATTTCGTTCGATTGTATGATGGACGGATTACCTGAAATTTTATCCCAGTCAAATTTCTAGGCGTATTGAGCGGTAGTGGAACGTTGAAGAGGGTAATAGAGGGGAGAATGTTGGGCAAGCGAGGAAAGGGCAGGAACAGGATAGGGATGTTGGACGGGATGAAGGGAGGAAAGAAGTACACAGAGATGAAGAGGTGCCTGATGTAGAGTAGGTTTTCTTAGGAGTCACAAAATGTTTATTTGATAGTTGTGTCCATCCAAAAACCTACCTTAACCGGCAGATTACCTTACAATAATATAATAATAAAAAATTGATACAAAATGTTAATTTCATCAATAGCTTTATCATCTTCCCGTCTCTACATGAATTTAAAGAATAATTGTCTTCTATAAAACAAACAATGGAACCATTATAAAACTATTCGCAACTAATATAGCTTAATCGCTTTTTAGCTAAGATTTCATTAGCAAGAAACTTAATACTTTAGTCATTCATTTGTCTTAATTATGAGTCCTTTTCATAGCAGCGACAGTAGTTAAAAACACTGGATACTCATTGGGCGATCAGTGAGTTCGAAGGTATTTCCAACTCTAAACTGAAATCGCGGAACGAGCGTTTAGTACCTCCGATTCCGGGCTTCAGGGTCCCGATAGACCAGGGTCACTCCCCGCTTGCGCGCGGTCAAAGAGTTGAGTGGCCGGGGCGAGGATACTTCAAAGCCCTGTACGACCCTAAAGGCCAGGAGGAGAAGTGGGTAATGGGGAGGGAGAAAGAGAGATAGCGAGTTAGGGGGGTTGCGCGGATGGAAGGGTTTTATGGTGCTAATTGGGAGTTAGGGGTTGGTGAGAAAGAGACGGGCGCGTTGGGGGTTGGGCTGAATTTGTCGCTGGGCAAAAGAACTATTTGGCCGGTGAAGAGGGTTTGACTCGCTGGCCTGTGCTTGCATTCCCTTTACTAACCATACAGATGACGTGGCTCAGTTTTTTTCTATCTAAAGTCGGGTTACTACTGCAGTTATAGCCGCGGAATAGCAGGCGTTCACGATGGCAAAACGTACAATACCGAGTGATACTAGCAGAATCTCGTAAATCGATGGAGCTCGGCGCATAACAAGCATATCACGACCAGAGGGTCGTGTATCCCGCTCCTCTTGAATGAGAGAGTGCCTCTCGGGTTACATATACCCACACTGGGATATATGTCTCTACGTTAAGCACGCCTCGTTACTGAGCCCTGCTCGTTCTCGATTAGTAACGGCACTTTCAACGTTGGAACAAACGTTGTTCAAAACTGTCTGAAGAGAACCACTAACCCATTTTATCTTCCGGTGGAGTACTTAGCGAAAATGTCAATATTGTTTTTGTACAAAATGAGAAATTGAGACTTGGCATAATTAGCATGACATATTAAAGATATATGTATTTCTAATATTTTTTGCCATTTATTTTCAACTTGAAAAAGAATAATTATAAGGTTTGTGGAAACTTCGGAATAATTATGGAGGGTAAATACACATATATGTGCAGCGTCGTAATATTGACTAGCCTATTAGACACATTGTTAATTACTACATGACACAATCAGATTTAGAAATCAATTTCATTTATCAAATTAATATAAATATATTTCATATATATCCAAGTCCTTCAACATATAGCTTTTAAAACACACGACATTTCCTTCAAATTAAATTCGGAAATAAAAACTGCGGTAGAAGTGGAATTCCTCTAATATCCTATTCACGACGATTCAATTGCTTGCAGAAATGCTTCGAAAACATTCTCCCATCCTCCATAAGCTGGAGGTATGAAAAATGGTATTAGTTGCTGTGTACCTCCCGCTGGATATTAAAACGACAACTGCTAACAAGACCTCCCCCGAAAAAATAAACACTGATCTCACCTACCCTGGCATTTAACCCACGTGAACTCCTTTCAAATAAGATGGCCATCACTGGGACATCGCTGACTCCCTCGCGCCCCCTCTGACGCTTCATCACCGACGTCGGGATACGGTAAATTTCCTCCCCTTCCTACCCACCGCTTCCTCTCTCGATTCGAAAGTCATCCCCCTGATCCCTTGCAAAAACCTGCCTCCTCTCAACTCACCGGAATCCTCTTATCCAGTTTCCATCCTTTAACATTCAGAACCCTGTCGTGCTAGTTCTTGAACATACCGATGGTGCATCGCATAAGGGTTCATTTGTGGACATTGTGATGCAAATGGGCGGCATTACATTAATGTTATAATTAAATAAACGAGGGAAGACCCCAAAGCTAAAGGTTTATTTACGAATCGTAAAAATTAAGTCATACAGAACTTTTTTAATGAGAATGAATCTGTCCTAACTGTTAGAATATTTTTACATTTCACAGAACATGTTAATTAAACTGGTCTGTGCTAGTCCTTTGACTGTTATAAAAGAACTTTCAAATTGGCCTAGCGGTTTGAGGAACTGATTGATCCATATTGATTACTCGAATATTTTTTCGTACTGCAAAAAAAAATAAATTGTGTCTTGATTGGACAAACATTAGAATTTGTTTCTGGCTACACTATGCCATAGTCTTTCAAATAATAAACACATTCCAACTGACATCCTTTTCGGCAACATTTATGTTGCGTCAGATGACCTGAATTTCAACCTTGGTCGCTGCAGATAATGTGAATGCAATAAGTGAAGATGTCACACTAAGTTGTAGGTCCTTTCTCACTCAAATTTTTCCATTTTTCATTCATAAGATTCTCAAAGTAAAATGGAATTCTTCAAATCCTCAACAATAACACCTGGGGGCTTGACTTGGCATTAGTTTCCCACGCGAGCACGACGCATCACGGTCGATACCACTTCCACCTCCCCGATCCCTTGTTATCCGAAGGCGAGGAAGGAGTGTAACAATTACCTCTCCTCCATTAATTAAGCGTGGCCTTAAAACAAAGAATTTTGCGCGTTCTCGGAAAGGAAATGATCCCTTGGGATCCGTGTTAGTCTGCGTTTCGTCTAGAAGAATCATTCCACGTCTTCTTCCGCTGTCCATGACATATCACCTCTAGTTAACCTAGCAGATTTTCTAAAGCAATTGTACATAATGGAAAAATACCATAATTCATGACGAAAATGGGCGATATTCATTTTTCGAAAGGTTGTTTTGAATCATGGACGATGGCTAATTAATAGAAGTTTTGGAGTGTATGTGTATTTTATTTTTCAATAATACACGAACACGTGCTTCTTGGAAGGATTGAGGTTCAAACAGGTTGGTTGGGTATATCTTAAGTCGGAACGACCTAATTTCAGAGACAATAGAGGTACTTACATCACGATAGATTAATAGAACTGAGGAGAAAGCCAATAAATGGTGCACGTTAACCAGATGGTGAGTGATGCGGTGGTATGGAGTCACGACGAAATGAAGAGACTAGTTTGTGAAGAATGTATGAGTTGGGAGCTGGAATATCTGCCTATGTGTTGCACATAACACTAGGGAACATTCTGTTTCGATATAGATAATTTAATACTTTAAAATAATAAAGTTAAAGGCAGGGATTGAACGCAGTTCCATTTTTTTGTGCCGCTTGTGGCTTCCGAGGTAGATCTGAAACCGAAGAAAAAACAAATCTTGGGTTAATTATGGGATTTCCGGAGATGTCACTCATGCCCCCCAGTCAGGGTTTGGGCGCTCTGCCCAAATCGGGAGTGATCGGGAATAACTTATCGCATTTTTTTTAGACCAGTCAATTATGGCGCCAAAAATTCCCGTACACTGACGTTATATACTTTTCATCCCTTTGATATTTCTATGTAATCATCTTTTGATGCAAAAGTATAATGTTGTTACAAGCACTCTTTGTTGCTATAGCATGTATAAAGGCGGCTTTTAAAGACCTTATCATTCTACTCATTTTCGCCACTCAATACCCGTTGACTGGTTCGGAAACAGACGTATGGGATGAGAAATGTGAAATCCACTGTTAGGCTGTTTAAGGTATCTCCCGTGGATTTATGTACCGGATTTCTCACCAGGCGCACTCAATGGAGCATGGCTCATTGTTCTAAAAGAGAGTTGGAGCCTTTCTGTAGTAAGCAATGGAAACAAAGCTTCCATTGTTATGGAGATTTAGTTCGCTGAATATAAACGCAAAGTTAAAAAAAACCAAGTCCCATTACTATTCTCAAAATACACTACCGATAGTTATGTACTTCCTAAATAATTCCTCCACAATATGAGAACATATCTGAAGCCAATATCTGCTCACTGAGGCACAGCGAGAATTGGTACTTTCATAGGATATGTACTTTTTTACATTTTATAAATCTTTCCGGCCTCCTTGGGATCTCATTTTTTTCAGTTTATGGGGCTAAACTGGATGATGAACTACTTAGTTTAGCTTGCAATTTATAATTATTCCACACTTGAAGTTTTTAAATGGTTAACAGTCAGTTAACAAGTAGAGATTTGTACGTTTTCTATGCACTTCGTGGAAAACCATTTACATGAAAGTACTGCATCCTAATGGTTACATTTTTTCCTTAAAGAAATGAAACACGAAATTGGTCTTGACCAAGGAAAAGGAGTGAATAAAACGAATTTGTAACTAGAGATGAAATATAAATAAACAGTGCACAATTGTGATAAGCGTAATTTTTGTTGTTGAATCAAATCCACTTTTACGAGTGATTTATGATGGACTCTTTATTTTTCATCAACTCACGAATATATTTAATAGCAGTTTCGGAAAAGCGAGCTGCCTTTAAAGACGATTTCTTTATTTACTTACAAAATATATATTTTGAAGTTTTTATGACAAGTAATTATTTTGCATTGAATTCTTATATCGCCACATAGCTCTTTAAGTGAAAATGGAATATTTTCTTTGGTAGGGAACTCTATTCACCATTTTTTCCATTCTCTTCCGTTCCTTCATATACGTATTCAAAGTCCACTATAAATTTTGGAGAACCGTTTTTAGAACTTAGCCCATTCGAAGAGAAAACGCGGAGCGCGCACCCGTAGTATAGTTGAACAGTTTAGTGCGCTGCGTAAACGCCTCTGCTCACGATACCTTTTCTTGCTCAACAACCCCTGAGCGAAAGCCACTTTTCTATTGTTCCACGCTCCTCATTTTTCCCTCGCTCCTCGAAAATGAAATCTTCCCTCAGTAGGTCGATATTTCAGGGAACGTAAAGAGAATCCCTCGACGATGGTATCATAAAGGATAGCGGCCTGCTCTCAATGACTCGCAATCGATTGGCTGAGGCAAGGTAGGCAGCAAAATCTCTCCGGGGCACGGAGACCCAAGTTTTATGCAGGTATTTGCGACAGCGTACTGCCTGTCGCCTCTCCGGATGCCACCAACACCCGTTACTGGGACATATCGAGTCACCTCGCGCACACTTCTGGCTTCCCGGTCACGACTAGCCACACCTCCGTCACACAATAACGTTTCCGCAGGTGTCCATGAGTGAATCGAATGTAATTTATTTAAAAAAGAAATTACAAAAGTAACACCATAAATGTACGTCAACCTAAAATGTGTTGTTTTCCCTTATATATATCCTCTCTTTATTACGTCGAGACCAAGTCTGTAACAATAAGTTTATAAATTATTAATAAAACATCCACCAATTAGATTACAAACGTTTCCTTTACATCAAGTTGAAGTTTATTCTTGATATTAAACTAACAGAAGTTTGTGTGATTCAGGTAAAAAAGTCCGTATTTACAACTGGGTTACATAAAAGTTGTCAATAGATATACTCTATGGCTATTTTCCAAATTAATTGCCTTCTTTTTTCTATTGTAATAAACCAAGAAGATTGGTTTGAATGTACGGTTCATCTTGCACTGAGCTCTGTGACAAAGTTCACAAACTAGCGTATTTAGTGGGAAAGTTCCTTTACTTGAGCTGTCTGCGGTTTCTCAGAAAGATCTAGCACTCGAAAGCTCACACTTCTCGGGTAAAGCTTGAAGTGACCAAATTTACCCGGGCTTGAACCTCGACCTTCAGTCAGAAGTCAAGTTCTATAACCACTAGGCTACCATAACCTGGATCTTTCCCTTATATGAAATATAATATATCGGGTACAGAAACGGTTATAAATACGAATATTTCAAGGCATCCGAAATCCGTGACAGTTGTTATTTATGTTATAAAATATCGCTAAGAAGCTAAAGGATACATATGTTAAAAATTAAAAAACAGCCAGAACGAGTTTTCAATCATATTTTTTGTTCAATTGAAAACATTACGAAAAGCACTCGTAAAAACATCAGTGGCTGATAGAAAACTATTAAAGTAGTTGAGATGGTCAATATTTTACAATTGGTTTATATTTTAATGATGGAAAAAAAGCCTAAATGATTTGTGTGAACCGAATGATTCTCCACTCTGTCCATTCACACATTTTGCTCCTCCCTTTAATCAAATTCAGCATCTGTTATCAGTAGATTGAAGTAACTCACAGTATGGAGAAGATATAGGCTTCCTTTGTGATCAAGTTCGTTCATTTGAAAGGTTAGATTGCCCGGCAAATCCATGATGAAGCGTGGATGTTTATGAAAATGATAACCCGTTAAATGACAAAGTTGTGAGATGGAAACGGTATTTTCAAACTGGCCACATGTCCCTCACAGACGATCCAAGAAGTGGTAGGCCATCACCCACGGGCGATGCTACATTAGTGAAGAAAGTGTACTACTTAATCCTATTCGACCGAAGAGCAACCATCCAAATGATCATGAATGAGACTGATCTTATCTATGGCAGTGTGTGGAAAATAATTCACGAAGAACTGCACCTGCCAAAGGTGTCAGCAAACTGAGTTCCACACTACTAACTTCCTATCAGAAGAAAACACGGCCCAAAAAATTATGATGGAATCGGAGATTTGACAACACACATCGTATTACCTCATTCAAGATGTAAAGCAATGATTTTTGATAAAACATGCTGAGAATTACAATGAAAAGTCCTTTGAAAGGTCAAGAAATGCATAACTCTCTGTGGTGACTACACAGAGAAATCTTCAGAATAATAAATAAAAATTCAATTTTCTTTTCGATTATTTTTACAAATAATCTAAAGTATATGGTAGCCCCTCGTACAGAGTTCAGGCAATGTTAAAACCAAAATATGCCATTACAGATGAATAAGTAATAAAAGAAAATTCATAAAGACTTTGAAAGTAAATCTCGGTGGCAGTTCGCACGGAATTCTAATAATTGGTGTGAAAATTACTGATGCTTGAAAAGTATAACACTTAATACGTATCACAACTAGTCACCAGTAATATTAGATCATTATTTTGTTCGAATTCAACCAATTTCATGTTAAAATGTATTCCTCCCTGTCCAATTACTTTTTACCGATTTACGACATTATCCTAGGGAAATTCCATCACAGGGATATCATCACAAAAGATTCGTCTTCTCCACGATTATTTTTACTGGAAACTACAGGTACTAGGTTTATTTTTTTGTTCATAATTAAAACTAAATCCACAAAAAAACACAGTAAATGAAATAGTATTTCATGAGTTTCATCGGAGTATATGTTCGTCTCCCCTGAGCAAAATTTACAGTTCATTTATTTATTTCTAAATAAGGGTATAATTGATAGACGCAGAAGCCGGAAAGATAAGATTTCTGGAAGAAATCCAACCCAGTCAGGAGCAGCGAGGGAGGGTATTTCGTATCAGAATGTGATTGTAACACATTATGAAATATTAGAGACTATATTACATGGAAGAATATTGGATGAACGAGATAGAGGAAGAAAAATAATATTAATTTTTTTATGCAAGGAGAAAGGTGATATCTTAAGCTGAAAAATGTTTTATTCTGGCCTGGCCAAACACCAACAAACAACGCTGCTCCCCTCCATTAGGGGGGCAGCGTTGGCATCTAAGGGGTAGCGGAGATGTCTTTTCTCGTACCAATGACCCTTTTTCGGAGGCTTTCCAGCACATCCACGTAGTAGGCAGCGTTAACTGTCTGTTCTTGAGGAACAAACTTCTTATGGACCACTCCTTTACTGTCGAAAAAGACAATGAACACTGTTTTCACTTTTCATTTGCTCATTTTTACCTTTTTGGTCTTGGGGGACTGGTCGGTATGCCACTCAGATCTTTGGCGTTTTGTTTCTGGGTCGTATTCAAAAACCCAAGTTCCGTCAACAGTGATGACGTTGTTCAAATTATCAGGTTCATTTTCAGTACGTTGCAAAAGTTCACTTGAAATTTCCGCTCGGTTGGTCTTTCGTGACACGGTCGGCGCGCAGGGGTTTACAATAACTGTCGTCCTGCCGCTTCAACAGTTTGGAGAGCACTGAGACCGGTTTCACGGCAAACCTTAGCGTCTTTACCACTCCAAGTAGTTTTATCCCACTCCGACCAATAGGGGCGGCGGGTAAAATTCAATTGTATTATTTTCGAAACGCATCCTGGAGGTTCCTTCGTGACCCAGGGGCGCGGGGTTTTGCTTATTCCCCAATACCCTCCGCTTCATTTGCATCATTTTCTCCCCGTGCTTTTCAACCCCAACCCTTAGTATTGTCTTCCCCTTCCGGGAAACCACTCCCGTCAACCAGGGCCCGCTTCCGTTGTCGTCAGCACCCTGCCACGCCTCCTTCCACCCCTCCCCCAAATGTCCTCCCCGACTGGCCTTTGCACCAAATGGGAAAGGACACCGACGAGAGGTGACAGAAGGGAAGGGAGGGTTTGAACAGGGAAGGACTGGGAGTAGACCCGCCATTAAGGGCGTTTGGGGGAGGGATGAGGTGACAGGATGATAGAAGGGGTTCTCCCCGGGGAGGAAGAAGGTGTAGGATGTGTGTCCAGGGGTCAAACGGATCCCACCTCCATCGTACCCCTCCCTTCCAGGTCTCCCGTCCCTTATGACAACCGGAGTACTTGGGGCCCTATCGCGCGTGCGCAAATCCTGGAATTAGATAATGTTGCAGCATCATGTCAGACGCGGTGGAACTGTTCCATATTGACAGGAAACCTTTTATTCAATTTTCCTACTTTATACGTGCAAGATCGTAAAATTAATTTGTGCTCAGGATATTACCACACGCAATATTTAATTCCGCCAATTATTTCGCAGTATGGGATTAGCTGGCCGGGTCATATTGAGAGAATAGATGGAAGTCGAATCACCAAACGCATATGAAAGAGAAAAGTAAATGGTTTGAGAATTATAAGGGTATCAATTGATAGTAAGCGCTGTAAATATTGCAATACATATGATTTTCTTCTGTTCGCATTGTATGGAAGTGCAGCTTGGGTAAGTTACGATCAAAATAAACTTCGACTTCATGCAATGGTTATGACATACGAGTACTTGGGATGTATTTGTGAATACTAGAAGAGATATGGTAAGGGATATGTGGGAAACTAAGGTACTAGGGAGTGCATACGCCAATAATGAAGAAGTATATAAGGGTTATATAAATCCAGTTGAGTATGAATGGATGATATCACTTTGGTTTGTTTGAATTGATGAGTGTCGAAGATTTCAAGATTTGGCAGTGATTAAAGTGATGTCTTCACGACCTTATCTACCTTACCTTAAATCCTAGTAACCCTATCCTTTCAATACCATCCAGTGAGTATTGTCACCAATCGGTCAGATAGTCATTAACAGGCAACACCAGGGAGGGCCATTAACGAAATTATTGGGTAGAAATTTCAGTTGCTGCCATGGTCACAGAAACTTTCACTGTGACGCCAATGGTTTCCCAAGGAAGATCTTGCGCCCCTAAAAACACGCAGCTCAAGTGAAGCTGAGGGTATCCAGAGAGACGTGCCTGGTAATGGCACCCGAGCCCTTCAGTCGGCAGCCCAGCGCTCTAAGCACTGAACGACTGATCACCGCTTAAAAATTATTATAGCAAAAAAGAGCATCACAATCGTCATTCATACAATTATCATTTCACATAATGTGGCGTATCATCATCTGCAATTACGATTCTCTAATAGACCTGAAGATATTAAAAACAAAATAGAGACCAAAGGTGGATCTCCATGAGTTTTGAAACCAAAGAAAAAATTAAGAAATTAAGAGACAATAGAAGCATTAATACTCATTGAAAATTTTACGGGCAATAAACCAAGGATTGGAATCGCATTTAGTCGAGAAAAAGTACACATCCCTAAGCAAGTGTCCATGCCCTCGGTCGGACAGTGGGACAAATTACCCAGCCGCGGCCTAATCGGAGTCTCAATGAGGTAACTACCATGTAACACCTATGAGCCTTGGCTCATATGGATGCGGTTTCCCAGGGAGTCATTAGCAAAATCATTGGATGCACTTTCAGACGCGGGAGTGGTCGCAGAATGGTCGCGCGAGATGGACAGAGCGAATTATTTGTGTACACACTCACCATCAGAGCGCACAAATAGGATAGTGCAGAATAAACTCAATTTATTTCTTGGAAAAATAGAATCCAAATTGCTTCATTTCTTTTACTCCTCTGTTTACATGGTTAAAAGCACTCTTGATCAAACAAAAGAGCAAGGAAAATAAGTGAAAGAGTTCCAGAACCTCATGTTTCCAGCATTTTGTATTCAACGGGTTAACTTTCCAATGCATTAATGTATTGTGTTCATGCTAGAACTGGTTATAGGCTAATAGTCTCGACGATTGGCTGTGAGGGCCAAACGGGGGTGGTTCTTTGAGGGGCCTGGTGTGGGTTAGCCCCGACACGTGGAGTATATCGTTCTGAGATGCATTGCATAGCTAATGCCTTCTGGCGGGGACCGGACGGCTTTTTAAGTGTTCTCCCTCCTCCGAGGAAGAGACGAACGCCAGACTTCTTCCATCTCCGGGCGGAGAAGAAACCAAGAGAGGTTCCCTCCGGTTGTTACCGCACGTTATGGTTGACAAGGAGATCCGGTCGCTTCCGAGAAGGATATGACCCTTTCAGGCCATTTTGGTGAACATATGCCACCAACCTTTATTTTATGAGCAAAGTGCGTATCGAGTTCTCGGCGCAAGTTGAAATAGTTATTAGAAAATACACAAGAGAAAAATACAGTTAAAAAAGCAAGACCACCACCTTGATTATGAAAAAGCCGTAAAAACTTGAACTGATTTCTGTTTTTTTTAAGAAATTAGTTCTGGTACTCATATTTCCAAATTTAACGGCAATTTTATTTTTTTTAATCACCAATAAACGTAAAAGCTATTTGTCATCAAAATCGGCAATTTTTTAAAGGTTTCACGAGAAAAAACAAATTTGAACTTTTCCACAGATTTATAAATCTGTGGAAAAATGCAAACTTGTTCTTTTCTCTCAAAATGACGAACTTCCACTACATCTCGCCTGAATGTGTTGAAGCTCTTTGCATCATTTAATGAGTGAAGAAACTTCCAAAGAGGCAATGAAAATATATTTTTCCGTTTTATAACGTAAATGGTTTTACTTTCAAAAATCCCAGAAAATTATTAATCACACAAAGCACACCACACGCTAAATCTGAACACACGGAGAAATAAAACAAAAAGGCCAATCAATGTAAAACACGAATTTAAAATACAATTGCTACTCGTCCCTTGTTGCCCAGGACTAAAAGAGTGCAAATAGTCTCCTTAAGTTTCAATCTATTTGGTGAGGGTAAAAAATAAGGAAAACTATACACTTCCACACACTTAAATGGAAGTTTACACACACACAAACACACTCACCATGAAGGAATTCCACAAAGTTAAGCCTGAAACAGTTAGCCTTACAATCTATTTGTTAAAAGTGAAAACAGATCCAAAGATCTCTAACCACTTTCATAACTGGAAATTTTGAATGGAATAAAAATATTTCCGTACAGTTATTTTCATTTTATTATTTCTAGATATAATATTTGCATGCACGTTTTATTGACAATCTGGCAAGTATCTCGTCAAGAGATGCACAAAATACTGCAGAGTTTTCAAAGCAAGTAACCAGGCACGTTTAGTCACGATTTTCCTCCCTTCTCCAGATAATACCACTTAATCTCAATACGATCACTCACGATATTTGAAACTCTTATCTCTTCCCTGGTATGATAACAATCGTCACCTTGGTCAAAAACTAACTCTAATTTAACGCTCAATAGTGCGCCAAGAAAATATCCTTCCGTCAGTTTTTAGAGCAATACTCATGGGAGCCCCATTTAATGGGTCTTTCAGGGAGTAATGAAAAGCGCAAAAATAACTGCACTCAGGTAACTAAGCAATAGGAACATCGCCACCCTGCATTGCGGAAACCCGAACATTGAGGTCTCGAAATATCCTTTTCAAAGTCGTTAATTGGAATAATTTGACCAAACTCAAAAAAAGTAACATGCTAAATATTTCACCTCAAACTTCAAAAATAATTTCTTTTACAGAACTCGAAAAGCTTATATTTTGCGAGATACGGTTCTCTCGCGGCATGAAGGACGAAAAAATAAATGAAACCTTGGGTCAGTTACCCTTTTCGAGAGAGAGGGAGGATTAACGCCCCCCCCCTCCCCCACAGTCGCTTAGAGTGAGAAAAGGGGATGAGGCGGAGAAGAGGAGCGCTGAAAATTATTTTTCGCCCAACATAAAAATATTGTATGAATCCAAAATATCATTCACACCAACAAAAAGGGTTATATAGTATGTACGCCGTGGGTCGATTACTCAATGATGGGATATTTAATTGCTGTTGCACGATTTCCTTGCAAAATCATTCTTAATGTCAATAAAGTGCCCTCGCAGGAAAAGCGATGCAAATTTTCCCATTGCCACGAAGTAAAGCCTCCATATATTTCCGTGCTTCTCAACTTGCGCCCCAATTTTCCTAATTTCGTCCCGACCGTTCTGTTTCCAATTATGCGCTCTAGACAGATTGTTTTTATACTTGTAGCCATGTCGCAACTATGGGGACAGCCTAACTAATTTTTCCCGCAATTTATTTACACACTTCACATGAATCTCAATAAAATTTGAAATGAATAACACTTTTTCTTTTTAATTTGTTACTTTATCAATAATATATAACGCATGGTGACACGATTGAAGTCACCTTGTTTTTTAAAATTAACGTCCTTTGTTTCTTATTCTCCCAGCTCGTTTCCAGCATCGTCGTGATCGGTTAATTGGGCAATAAGAGTAAAAACAATAGAATAGATTTAAATTCAACATTTCCCGGTTTACATCCTTGATATCTCACATTTTGCGTGATCCAATCGAGATTTTTACGTCGGGCAAAACCGATTGAATTATTCGGGAACGATCCTGGCTGCATTGCGAATCGGCCCAGTTCCGAGTTTAGCTGTTATTTTTGCCCATTGCATTTCATACATAACGCGTATCTTTAGAGCTCATTGGCTCATAAGCAGGAGGAAATGTTAGTAAGATTTGGAAAGGACATGTGTTGGGATTGAAATTAGATTGAGCCAAGTAAATTAGTTTAGCTTAGAAATGTTAGTTCAGAGTCAAGCATTGCAGCGTTGAAAACAAATTTTAAAAATAAAGACAGGCCAGGACTGTACATTAAACTTGTGCAAAAGGATGAGGTATGAGAGAAGACGAACTTGCGTGCTATATGTACGATAGCTGAACAGTCAACGGGATCATTTGTATGACAGCGTGGGGAGACGACAGAGGGAAAGAAACCATGGATATCCTCTCGCGTATTAAAGACGAAAACACTACTAGACCTATTAAGACTCTTGCATAAAAGCTGCCAAGTCCATTAGTTCTTGCAGCGGCCGTAGCTCAGCGCCACGCCGCTCCAAATTATTTTTGATGATTTATGATTCTTAACTTTCGGCCCCGTCACGCAAAGCTGCGCCAGAAATCCAACGCTATCCCTGCTCCAAGCTATTTCATTTCCCGATGGATTAATATTTTCATAATCCCTCGCTGAAATTATTCCTACGAGAGCTTGCTACCTTTTCCGCCATCATTGGGATATATTAGCGGGAATAGTAGGAAGATTTTACAAGCAGCACGACGAATAAAGCAAGTCAATTCCTTTTGTGAAAGTGCTTCATTATGTGCGAATCAAATTCGGAATGAATGTCTTATCGGGGGAAGATTTAAGGAAAGCCGAAAGTAAGATTAAATTTCAAAAGTTCATAAGAACGCTCCGTATCCATGTAAAAAACCTTCCTCGGCGTCGAAGTTCGACCTCGCCTTTCTCACCCATCTCATCCTGTGTCAAAAGCCATCAAGTTATTCAGAGCTCCTTGTCGTTCCTGCCTGAGAGCCGTGGAGTAGTAGGTAACTCAATATCCTCCAATCCCTCAAAGTAGGAAAGCGAGAGTTTGAAGTGGCACAGAAGCGAGAGTTTTGTCCAAGAATAATGACAACGACCGGATTTTCCTCCCTTTTGGAAATGCGTTTGCCCATCAAGGTTAAACGTAAGATTTCGAAGAGAAATGAACTCCGCGAAGGCTACCAAAAACAAGAAATTCCCCCCCCCCAAAAGGTTTCTTATGGGGGAACAATGAAGGAAACAACTTCTGCTTGACAGCAAAGGCCTCTCATCAAAGAGGAGAGAGGGAGAGAGTGGTGGTCCCCTTAGTGAGGGCCGCCGAGATTCATTTCGAGCGTTCATAACTGAATTAGGGGAACGGGAGGGAGGTAAACTGAAGAGACGCGGAAAGACAGGACAGAACACCGAGAAAGGACCGCGCCCTGACGTGCCACTATCGTATTCCTCGTCATCCTAACCTAAATTTGATGCGTCCGAGCTTAAGACAATTTGAAGGACGGAAGAATCGACGATCGTGAATGATTTACGGCTTTCTTAAGAATATAAAGTTTATTTTTACCTCTCGATTATTTCAAATCACGAACTTTAGTTTCCATTTTAATTTACTACTGTCTTTTTTTTTGGAAAAATACGGAATTTCTTATTCCGAGAGAGAGAGAGAGAGAGAGAATATAAAGTTAAGAACAGTAGCGTGAAATCAATTTTTAATTTATAAAACTTCGGGTTACTGACATAGAGTGTATACGTATACAATATAAGTAGTGACTAATTAACACTATTCGTTGGTTTGCATGGATAGTCCCACTCAATTCTATCTTCGACGAATGTGTCTCAGTATATTCGAAAGTTCTTCATTGATTTCTTTTGTTTATACTCCTATTCTTTCATCCATATCGCCAAAAAAGATCCACGTCCCTAATTGCGTAGACGTACGAGTGTTCATTTGCAGGGCATGTGCACCCACAAAAATTAAAATATTTGTTCAATATCACTCTAAAAACACAGGGGAATAATTCTTTGAAGTATCAGCGAAGAAAATAAAAAAAGTTTGATTTTTATTTTTTAAAAAGACCAAGGATTCCCGTTTCTTTCATTTCTCATCCCGCCAACTCGGGTGAAAAATCCCTTTCATAAGGAATACGGGCTCTGCTCGAGCTTTCCTCGAAGGGCCAAAAACATAAGAAACCCAGCCACTCCGGTTCGCTGCCGCTCTTTAAGAATTCGCGTGGGTGGAGGGAGGGAAGGCTTCCGGAGAATTCCACGCCCATATTGTGCAGAAGGAGGGAAGAGACGGATAGTGGCAGAGGCGGGGTTAAGGGTTGCCGTGGGATGGGGAGGACGGAGATGAAATTGAGGGTACTCTTATGCTCCGCGTCGCGATTAAGTTTCAACTATAAATTGTCCTCTGTAGAGGGCTGATAAAGAAGAATAGATAACCCCTCATTTAGCCATAAGTGGACTTCCCATAAACTCGTGCTGTCAAATCCTTGGATTGGTAGGGAGAGACAATAACTTCTACAAAGTACAGGATTTCCTATTGAATTTTTATTACTGTTCCATAAACTCTTATTCAGATTACAAATTCTGAATGAAGCTACGAACTAATAATACTAGTATTACGAATTTCACCACACAAAGGAAACTTCTATCATCGTGGCATCTACTGATTGCACGCCAAAAGCAGTCATCATAAAATTGCTGTATTTAAAACAGCGTCAGTAGAAGGGATATCATTTTCATATTTTAGTCAACTTTTGGTCATTAAAATTTCAACTATATTCCAGCTCTATTGTGCGTGTATAATTTCCAGGAAAGGTTTTCCAGTCAAACGGTTCAACAATAGCGTTTTTATTTTTTCAAAACAAGGGGTTTCAGAGCCTGCACTCATTATTTAACATAGCGAACGACCTGAGAACCGAAAGTAAGATAGCATGAGAAAATTGATACCTTTTAAGATTAAATTTGAATAACAGAAAACCGAAATCCTTTTAGGACATTGGGATGATATTTCCGGAATACATTGAAATCTAATCATCGGAAATAGAATTTACGTAAGTTTTTAAAAGTAAAGTCGCTTTCTATACGGTGGTAACCATAACTACGAGTCGTACGTCGTACGTCCTCAAACGTGGTGAAAATAAAGAAAAGTTTTGCTCCGATCTTCAAGAAGCATCCCTGAACTTAATTATTTAAACCTAAGGTAAGCGTACTCACTCACAGTGCTCTCCACTAAGCACCTCAATTAAGGATCGGGATATCACCGAAAAATATCTGCGCCTCCAGGATTCAAACCCGGGCCCTCTTGGTGGGAAGCCAGTACGTTTACCACTGCACCCCTCTGTACCACTGATCCCCAATAGTTTTTATAAAGGCAAAATTTTAAAAATTAACTACGATCCCACGAAACTGAAATTAGGAACGTGTCAATTAATGACGCTAGGCAATAAAAAATCGACAGTGGAAATGTTCGTATTTGGCCGGAAGATGAAAACACGTCTCTGTGGAGGGACTTATGGGTGAACCAGCCCAATGTTTCTCAAGAACATCGAAAATTTCCTGATTGTAGGTCGAACACGACCACCTTCTCATTTCACGCCTCCTTTCACTTTTATTTCCGACAAAATCATCCAGATGGCCAGCTCTGGAAATGGCTCTGGGAGATCGGAGAGCACTCAAAAGTGGACACCTTGATGGAAAAAAAGCGCTGAAACATTTATTAGCTGCGCATGTTCCGGGCCACAGATGACGAGGGACTAATTTATAGTCATGAGAATCAAGAGAGTAGAGAGAAAAAAACGCCGAGGAAACAGAAAGTTGCGAAAAAACGAATAAATCGCATCGTTGAGAGATGAGAAAAACCTGGAATGGTGACGGGAAGACGAAAAAGGGAAAGGAATAATGAATGAAAAGCTTTAAGGAGATAAAGAAAGGGAGAGAGGACTGAAGGCAAGAGACGACAATGAAAAAAAAAACAAAGACGGAAACTTTCCATTAGGATTAAACGTGAAAAATTAGTTTTTTTCAAATCCGAAAGTGTTTGTGAATCAATTTATGAGTTTAGTGTCAATTTATAATATTATGTTTACCGTATATGATATTCATACGTAATTTGATAGAACACCGCATGTGAGCAATCATAATACAATCGTTGAATTCGGGGCTATTAATTTTTTTTCAATTTTCTAATCATTATATAAAAGCATTTATTGCACATTTTCGTTCTGTCCTTTGCAATGCTAACTTCAAAATTATGCCGGGCCGTTATCTCCATCAGCTGCAGTCACCAATCTGTCTCTGAAATATATTCTGCATGTACGTTTCGTCCATCGTAACGTCATTCAAAATCTGTAGGCGAGCAAGAGAGGTGTACAAAGGAATAGAGACAATTTATTGAAAACAGAAGGTTAGAGGTGAACGAGAAAAAAACCACAGATTAGAATTAAAAAGGAATAAGAGGTAATAAGGAAGTGTAAAGAAAAGGCAGAGGCAAGGAAATTGCAGTGGATTTAGGAAATAAGGATGCGGAAGGGAGACTGAATGATAAATGCGTGGAAGGGAAAAATACACATGGGAGGCCATACAAATGAGCGGCTTAAGAAAGAAATCGGTTGGAGGATGCAATATTGGAGAAAAAAATCCGGAAAACATTTTCTGTAACTTCTGTTTTTCGTGTATTCATTCATTCCTAAGTTTTCCAAATCGGGGACTGGTTGACGGCACCCTGATAACCCCCCATAATCAATGGAATTCTGTTATGTCCTGATAGATGTCCTTCCTCCCACACCTCTTTCTTCTGTATCACATCTGACCCTTGATCTTTCCTCAGGAGCTTTTATTCCCAAGATATTCCTGATCTGAACACAACAAATTCAATTTTCTCTCTTTCGAGGCTCTATATTTCCTCGTCTCTCACTTTTCCGTCCATTTTAACTTCAGAATCCGCTTTAAACACGATGTGTCGAAGATTCTCTGTTCTTCTATAGCGACCCTTAATGATATAATGACACAAATCAAAACAAACAACATCAATTATGTTCTCCTTATTTTAGGAGAATAAGCCACTTTTTAATCTTAAATTTTTCATTATTCTGAGTAGTCTTGAATCATTGGGAACCAAAGCTTCTTCTTTTTATGCTTCGAAGATTAGTAAAATATTTAATTCAGTATCATGGGTCATTTAATAGTGTAAAAGCTGTGTTAGTATTCCTTTCTCATTTAATAATTTAAATTTTTATACAAATGGAATGTCATGGTGATTCTTTGAGTTTTAAGCTCGTATATACTTGTATTTATTGAGCTCAAGAACACCTGAAGTACTACGTGGAAGTCTCGAGATCACAGATATATTATTATTATTCATTAATTACTACTATTCATGGTTTGAGTATTTTATGCATGTGCATTAGTAAAAACAGCGCTATTAGAGGGAAACAGCTCTAAGTATAGTGTAAAGCAGAGTGTTCACAACGACAAAAAATTATTGAAAGGGATACAGGAAATAAAAAAATGCGTATTAAAGTGCAAGTACACCTAATTGCGATATTTTGGCCAAAATTGAATGAAATTTCTTCCGGGACAGAAATACTTAGAAGGTATATAACGCAAACTAATAATTCATCTGAGATAAAGAGAGAATATAGAGGGTTGAAATCAAACAGCAGTGGCAGTAAAAAAAAGGGAAAGCTGAAGAAAAGAAAATATAAAAAAATTAGGATATGAAACTTAAATAAAATAACACTTAAGCTTGGAAGGGATAGCTTCAAAAAAAAAGGGAGGAAGGAATTGCAGAGATATTTGTAGAGGGGTTGCTGAGAAGAATGCAAAATGGGGAAGGCGTCAAAAGTGATGGAAGACTCTGGCAAAATACAAATGGAAGGGAATCTAATTTGCAGCTCGCGTCCCTCATTATGTATACATATGGTGTCTGGAATGTCAGAATAGTAAATGAAACAGACCAAAAAAAATCACGTCACACCCGAGGAAGTAGACCATAAAATGAAATGCATGAAACGTTGCCGTGTGAGGCGGAAAGGTGAACAAATAAGAAAATTTATTGTTTTTAGTGATAAACAAGGCGGATATTTCAAGTGAAAGTTGGGTGGTTGGCAGAATTTCTAACCGAGTTTGTTGACGCGTAATTGGATGGTGTGAGGGAGCATTAAATCACTGCCGAAAAGTGGAAAGCATGCCACATGGAAAAACAGTTTGAAGATATTGAATTTTCTCAGGCGTATGTAATAGAATGGAAAGGCAAAAATAATTAAAATGAGTAGGGCGGAGTTAAACTAAAGAAAATGGCCTGGCTAGAGATAAGGTGTACATTGAATGATGAAATAAATTTACAAGAGACAAAGGTCCTGCCCGGAAAAGGTTGACCGTTCTTGGAAGGTAAATTTTGTCAAAGCTGTTGCCTCTGAAACAGTAAAATATATAAACAGACAAAATAAATAATGGAAAAAACAAAAGCGTTGATTTTCGGTCCAATAAAAAAAGACGAAACGGAAAAATATCCCTAATTTACTCTCCGTGGAACAGCATGCAATTACTCTAAATGATATCATTAAGCAGAGGCTGTTTTAGCTAAAAAGAAACGGCATTAAATGGTTTACTAGAGTACCCCAACGGCTGAATTAATTTTGCACCATACAGAACCATACTGCCCAATGGCAATTACCAAAAAGCATTTTTGAAGGAGGACAGATAAAAAAAAACATTACATTACTTCACAGAGAGGTTGAGGGGCGGGAGCCGTAGAGAAGCGAGAAAAGTGTCTGCGTGTTGTGGCGAATGTGCGGAGATAACGAGGCCCAGGAAGAATTACGCACTCGGAAGATGAAGGAGAGTTTTATAGGAAAGCGCATAGCAGAGAATAGAATGCAGCCATAGAGTAAGAGCCTGGAATAAATTAGGAATCGAGAAAATAGGGACGCAATGACATCCGCCAGAGTTTCCATCCATATTTACCTAAATAATAAGATTTTCATGAATAATAGGTAGCAAAATTTGCATTGATCCAAGTAGACGGTTTTTTCAACATTATAATTCATCACGATCCATTTTGACTTATTATTTAATGACCTCTCTATATCATGGGTGTATAGATAATTAATTATTATTATTGCCACGTAAATACACTGAAATTATGGATATGTACGGATTTCAGCAAAATAGTTTCACAGATAAACGGAATGTCACCTTATACAACCCTTCCTATATTCTCCAATAAACATCTTCCTGTAATTCTATAACCCTTGCTTACAAATACCTTATCCAGCAGTTATATTCTGAAATTATTCCAAGGAGACTCCACAAGTCTTAAGAAAATGATGAAAATGACCTGCTGATGATGATTGATTATCAATGGCTGCCATATAGTATTTGGATTAAATACTTGCGGTTCTTAATCATCCATATTGAATTTCCTTTTCTTCTTTTGCTTTCATAAAGCACAAAAAAATATTTGACATTCATATAGGGGAGAGGTGTTTGCTAGTTAACAAGACTGAATTTGTTGGAGCTTTCCAGATTAAAATAGAATGTATTTAAAGTGAGTAAATTAAAAGCCAATCATAAACTGATGAAAGCATTATTATATATGAAATGGAATTTAGCGGTCACTTTAAATGCAGAATGACTTCCATTTGGAAAGTTCTGCTTAAAGTCAAGGAAAACTTGGCATATCAATTGATTCTAATTGCTCAAGTTACCGTCACAGAAATAACAGAAATCAGAAATGGAACTTCCATTTCTAACCAAAATGGGACAAGTAAATGGCGAGTGTGAGTCAAGATTTTACTTCGAGCACCTAAGCAATGGAGATTACATACCGTTAAAATATTCTGCAGAGCATGGATAGCAGCAACGTAGACGCACATATGTAGAATAAGATGAGCTTCACTGATACAATGAGTTTCATTTTACTTTTTATAACTAATGGTATATTTCATATTGGAAGATTTGTAGACGTTTTCCAGAATTTAATCTGACATTTAAAAAATTTCTTGAATAATGTGAAAAATCTTTATGCTTACACCATTGACTTCTTTAAATGGTGAGATCTAAACTAGATCTAAAAAAATGCCAATTCCTCCTCAAAATTCCTCCGTGCGGAAAACGTATATAAGAGTACGTACACTATTGCGGACGCCCTTCCACATTTCACCTCTTCAATCCAACTAATTGAATTCTCCGAATTTCCCCTACTGAAATTTTTTCTTCACTAAATTCTTTAAACTTAATTACACTTCCTGTTTTCACCACTAAGTTTTCTTATTCTACCCTTCCATATCTGCATCATAAAAGCTTCCAATCCAATCTCAACATCCTACTCTCAAGTCCCAAGTTTCGACATTATTTAAAACTATATTTTATGTTTTAGTTTACGCCACCTGGTATCTTGGTGACTGGATACTTTGAACGGAGAGTCCCGGGTTTCAATACGAGCGTAAAACCGAAGCGAAACTATTTTAGAGGTGCCAGAGGTTCTTGGGAAGCAAACAGGAGATTAGGTTAGAGACTCTCCTCTCCCTCTTCCCCAGAATGCATATGAACTCCACGCACCACATGACGTCGAGTACAATTTGAACTCCACCCTCTCGTGAAAGAGAGAGAGGAGGCAGCCTTCCCGTTGGTTCCAGCCGCGATGATGATGCTTCGGCCTACGACCTGCGTGCACCTCAATGAGAGACACGACCACCACACCGATGCTGCCGCCTCGACACTATAAATACGTCAACAAACTCGCATTTTGAAAGGAGAGCGGGCGTGGGCGGGGCGGGGAGAGGGAGAGGGAGGGGCATCGCTCGACATGGTGAGGGGACCGATGTCCCTCGGCCCTCTCCCCATCCCCCGTCTCATTCAAGGGCCCCGCGGAGCGGAGGCGTTTGGGGGAAGAGAGTTAGGGAGAGAGAGATGATGGGGAAGAAGAAGGGAGAGAGAATGAGGGAAGCAGAGAGAGAGGGCAGGAATAATGACGATGAAGAGGGGATGGAAGAAAACGGGAGAATGGGTGTGTTTGGATGGGGAGGGGGGTTAGGTTATAGGGAGGGAGGGAGAATGATGGGAGTGGTGAGGTAGGAGGGAGGAAGGTTGGGGAGAGAGGGGAAGTACCGAGGATGGATCGATAAGGGGAGACCGAGGGAGAGGGAAGGGAGGGTGGTAGGGGGGAGGGGCGGACCACGCCCAAATGATGCAGGTCACCACTGGCTTCCACACGCACTCAAGAGAACACACACGCGCGCACATTCTCGCGCACACACACACACAAACACGACTAGATCGCAGCGCAATGTCTGGCGGAGGAGGTGTCGGAGTGGGAGGAGGGGAGACGGTGGGCGAGATGGCTCGCGGGGATGGGGAGGTTTCGGGGGTGAAAGAAAGCCGTTAGGAAGGGTTTAAAGTTATGGCGTAGGGGGGGAGGGACTTTTTTTTACGGTTTTAAGTATAATAAAGGGGAGGGCGGAAGGCGACGTAATGACTTATGGACGGATATAGTGGCGAAAATGGGTGGATCTTTTGGGGTATTCCCATGACAACTAAGCTCCCGCCGTTATAATTTTTCGCAGCCATAAATCTCCAGTCATAATCAATCCATGGTTAAATTAATTAAGAAAATGACGGTTACGCCGGATGAGCATATTACTCTCCCTCAAAAAGATACCCAGGGAAATAACATAAAGAACGGTTTCGCGATTCTTGCTTCATACATGTCGCAAACGCAATAATCATTAACAGCATATGCATAATACAACACATTCGATCCGTTCTACAGCTATCTATCTGTATTCTCTTCATTTCCACCCACAGATGGCATATTTCTCTTCCGATGCACACGTGTATGATCATAGCGTACAACAAATGTACAAAAGCAAGCACATACCGTCTCAGGCTATTTGGAGATACAACTCGTATACGTGGGTGGTCTGAAAAGTTTTCGACTCAGAAAATTATTTTCTACATACATACATAAATATATGTGTGTGCGTGCGTACGTGTGAATGCATTTATATATAAATATATTTGGAAGGCATAATAGAACACAAAATAAAATAGATAACACGTAAAAAGACACATTGTTGATTGTTTGAGCTTTCGGCCTTCTTTGAGGCCTTCTTCAGAGCCGGACCTGAACAAGGCCTATATATATATATATATATATATATATATATATATATATATATATATATATATATATATATATATGTATGTATGTATTTATATATAGATATTTTTGAAATTGACGCTCTCCGGCGACGCACAAACACACACACACGGATACAAAATATTTAGCACACAGAAACATAAAAAAAGGACACTCACTGTATGTATTGACATTTCGATGGCTCGACCGTCGTCATCAGATGACGACGACAAATGACGATTTCTGATGACGACCGTCGAGCCGTCGAAACGTCAATAGATACTGTGTGAGTCCTTTTTTTATGTTTCTGTGTGCTAAATATTTTGTATCCGCGTGTTTGTGTATATATATATATATATATATATATATATATATATATATATATATATATATATATATATATATATATATACACATATATATATATATACCTATACATATATATATACATAATTTTGTGTGTGTTTTTAATTCAGATAATAAATATATAATTTTTTTCTCGGCTTTCAGTTTTTCAACTTCAGAATGTATGGCATTGGTAGATTTCATAACTGGAATCATTTGCTCACCATAAGAGGAGAATAACGTTCCATTGCAAGACCCTATCGTAAGCAAACACATGAGCAACCATAAACGATTAAACTACAGTTAGACCGGGAAAAAGATTATCTGGAAGGACGTAAACATACAGCTTTTCTTCGCAATTAATATTAAATGGATTTCGGCGCACACTATATCCATGACGTTGGCATGTAATTGATGCAAGTAGCTAAAGGCGCCAAATCCATTATTTGTTTCTTTCCCATTGTTTTAATCATTGAATGGGGTGCGATAGCCTGCCTTGCTCAGTCATCTCAGTTCGAGCGACCGCAAATCAACAAGCATAACAAGTGGGGTAGTCGGGCTAACTAGATACGCAGCGCCGTTCCAGAAACTCCTCCCGAGGGAATCTCAATTGTTTTTCATTCTTTTAGTCTTTTGTCCATCCATTCCCCTCGGTGAGTCGCAAGGGATGAGAAGACAGAGTGAAAGAGAGAGGAGATAGGTAAATTTGTGAGGGGAGAAAGTGATGTGGAGTGAGAGTTTTCGGAGGGGGTGGGTTGGAAGCGGTTTGGGGGTGGGCGAGGGGAAGGGTGGAGGGTGGGGTTGGAAATCGATCCGTGTTGCAGCTGCAGAGAGAAGGGAGAGGGAGGAGGAGGGTGGGAGAGTTTAAGGAAGGCAATAAGAGAGTTACGGGGACTGAGAGGAGACATATAATGGGACGACTATACGACTGAGAGCAAAGCCATATGAAGAACAGGGAGCAGTGAACCCTGCATATACGAGTATTTGTGTTTGCGTGTATATATATGTGTGTGTATATATACATGCATATAATGAATACATTCTCTTTAATCTCCCGGGCCGATACGCGCGTAAAGATAAAATAATTCATTTTACTCCTGAGGTGTTATTGAGACTAACAAGTGCATTGTACAACCCATAAGCCTCCATCAAAGTTTTCCTCTATTGTGAAATTGAAATGCAGCAACGACGCGCCTGAAAAATCTGTAAAAACTATATAAAAGAAGGAAATATTGGAAATTCAAATGTGGGACATGTGCTCTCTGCCTTTGCGGAAGGAAACGCAAAGACTTTAAAGCCTGGAAAAAAATAACCACTGCGGATAACTCTCTCACAAGAAGAAAGGTAGGAAAAATCTGCGAAAATTACTACGGCGCTTTTCGCATTTTCCGCAATCTTTTGTTCTACTCATGTACTTTATTTCTTCCAAATATTGGCAAAGATACGTACTGCGTGTTATACAGCTGCTTAACTCAAGTCTCGGGTTTTTTCTTATCGCTTAAATGTTAAAAAGCTCATGTATGTCTTCCACGTGGCAATTATTCACCGAAATTCTGTATAAGCTGTTTCATTTGTACTTGGAATACATCGAAACCTTATGAGGATTCATATTTTTATATTGAACATTGCTAACACACGCTCAAACATAATTTGTAGGAGGAATTTAGATGCATAAGCATAGGATTTTCAAGAATTGAACCTCTGTTCGTAGGGTTCCATTCAACACATCAGAATGAAAAACTTTTGCAAAAAAACAACTGCAGTGGCAAATGAAAAACTTTTGATAAGGCCCTTCTAAAACAATAGCGAAAACTTAACTCATCTATTCATAAAATATAGGTGTACATTCTTTAAGTTAATGAGACATTTTCACTTACCATTCATAAGAAATGATATGTAATTAGAAAAATCATTTTATATGATAAACTGACCATGCATATAGGTACCTGCAATTCCTTCATGCTACAAATTCATAATTCTTATCTCGTGACCGCAATTCTTGTTCCCCGTCCCTTTTCCTTTGACGAATGCAACCAAGGACGGTACTTTAAGGAACAGCTCCCCTCCCTTTCCCATAAACCAATGCTCCATGGAGAACTGTTCCAATACAATTACGTCACACACTCACGCACATCGGCGGGCTCAGTTGCCGCAGAGGAAATTATCTGCCGACATGATTGGAAATATTGGGCCTGTGTAAGGGCTCTCCGAGGCCGATGAATAAAGCTCGGCGGGACCTGTCTGGCGACGAAAATTGACGATGGATACGCTACACGAGAAATGAGTGTAGGCGTGATCTGATACACCCCATAGCACACAGAATACAAAACAACATACTCGCGGTGGCCCGCATTTCAGAAAGTGAGAGTGAGAAAGAATTTCGGAAAGATTAAAACCGCATCTTAACAAATCCAATATTTTTTTGAGAAGGTCCATAAGATAAAGATAAACATTCTGATTTATTTTAATGGTGTAAGACGGGCAAAAATTTCGAAAATGGAAATTAATGTAATATACAAGGTCTGTCCCAAAAGAAGTAGAACTGAGTTCATTAAAAAATAATATTGCCAAAATTGATAAATTCACTCAAAAGTCTTCGAAGTAGTACCCTTGTGAGTCCATACACTGCTGACAGCGAGTTTTCTACGCCTCGTAGAACTTCTGGAAGGCGATGCCCGGAATTCTACTCGTCACGACCTGTTGTAACGCTTCCACCGAGCTGTGGTGACATTCTTTCAGCACGGATTTGAGGCGGGGGAAGAGAAAGAAGTCTGGTGGGGTCACATCAGGGGTGGCTGATGCATGGTCGAGAAGGTCTTTGCAGTTCCGCATGCGAATTTCATTTTGCTCGTCCGAGAGCACTCGCGGCACTAACTTCGCACACCCCTTTCTCATTTCCACGTTTTTGGTCACAAGTCGATGCACATCATATTTAGAGATGACAAGTTCTTCAGAAACAATGCAAATACTTAAATATGCGATTCCCGTCCAGCAAATTCTTCTCTCTTGCAAGATTTAAATCACTTTTTGGTATCAAAAGGCGTCCTGAACGTTCGGCGTCTCCAATATCTTCTCTACTCTCCCAAAACAACATGTGCCTCTCAAAAACACCTGATCTACCCATGCCGTTATCACCATGAGCTTGCTCGAGCATGTCATGAGTCTCCTTCCGGTTTTTCCCGATTTCACGCAAAATTTGATGGCGGAGCGCTAATTCAATAATCGGTTAATGACAGACGAGGTCACGTTATAGAGATTTCGGAAACCAACGATTCGCACTCCGCAAAGGCTGGGCTGCTATCGGCCTCCAGCAGCCATTCCTGAGACTCCTCTCCCTCTAACCCAGACAGAGAAACCGCTGGGCGTCCGTCCGTCTATCCGGGAAAAAATAAGTCCTACTATTTTGGGGCCAGACCTTGGAATATATTTCAATTGAACGGAACTGCCTACGATAAAAACAGGCCAATTGCATTAAATGATTTATGTGAAGTTAACGTTAAAATCGGAGGGGAAAAAGTAGATCATGTGGAACAGTTTACGTATGTCGGAATTATTTTGGAATAAAATGGTGTAAGTAATGGAGATATAAGACGAAGAATTGGCTTATGCAAAGAAGCTTTCTCAAGGATGAGAGAATTGATCGGTTGGGACGTTAAGTACGGATGCTAGGAAAAGGCTCGTTAAAACTTTGGTATGGAGCGTAGCTACTGACTAGCTAAGCGTACGGCGCGGAAACATGGTCACTGAAGCAGGATTATAGGCGAAGATTGGAGGCTTTTGAAATAGGCTTGTATGAGTGTGGTGAAGGATGGAGAAGGTGAAGTGGACAGAGAGGAAAACAAATAAGAAAGTGCTAGTAATGGTGGGGGAGGAGAAGGAATCGTTGGAAGAAGTCCTAAGGTAGCAGGAAAAATGGATGAAGGTTTTATTGATTGACAATGGGATGTTAAAGACATATCGTATAGGGGAGAATGTTAGGAAAACAATGAAGGAGAAGGAATAGAAGTGGGACGGCGGGCAGAATGAAGGGAGGAAGGAAGTATACGCAGATGAAGAGGGACTTTGTTGCAGATTAAGACGTTAGATTGTTTTGTTAGGAGAAACAAGAGAAATATTTGGTTTCTGTGTCCATCCAAAACCTACCTTAACTGGAATATATCTTACATTAGTAATCATAGTTATTTCATCCACCATTGAAAACACAAGTGTATTTCATGAAATTTTTTATTTGAAATAGCTTCAATTAATACCAGTTTATTTTAAGTATACGAGCGCATAGCTGCATTATCAATAGGACAGGAAAAATTATTCCCGTTCCATAAATTTCCAAACATGAGATGGCTATTTATACGTTTTACATTCTCAAATATTTTTAATTCTTTTTATGGAGTTACTATTCCAGTGGGTTTAATTTCAATTGCTAATGTCTGACTCAAATATTTTCAATGTATATTTTTCTATGCATTCCAAATTAAAACTAAATCGTCATAAACTTCGAGGAAATTGGTAATGAGGTAAAGGTGACCAGGAAATTGAGAACGAATTTTAATACTCCTCCTTGCAACGCATGCATGACACTTGTCTTTATATGTTTAAAAGATCAGCATATAAAGCGGAGACGGATCCTGTGGACGAAGTTTTATTTCTCAGTTCCTTTGAGAGCCTGCATATGCATTCTAAAGAGCGGCAGTCAGCTGAGAAACGAAACGACGTCACGATCGTCGAGGGCTTTGCAGCGTTGAATCGTGAAGCATTGGTGGACTACTTTTCCCCGTGATACGGCAACGGACAAACAACATAGTAATGGCTGAACATACAGAACAAAGTCATATCATATTTGATTACTATATTCGTCCTTTGACGGAGAGACGAATATTTGATTTGTTCCAAATTTGGCAACATATTGCAAATATTTCTTGTTTAGCCATTTTATTCCTGTAGTTAATTAAACCTTGCTATTTTTCCACCCATTTCATCAATGCTCCTCAGTTCTTCTGTTGATCTCCATGCCAAAGTGAGCTGCAAGTATGTTAATCCTCGTGACCAACGACACGATTTTACGTTCAAAGTGAGGCATTTTTTGCATCGATTGTTTAACATCGCATGTCACACTGTTGCCGAGAGCTACGTAAGCACATCACGACTTCCCTCCTCCTATTTATCCCGCTCTTGTTCAATTATTTACATTATTTTTTCATAAAAAAGGTGAACAGTCCCGTCGTTTGGGTCGCTTCGGTTTGAAACCTCTGCAGTGGATGAATTTTGACCCTCATCAAATCCCACCTGGTAGCTCTTACAGTTTCAAATGCTCAAATTTCACAATACACAAATTTCAGTTGGCAAATATTTATTTGCTACAAAATAGTTATTATTTTGGGTAGCAAAGTTACACGCTTCGAAAATGGAACCCTTTTCACTACAGTTTAGCGGTACAATAAAGTAGTGAACTACGACACATACAAAATACGTCAGTCCATTTTGGTCGGACATATTGCGTTTTGCGTCAAAAAAATAATTAAATTATGTATCAATTAAGTTTACAGTTATATGCACACTGTTTCATTTAGCACGGACTTTATTTACTAATGAAATAGTGGATATGAAAATTACAGCTAAACAAACAGCGGCAATGCACAAATAAGGTCACTATGCAAACATGTTAAAGTCTTTTACAAGGTTAGTACAATTGAGAAGTGCACATTTTTAGTTCAAATCAGTAGCAAATCAGAACATGAAGCAGCAAAATTTTGAGAATCAAGGAAAAGAAAGCGGAGGTACTTTAGAATGTATTTTGAGCCAAGAAGTCCACCTCAGTCATAAAAATATGGAAGATATTTTCCGGGTTTCGAATTCCAAACGCATATGACACACCAGAGAGTCGAGTGTCCCGAGACCTCACGTTTTCCATAAGTGATAAGAAAAGAGTCGTAGTTTGAGAAGCGTCCTTGCCCTTACGTTCATTTCAGGAACAATAGAAGGAAATATTCCTAATTGTAAATAGCCCTTACAATAATATTTCTACATTTGGTATTATTTCAGTACTTGACCATTTTTCGACTCTTTATAATGCCTTCCCTTCATTAGTTTCCGCTTCATTAATTTACTTTCCTGCTATATCCTCAAAACTCTAACGATTTGGAAGTAATGGAAAAACTTCCAGAGTAAACTGACGGACTTCAACTCATTGATTGAAAAATAAATACAAAAAGTGCACCACTGAAATAATACTCTCGGCTAATAAACTGCAGTGGATTACAATTCTCACATAAGCACAGCCGGTAGATAATTTGTCGTTAATTCTAATAATAACTATACATTTGTTAACAGTAATTTTCATTCTAAATTCATAGTACAAAGTTCCATAGCCTGTTGCACACATTTTTTCCTATTTTTCTTTCATTTTTGTGTGTGTCGCAAGGAATTAAGTATTAAATATTTTATCCTAATTGAAAAATGCCCATAAATAAATTATATTTCATCAGTTCATTACTACTATCATTCTTAATTTATTCATATATTTAAGCAATTCAAATTTCTAAATACACCATCAAATATTTAATTCCAATATGAAGATTATTTTGGAAATCTTTTTCTTTGTTGGCTTGGATTTTGAATCATACGCTGTGCCACAAAAATATCGGAATGAAGGACTCAATGAAGAAAAAACTGTAAATTGATTAAAAATGTGTAACATTAAGGTGAGTTACGCGATAAATTCTTTCCTAATTTCGATTTACTTTAGAAAAAACTTTCACCACCACTAGCCTGGATGATGGAGGGTGAGACAAAAAAATAATTGTTTTTTTATTTTTCATCACTGGAAATATGTTGGAATTTTGAATAACATGATCCATAAAATAAGTTCGCAATTAAAAATATCATTTAATACAATTAACTAGGCGGTATTTCATCATAGATATCGTATCATATTATCACATTATTTCTATGCGATTGAGTCTCTATTTATACGATGAAAACGAGATAATCGAGACCATAAATTCGATTGGCACTAGGTGTGTAAAAGGGGAGGTGAAACAAACCTCGTTTCCCCCTCTTTACAAACCTAGTGCCAATCAAGTTTACGGTCTCGGTTAGCCCCCTTTTTCATTGCCTCACGACCGTAAGTACGTTCTTTTTAATTTACCCTCTATTTATAAGGAAAGTTTGTTATTTATTTTTCATGTAGAGCGCACATAAATTAAGAAAGATATCCTCATTGGTGACACCACATGAAATAATTTTCCAAGCCGACGCAGTGAGGGGAATCAACGCCATTTAATTCTTTTCGAGTTTCTAGTCTCAGGTCGTGGACCCAAGTGAGTCTGCCGCGGGTGCATTAAAATGAGAACTGCTCTCTTCCCAACCAGTGGGTCGAGAGAGGGAGGGAAAGAGGAGAGAATCTACCCCCCCGGGAAGCAGTCCTTCACGGGGCACGTTAAAGCAAAGCCCAGGCCACTCCTCCTCCGGGGGCGAGGCGCGGGTCCGGAGGGGAGGTACAGGATGGGGATTCTCAACCCCTCGAATGCCCCCCTTTCCTCCCCGACCCACCCTCCCTTCCCCCCCATCCTCTACCTCTGACCCCTCCCGACTCTCCCCTGCTTACCGCGTTGTTTCCACCAATCCTTAGTTATCTGGGTCGGCGGCGCCGGGGTTAAGGAGTTTGAGGGGGAGGGGTGGGGAGTGGAGGGGGTAGAGGGGTCTGAGGGGTTGAGACTACCCTAACAGCTGCTCCGGCGATGCATTCGTCTCTCCTTTTCCGATGTTAACTCTCTCACCTCCTTCTGAGTGAGTGGGGGACTCGGGAGCCCCCATCCATACGTATTCTGCGCCTCACCACTTTGTTTCCCTCCCTCCCTCTCTATTCATCGCCTCTTATCCATTTGCCAGACCCTCAATTCTTCTTCATTCTCAAATTCAGAGAAGTAGGCTTTGCGCGATCTCCCCACGTCTACAGGAGTTAAAGAAAACCTCCCAGTGGTCTGTCCCAGGTTTGTCCAATTGAAAGTAGCTCACAATATACTGGATGGCATATGATTTCACAATTTTCAAGACATACATGTAGCATGAGGAAACTCAAGGGAATACTATGAGGACCTAACAATATTTGTGGAGACCTATTTAGAATTTTGCCTTGGGCTTAATTGGTGTGATAAATTATTAAAATCCTTCATGAACTTTTTGAGTAACTTCTTCCATTGCTCTTAATCCATATACATACTGTATATGAGCCGTATTCCATTAGGTATTCATTGAAATTTAAAATCCAGGATTAACTAATAGGTTATGAGTATATTTTTCATCTGATAAGCTTACATCTAATTGCCTACCACTAGTGTTCCCTGTTGGCACCGGGCATATTTCTACCTAATATTAGTACGTACCTATGAACCAAAGCAAGTTGGAGCAGAAAATGCTTTGGCATATTTTCTAACAATCTTATTGAGCCACGGAATACTGTTGTATAAATTGCGATCATCGATTTTAAGTGACCGTTGAATTCAAATTTTAATACCTACTCCAAGTTTTCTTAAAAATGCCTAAGGCAATTGCCGAATATGCCTTAAATCTAATGGCTTTCTTTCTGAGTGCCAAAAAATGTCTTCATTTTATGAAAGAAGTACTCTCGAATATTTTTAAAATAAGGTCTAATCACACACCTTTTCATCTTTCAAAATCACAGCCATCGCCATCATCCGCCACTGCGTGACCATCCGCTCCAATTCTTTCTCCCTTAACACAATATTTTTCGATTTTTTCATTAAATTGGATTTCTGGGAGATTTTATCCATGAATTATTTACCTGAGAGATTACGATCACATCTACTGTAATTCGGAAATTACAGAAGAGATGTTAATCCATTATAACACGTGATTTCTCATGCATTTCTCATCACTTCAATGAGAAAATGACTGAATTTAACATTAACCATAGACATATTATCTTTAACCGTGAGAATTTTTCTCAACTTTCACACACAAACTGGAAATTAAGCTAACGTCTCCTTCCTCTACTAGCCGCATATCGATTGGGGGCATATTACCCACTCACGAGCCGCCAAGGGTATCTTACAGAATTAATGAACCCAGGGACAATATCCACTTACACCTACCTTTCGAGTGCGTCGTTTCTCGTAGACGACAGCTCATTATACTCAGAGGGCAGCTATCTGAGACGATTTTGCAACTACCATAGATACCCTCTCAGTCCGATAATTTCACTTGGTTCAGAAAGAGCTCGGTCTATGTACATATGTACCATTCCAGGGATTGTAAATGGTTCTGGAATGCGATTATCTGAATTTCGTAGAATTGGAATGAATAACCTCTTAATTTCCATCTTTTCTCTGGGGATGTGTTTTTAATTTATATGTAAATATTTCTTCGATCATAAGCACCACATTATCTATTTGATTCATTGTATTTGGGTTCTTCTGCGGTTTTTCTTGTGTCTATTCTCTCTGTTTTACCCAACTTCTCTTACACAACACTTTTCATTAAGGTGTTGACCTAAAAGATCTGAAGAGTTTATCCCTTCATCATTTTCATCGTTTTCCATTGTTCTACGCGGAATATAGGTAAAGGAAGAAGTCCACGTTTTTCTTCGACTGAATGTCATCTTCCTAATTTTTTGTTCCATTGTATTTTCGGTATTTCTATTCTTTTTCCAAAATGTTCATATACTGCCCGAACTGGCAAGTATATACCGTCCCGGTGAGTGAAGTCTCACCTTTACCGGTCATTGTATATAAGAAACGCAAGACATTGAAAGAAAGAACCATGGTTGAAGTGGAAGTGTGGTTTGCGGGAAGGAGAAACTTAAAATTAGGAATACAATGTGAATTCTTAACCAAACAAGAAAAGGAAGCCGACAGAGAACGGCATTTTACAAATAAAAACGTCAGTAACAGTACTAACCGCCCACCGGCGCACTCTGAGCGTAGAGCGGTACAAAAAGGAAACGGAGGCTAGGAGCACCCATGTCCCACAGCGGGAAATTACACTTGGGCAAGGGGAAGAGAGTAGACAAGGTGATAAGACCGTGAAGCGGATATAACGATATCAAAACAACATGAAGGATGGATGTGGGGACCCTTCGGTCCGTGGAGCTGCTTATAGCTATGAAGAAAATTAAAAGACACAAGAAAGACATAGGCGAGTAATACCTTAAGGCATCTTTGTATCTTAAGGCGTCGTCGTTGTATGATTGGAATCTAAAACATATTATATTATTATGCATATTATATATAATATTATATATTATATTATTATACACTTCATTGACAAAACTTTGCGGAAAAAATGTTTGGTGATGTGTCCTTCATGTGGACTTTTTCTCACAAAAGACTAGGACTTGTATTTATTTATTTCTGAATTAGGGAATAAGAGACATTGAAATGACTATTTATTAAGAGGAAAAGCAAAAAAAAACCTCGAATAACGGCCTTGATTTTAAGTAAAAGTCAAGACCAATACTGCTGTTTTAAGCTAAACATTAATCTGTAAAGACAAGATAAATGAGGATGATATACTCATAGAAAGCTCAAATTGTATATTAATTATATGTGCATGGTCATGGTAAAGATTCAATTTAATTCACTCATAATCTCCTCAAATCTATTTTTAACTTTAGCAAAATTGTTACAAAAAAATTACAACTGAGTCCAAATATTTCTCCATTGGTATATTTAATTATGATCAATTTGAAAGTTGGCTCTAACTTCTCAAACGTCTAGCGCTCTTTAAGAACATAGTGCAAAATCAACTAAGCTCGAATAATCAGATTTATAATATTTAATTAATTTAGTTAAATTACATCATTTGTCAACTCACGACAAATTTAAATATCTTATTCGAAACTAATACTGCCTCAGAATATTGACTATTGACAAATAGAAGTACTTTTCTGGTTCAAGATAATTGGATTTGCATTAGAGCAACCACTGCCGCCAAAAAGCGAGAACTAACGCTACTTCCTCTCTGAATATGAGCATCTTTCTTGCACGAGAAGTGGCGAATTAAACGATATAGTGCACGATGATCACTGTAAGTTAAACCGCAGCCTTCGACCCGACGGGTTAAGGTTTGATAGGGGCAGCCGGGATCCTTCCGTGCTAAGCGTCGTGTGCTATTCGTCTATTCAGTGCCCGGAGGCTAATACCTTTCCCTTTTCCGTCTGTGGTTCACCAGAAAGCTCTTGTACCCAGGACCTAGCACAACAAGGGTTTAACTGGGGAGGCCCAGAGACGTTCATTCTAGTGGAATCAGGGACCATCCGGTTGGTAACCAAACGCTTAATTCATTACGCTACCACACAGAACGTCAAACATTAAACATAGGAATTTTAAAATTTTTTCCCAGAAAATTTTACTCAATCGGAAACGTAGCCATGAATTTTACCCTTACTGGGAAAATGCGAAGATCAGCGTGAATTTTCTATTCTCTAAACACTTGGTGGATTTAGTAATAATCGATATCAAATGCTGCCCTCTGCATCTAGTACGTGGGCTTATGAATTAACTGCGAACAGAGCATAAGGCAGGAGAGAAGATCATCCGAACGCGTTGTTTACACGTCATGAAATCCTAGGAAATAGGTATATCCTTCAGGAGGAAGTAACAACACCCCTCATATATTATTTCGTCCAAAATGAACTGTTACTTAAACTCCACGAATTTGAAGAATGAATTTCATTACTAAACCACACCTTACCACATCCCTTATTCCTGTACCAGCGAGATGAAAATGCTACTCGTAGCAACACAATATAACGTTAAAACGAAAAGTGAAGAATCAGGCGTGATATTGTGGAATCGAGACATAATGAAAACTTTGTTGCAATTTTCCACAGTTAAAACTTTATTGCCGACCATGGTTTCGATACACTGTATCATCTTCAGGTGAGGGAGAGTACAGGGAGAAAGGATATATATACCAAGGAGGGGTGGCAGGGGAGGAGGGAGCGGGTGGGAAGGGGGGGGTGGGGTTTTGTCATACAAAGAAAGGCAGGAAAAACCAATGGAACCCCCCGAAGTACGGGCTGCTCACTCTTCGGGGGGGGGGGGAGGGAGGTGTCGCCATAATGGTCACTGAGGGAAGTTAATAGACAAAAGTGGGGAGGGGCAAGAGAGGAACTGAATGTCGTTAAGTAGCTCTATCTTCTGGTTTCTCCGTTGGATAATCTCTAAACTCTCGAGAGCGTCCAATTTCTTGCTCTTTTCGAATTTATGCAACGGCTTAAATTCAAAATCCGGGGAATGGTTCTTCTCCAAGAGGTGGGTGGCAAAGATGGATGTGGTGCTGCCTAACGCATAACATTTCCGATGCTCATTGATGCGTGTGGCGAAATTTCGTCCAGTCTGTCCCACATAAGTCGCATTACATTGGCACTTTAATTCATAAACACCACACTGTTTTTCGACGTCGAATTTATCTTTGTTTAAGCAGAGTGCTTTGGATATGGAAAATGGGGTGTAAAATGAAACACGGAATTTATCCTTAGGTAGAATGTTGGCAATTCTAAGGACAAAGAGTTTGAGAAGGGGATTTTGCACCATTTACGTGAGGGGTTGGAGTATGGCAGGAGTGTTGTGTGGAGCTCGACGGCACTTTTTCTCAGTTTTTTCCCTAATAGGGAATCAATGAGGTCGTCGTTGTAGCCATTCCTCTCTGCAATGAACTTGATGGTGGTGAGTTCTCGGTCAAAGGAAGTTTTAGGCATTGGAATGCTAATTAATCTGTGAAGCATGCAGTGGAAGCTTGCCAGCTTATGGGAAATGGGATGGCAAGAATCAGAAGGAATCACTAGGTCCGTAAATCAAAGGAAGCCAACATGTCTTTTCCATCTATAGGAAACCCACGTATACGGACCTAGTGATTCCTTCTGATTCTTGCCATCCCATTTCCCATAAGCTGGCAAGCTTCCACTGCATGCTTCACAGATTAATTAGCATTCCAATGCCTAAAACTTCCTTTGACCGAGAACTCACCACCATCAAGTTCATTGCAGAGAGGAATGGCTACAACGACGACCTCATTGATTCCCTATTAGGGAAAAAACTGAGAAAAAGTGCCGTCGAGCTCCACACAACACTCCTGCCATACTCCAACCCCTCACGTAAATGGTGCAAAATCCCCTTCTCAAACTCTTTGTCCTATAGAATTGCCAACATTCTACCTAAGGATAAATTCCGTGTTTCATTTTACACCCCATTTTCCATATCCAAAGCACTCTGCTTAAACAAAGATAAATTCGACGTCGAAAAACAGTGTGGTGTTTATGAATTAAAGTGCCAATGTAATGCGACTTATGTGGGACAGACTGGACGAAATTTCGCCACACGCATCAATGAGCATCGGAAATGTTATGCGTTAGGCAGCACCACATCCATCTTTGCCACCCACCTCTTGGAGAAGAACCATTCCCCGGATTTTGAATTTAAGCCGTTGCATAAATTCGAAAAGAGCAAGAAATTGGACGCTCTCGAGAGTTTAGAGATTATCCAACGGAGAAACCAGAAGATAGAGCTACTTAACGACATTCAGTTCCTCTCTTGCCCCTCCCCACTTTTGTCTATTAACTTCCCTCAGTGACCATTATGGCGACACCTCCCTCCCCCCCCCCCCCCCCGAAGAGTGAGCAGCCCGTACTTCGGGGGGTTCCATTGGTTTTTCCTGCCTTTCTTTGTATGACAAAACCCCACCCCCCCCTTCCCACCCGCTCCCTCCTCCCCTGCCACCCCTCCTTGGTATATATATCCTTTCTCCCTGTACTCTCCCTCACCTGAAGATGATACAGTGTATCGAAACCATGGTCGGCAATAAAGTTTTAACTGTGGAAAATTGCAACAAAGTTTTCATTATAACGTTAAAAAATCACGAAGGGCAAAGAACTCATTCAAAATCCGTTGTTCACATTTTCAGAAACTTGGTAAAGATGAAAGTCCTGTCACCATCTTCTCCAAAAATATTTGTCTCCTTCTCCCGTGTAAAGTTGCAAATGAAACAACCGGATCCTCGAGTTAAAATTTAAAACTGGCTGATGTGACCGCTGAAAATCACGTGTACCGGCTTAATGAAACTGATGGCTCGCGCTAGCATTACCTGCAGTTGTGCCGCGCCTACCGTGAACACAGCATTCAGCTGTTCAATCCCTCCAAAAGGGGGGACTCACTAGTATGTCCCTTTCCCTGCGCCTTGCCCTCTCCTCCTCCCCCCCCTATACAGGAGGGGCGTCCGGGAACATTGAAATTCACGTGTTATCCCGGAGGAAGCCACTCCGCGGTCTCGACACGTGATTCCCCCTCCATTAAGCCACGAGAGGAGGAGAGAGACTTTTCTTCCTACCCCCCTGTCCCTTCCCTCCCTCCGCCCACCCCCAGCCACCAAACACCCTCTCTCAATGGCAAAGTTTTTCCTCAACTTCCTTTCCCTCCACCGAGTTTTTTTATCCTTTCTTTGCCTATCTTTCTCTTTTCCATCGCCCGTTCTTTATATTTGTTTTCTTTTGTCGTATCCAAAAGGAGAGAAGACCCTCCCCAGCCCCATTGTGTGCATCTATGTGAGACAAATAAAGGCAGTATTTCCGTCCACCACTCCACCCATCCATTCGCGCTCATTCCAAGGGTATCTCCCCCCCCTCTTCCCCTTCCTCCCCACGACCCCATTGTGCTTCCCACCAATCTTCCGCACTTTGCACACCTTACCCCCTAACCACCCACACCACTCCCTCCCCAGAATACCGTCTTCGCAACACCGAAAAGGGGCAAGTGTTTTTTTTTAACTCCCAAAACAACAGAAAATAAACGGAACTTGAGGGGAAATCGTAATTTTTTAAAATCGTGAGAGTTGCTTGAAATTAAGAAAGATAAATGGAATCCTTTGGAAACTATGAATTCGCAATAATCGAAATGCCATTCTACGGAAATAATTTAACTCACCAATGTCGAGCGAAAGGAAAATTGGAGTGAATTAAAAAAACAATAAAATAAGCTGAAACATGAGCTGTTTTGCAATAAATCATAAAGTAGCCATGACGTACAAGTTCTCAGGTAGGCATAATTATAATGGAAATACGTATATTACATTAGTTTTAAAATAAAGCGCATTACGCAGAAAAAAGGAGGTCGCAATCAGCTTCGACTCTTACATTATTGACCGTATTTAATCAAACGGTGGGCAGTTTGCACTTTCTGGAAAATAGTAATAATATTTTGTTATCATATTCTTCTGGAATTGCTCACATACTGTCACATGTCTAGAGTAAGTTATAGAAATCACCATTTGATTAGTGAACATTTAATTACACAAGCCCGCTCTCTTCGCTCCGTTCAAGCTCCTGCGGAACCTGATTTAAACCAGTTGAAATGACCAATTAACTCGGAAAAAAATTAAAAGCCTACTATTTTAAAATTGAAAAGTATGTGTATTGAAAAAATCAAATCCCGTGCTTCGATATTTATATGCTAGTTTAACGAAGAGTGCCCTTAAAATATATGAACTGAGTTTAATAATTGGAGAAGCCATTCGAAAGTTCCTTGAAAGGATCTTATTTTTACAAACACATATAGTCCTCATTAATTCAGAAGCACCACAAACTACACTCCTTCCGAATGCTTTGACTGCATCATGTCCATTCGAGTTCAACAAGTGACCCATTATACAGTCATAATTCAAGCAACAACGACGTTAATTTAATTCAGAAGATAAAGATCGGTGAGCGGTAGATTGAAGTATACTTATGTAATAGTATTGTTATCCAAACTTTTTCAATTTTCATCTCTCATTTTTATCGCATCGTATCGTCGAGAAATCTTTTTTTCCGAAACGGACATCACAGAACTGGAGATAACATGCCCTGGAAAGCAAACCTATTCCAATCCATTAAACCTCAAAGACCATCGATTTCAAGGCCCTAAAGTGCCTCTTTAGGACAGATCGAAAAAGATCTCGCCGTTACGATAAAATGAACCTTAGTCAATTCACGACCAACCGATTGATGGACTACCGAACTGGCATGCAGCTCCCTTGAATAATTATTTGTAATCTAGACTATTCTGGATTTCGATGACTGCAGAATATTATTTTTATATGAAAATGAGATGACTCGTTTTCCTGCCATTTTTTACTAAATAAGTTCATAAAACTCAGCAATAGGTAAGCATGACATGGTAATATATAAATTTCTTTTTGCACATTAGACAAATTGATAAATACATATGCATTCACTATGTTTTATTCGCTAGTGATACCTCTTCTATCTTCTATGTTTACATTTTATATGTACACATATATGAAATATTTTTAAGCTCGTGATTTTGCCTGGTTCCACCTTCTCCACCTCTCCTGCGTTCGTTCTTTATCTATGTTCCTATCCTTTTCCCTTATATCTATTTCCTTGTGATTGAACATATATATATATATATATATATATATATATATATATATATATATATATATATGTATGTATAACTTTTGGACGGCACAATAGAACACAGAATAACCCAGATAACACGTAAAAGGACACTCACACTGTAGATGATTTAAGCTTTCGGCCTACTCCGAGGCCTTCTTCAGAGTCTGACCTGAAGAAGGCCTCGGAGTAGGCCGAAAGCTTAAATCATCTACAGTGTGAGTGTCCTTTTACGTGTTATCTGTTTTATTCTGTGTTCTATTGTGTCGTCCAAAAGTTATATTGCTCTCGTGAGTACTTCCGCATCATCGATATATATATATATATATATATATATATATATATATATATATATATATATATATATATATATATATATCGATGATGCGGAAGTACTCACGAGAGCAATATAAAGCGGGTCGCGGTGGTCTAGTGGGTAGAGCGTTGGACTACTGACCGGAGGGTCCCGGGTTCGATTCCCGGGCAAGGCACTTTAGGCACCTGCAGCTCCACCCAAGCTAGTTGATTTTTCGGGTACCAGGTCTTCCTGGGAAACCGTAACCGGCACAGGGAAAGGAACTGGCTTGGTACATGGGTGAGCTCTACCATCACCTACTAAACCGACCGTCGGGTTGATTACTGTGATTATGGTTTATTATATATACATAACTCTGTCAAAGTCTAGCGGAGAAAGACAAGAACAGAGAAGCACCAAAAAAGAAAAAATACTCACAAGTTGTCGAATTTTCGGTGGTCCAAGTCACCTTTTTCAAGGAAGAGGAGGAAGAAATCTAGCTATTTTTATATGTGTATATATACATATATACATCGCTAGCGAACCAAAATACAGAGAAACGCATACAAATGAAACACACGTATTCCGAATTCTCGGTGACCAAATCATTTTCCCCTAGAGAGATAAGGAACTTTCACTCAGTCAGAAAGTCAGCTTCTCTAAGGAAAGATGGTTTGACCACCGAAAATTCGAAATAGTTGGGAGTTTCATATCTTTGTGTTTCTCTGTGTTGTTGTTCACTAGCGATATCTTGCTTCTCCGTTTAAATTATTATCATCCGTTTATCCGTGAGACTTTTTTTCAAGATATATATATATGCATATACGAGGGTCATCCGGAAAGTAGTACCCGTTCGTGCCGCATGAAGTGCTGACGACGCGAGTAGCCGCTGGACGAGGTCAGATAGCTTCAGTGGCTTGTCTACCTTCTCTGAGCCAAGTTGCGTGACGCTAGCATTGCCTGTGCTGTTTCTGTGATTGTTTACAATGTTTAAAAAAATTGAGAACGCCGCCAGTTGTGAAGTGAGGGCAGTGATTAAATTCCTCAATGCAAGAAACGTTCGCCCATGTGATATTCATCGCCAATTAAAGGAGGTGTATGGAGACAATGTAATGGACGAGTCGTCTGTTCGGCGGTGGTGTCGCAACTTCAACATGGGGAGGGGGAACACACACGACGATGAGCGTTCGGGGAGACCGTCTGTCATTACAGACCAACTGGTGAGCTCAGTTGACGAATTCGTGAGGAACGATCGGCTGGTCACAATTGATGACATCTGTGAGCATTTTCCCAATGTTTCTCGAACAATTGTTCATGAAATTGTTAAACACCATCTGCATTATGCAAAAATTTGTGCAAGATGGGTCCCTCGCATGCTTACAGATGAGCACAAAACCAAGCGTATGCCAGGCCTCATGCAGCTGGGATAACACAAAAACTTTTGCAGCAATTCAAATGGGAAACTTTCGACCATCCACCGTATAGCCCGGACTTGGCCCCTTCAGATTTTCATCTCTTTACAAAGCTTAAAGACTTTTTGGCAGGAAAAAGATTTGACAGCGATGAAGAACTTAAAGAAGGAGTGACCCTGTATCTCAATGAGCTGGCGGCGAAGGACTATGCAGCAGGAATACAGAAACTTGTCACACGTTATGACAAATGCCTTAATTTGCTTGGAGATTATGTTGAGAAGTAGTTTAAAGTATCCTCTTTCAAATAAAATTTTTTATGTTTGTTAATATTTACTTTTGTGTCTTTATTTCACGAACGGGTACTACTTTCCGGATGACCCTCGTATCTATGCAAAAAGATGTTACCATGCAATTAGATCCAAAAAAATTGAAAAATTGAATTGGCATTGAAAAGCTAAAAGATCGCTCAGCATATATGTTGGCAAAATTTGATAAAAACTTGCCAAAAGTTTCAACAGATATTTCTAGAGGTCGCTTCCTCTCTATGTCAGCCCAATTAAAATACGAGAAAATTGGAAATACGGAAAATGAATTGAGGAAATATAATGATGCGTACATATTATGAATACCGAACGGTGTAATGATGAATTGAACTTGAATTGATATCTTTATATTTATTGATACGAGGCGTATTCTTAAAGTAAGTACCGTTTGCTTATATTTAAATATTGGCGCTTCAGAACACAGTTTTGCTCCTGCAGCGCCATCTACTGATTCATTGAGAAGCTATAGCAGCATTTGTTTTGTTTCAGAAGTCGTTTGCTTGTCCGTGCATGCAAACAACAATGCCCGCGACAATCGTTGATCCCGCCAGCTGTGAAGTGCGTTCTGTCATACGATTCTTGCATGCAAAAGGATTGTCGGCTGCTGAAATTCATCGGGAATTATGCCTAGTTTATAAACCTACAGTTATGAGTGAAGGAAAGGTTAGACAATGGTGCTGTGATTTTAAAAATGGACGAACAAATGTCCATGACGAAGAGCGAAGTGGTAGGCCCAGTATTCTGACCGATGACATTGTTTCGCAAGTGGAACAAAAACTGCGATGTGATCGTCGATTGACAATTAATGGGCTGGTTGAACAATTTCCTCAACTTGGACGCACTACTGTCTACAATATTGTTACGGAAAACCTCGGATACCACACATTGCGTGCAAGGTGGGTACCGAAAATGCTCACCGACCACCACAAAGAGCAAAGAATGTCCAGTGGACGAGAGTTTTTGGGTCGTTGGGAACTCTTTAAACCACCCACCGTACAGTCCTGATCTTACACCCAGCGACTACTTCCTCTTCTTTCACTTGAAACAGTGGTTCGGTGGACAACGTTTCGAAACCGAAGAGGAACTCAAGAATGGCGTTGTCGATTGGTTCAACCCTCAGGCGGCGAGTTTCTATGCAGAGGGGTTAAAGAAGCTGGTGCAGCGGAACGAAAAATGCTTAGAAGTGAACGGCAATTATGTAGATAAGTGAAGTAGGTTTGTAGCTAACTAAAAGTGCCAATAAAATGTGTTTCATATGAGTATATTTTTTCCTGTGACCAAACGGGTCTTACTTTATGAACACGCCTCGTATTTATTGATAATTCTATCTTTAAGTTTTATTGAGGATTAAATATAATTGATCACAGAAAAAAGAAACTATATACTTTTTTGAAAGCTACGGAGAAGGGCATTGACGGGACCAACAAATAATTATTACTTGCCTATTTCGAAAGCACGCATTAAAGAGAGATTGACAGTATCCAGATTTACCTTTATGCTAATATTTCTGCATGTTTGCAAAAAGAGGTCGTAAGAACCTCAATTTATCCTTTCCATTTCGGCAAAGGTTGAATGGATTTTTTTGTAATTATTCAAGACACTTCACGTTCCTTGATACTTCATGCACATTTCAAACATGTGAGAAGACTAGATGATAAAATACAGTTCAACTACACCGTATGCACAAATGCAATGAACCAATCATTCGTAGTAGTCCCTGAAGGACAATGACGTGAACTGAAAAAATCTGGTCCATTACGGGAGGAACCTATTATATTACACAATGATTGAATTACTAATATAAAAAATAATTTTTGGTTATCAATTAGTATAAAACTTAGCACTCGAAAAGCTCCAAATTTAATATTTTAGTTCCTTCATCAAGAAGAAGAATATTTCGTGAACTTGAGGTAAACAATTGATACTTGAATGAAAACCCTCACTTGTACCTAATGTTTGTAGATAAATTTATTCGATGCCTACTTTTGTCGCAATGGCTGATAATCGGTGAGTTTATTTTTCAAAAATTGAACAACATAATTATTATTTACGTAACAATATATTTGGATGAAATTGTACTATGTTGACCCCTAGAGGGTTACTGGCTGGAGAGTCCCGATTCAAATTCAAGGACGATGTCTTTTAACAAACCTCATTTAAAATCTAATTAATGTAATTTTCTGGTGTTTAGAACTCCATGATTAACCGTGGTATGATATTACTTAGGGAATTTTAGGATCGAGATGTATCCGCTCAGCTTAGGGATCGAAAACATTGCTGGACCTTGGTACTACAGATCCTAGAGCTAAAGAGTATGGGGCATGAATCAACCATTAAAAACAGTAGTTAATGAAATTCTACAGAAATAGAAAGCTACGTTAAACATTAATTGAATGGCGTAAATTAGAGCAGGGGAAACATTTCACTAATTTCGTAAGTGTTTCAGAGGATGATTTGATAAGTAATAAGGTCGAATCGAATACTTGATGTGTTAAAAAGAGAAACTTTCACCAAGGGAGTTGAAGTCAAAGACCTTAAATGAGGAGGTAAAGAACATATTTGAGAAAACATTGACAGGGATCGTGGTCGTGCAAAACGCCGAAACTTGACCGGATGGGCTAAATGATATACGAAGTTTAATAAGTTTGTGAGATGCGTGATTGGAGAATAATGACAAAATAAAATTCAAATAGGGAGAGTGAATAAAAGAATACTATAAGGTTGTATAGTAAAGAATAGGAAAGAATCTTTAAGGTATGAAAGAATGTTGTTGAGAGAAATACAAAGGAAGCAAGAAATTGGATTCAGTGTACATGGAGTGTGGAATGAATATTGAAGTCATGCGATGAATGTAGGATACGGGTGAACCACGAGAAGCAGGTCACGGGCAATGGGGATTGAAGGGAGTATTAGGGAATGAAAAAACTCAAGCTAGTCATTCTGCCAGGATAGACAGGGAAGTAACAGGAGAGCTTAGAGAACTGTCAACAAGTAATCTTCAGATTGATAACCAGTGATGATGAGGAATTAAGGTTGTTTATCATCGTTTTAGACCAGGCTAGTCTATACTTATACCCTGGCTCATATAATGCTTCCAATAAGCCCTATACGGCATGTGACAATCACAAATCAGGGTTGGGATCAGGATCCTTCCTTTGTTCCGCTTGTGATTCCCTAGAAAGATCTGGATCCCGAGAAATCTTACAGTATTGATTAAGATTATGGTGTCCAGAAACGTCGGAAGGAAGTGAACCCGGGTTCGCAGGTTGGTAGTCCAACACACTGCCTACAGGACTATCGCGATCCTTTGGTGAAGGGAGAAATAGGATTCGCTCTAGCCAGAATGTACGCATTTAGCATCTTACGGCTCAGTACGGCGAGGTAACCTAACATGCACATCAGGCTTAGTCAATTGATGATTATGTAGCTAAAGAGAGATAACCTTATAGTTTGAATAGCGTTTTCTTTTTTGTGAGCATACTTCATAAGTGGTATTTATGTTGAATGGTCGTAATTTGTTACCGGTACGGAAGAATCGAACAGCCATGCTGACCTCCACCTATAGTTCTTCAATAAAGCAATACCTACCCAGTTTTTTTTCAGAAAAGTCAGAATTTTCCTCAAATAGTAACTGCGATTGTGGTAAAGGTTCGAGTATACCGTCATCGCCGTTGAACCGATCCGAATGGCTTCTATAACACATCCGTTTGTAAAACCAATGAGAAGAGAAACCATCTCTATCCATTCTGCAACCAGAAGATGAAGGGCATTTTTCATCTCAGGAATTTCCAATATAATCTCAAGATACAAGTCTTGTTCTAAGCCTGAAATGCTCGAGAGATTCCATTCTTCTTGACTGCCTCATTATCGAAATTCCATCTATCCCTCGAAGTCCTGCACGAATGGATTCAAGAAAAACGCTATCAAACTCAACTCGCCAGAAGCAATGGAAATGCCACTATTCCGACCACATTACACTCAATGGGAGTTCCGAGAGATCGATTGTGATCCAATCTTGAGGGTCCATCCCTGAGGAATCTCCTCGGAGCGACTCCCATAACAGCCAATAATCTGACAAAAGAAGATGATCGGCAACGGTCAGTTTTTTGCGGAGTTTCACTTTATTATAAATCCCCAACCTGTCGCAAAGAGAGGGTTATTCAAATGACATTGAAGTTATTCTAATTGTATGTCAAAAGAGCCACTTAAATTGATTGGCAAACAGTATGAAATTTGAAATAGTAATTATGTCTTTTTAAAAAGATATACTTTTGAAGTGGTTAACATGAACTATTCTACTATTTTGTACGATGATGAAGAAGCCCATTGATCGAATGAAGAAATAAAATAATACAATCAGAGTGAAGTAAATAAGTGGCAAAAGATACCTGCGAAAAGGTGTAAAGAGAAATAAAATATAACTGGTAAGACAATGAGAAAAGAGTAGATTTACGAACAAATATCGTGGAAGGACGAATGAAGGGAAGTAAACCAGGTGAAAATCAATAATGTAAAAAGAAAAATGTCAATAGATAATGTGAAAAAAGTTAGGCTTGAATATGTTAACTATGAGAGGCAAAATATTTGAAGTGCTTCATCAAACCTCTCCGAGAATTGTTAACTGAAAATGATGAAGTAACTTGAGAGTGTATCCATAGTTTTTTGGGTTTGAGTTGCCATCAATTAAAAATTTGCTTAATTTGTAATTATAAATAAATTGAAAAGGAGAAGAATATAAAACTAAATGAAGAAAATCGTAGGTTTAATAAATAGAGAGGAAAGGTAAAAGATTTTAGGGTGAGCACGTCTCTAAACATGCAGAGCCTAACTTTGGACAAAGAAAATGGAAATGCTTTGATTGTGGAGCATTAAACTCCCAAAAATGTTATAAATGAAATGGATTAATACCTGAAGATGAAATTATACTATTCAAAATAATGATCTGGGCAAATACCATAATACTTAATGAAAACTTTGTTGCAATTTTCCACAGTTAAAACTTTATTGCCGACCATGGTTTCGATACACTGTATCATCTTCAGGTGAGGGAGAGTACTACTGAAGATGATACAGTGTATCGAAACCGAACTCCAGGTGAGGGAGAGTACTACTGAAGATGATACAGTGTATCGAAACCATGGTCGGCAATAAAGTTTTAACTGTGGAAAATTGCAACAAAGTTTTCATTATGTCTCGATTCCACAATATCACGCCTGATTCTTCACTTTTCGGACCATAATACTTTTTAAAATATATTTTACACATTTTTCAGTATTGTAGAGTTAACAAACTCGTATATTAAAAAAACAAGGAGAACTATTTAGAAAATTTTGAAACTTTGACTTGGACACGAATTGGAAGATTTAAGTGTACTTGTAAGGCGATAAATTACGTTTTGGATGATAGAAAGACAAAAAATACGAAACTGTGCATAGTTTGGACACTCATTCGAAAAGATTTCCTGCAGTGCATCACAATGGAAGGGAAAACTGCTGGTGGGAGTACATTAAAGAAGAGATTGGAATGATTGATTAAGTAAACGGAAAATGGTCATACCGGAAGCCTGATTAATGATAAGAGATTCGAGAAACTTCGCAGAAATATTATCAATAAATCAGCTCAAAGACAAAAATACCAATGACGACGATAACATTCTTTGCAAAGGAAATGCCGAATCCTATATGTAAGAGCCGGATGTCATGTGTGATAGAAATTCTCAATTAGGTATGCATAATATTTTAGGTAAAAACAATGCATATTGTGTTGTCAACCAGTACAAGGACACCTTAAAAAAAGGTACTGCGAACATTTTTATAAAATGCTAATACCTAAATTGGATGCAGAAATTCATTAAAAATGATAAATTCAGTTTTTGAAACATCAATTTTTCACAATGAATGTCGAAACCTACCATACACGCTCGAATTACTACTAAAATAATGAGAGCTACCACCAAAAAAAAAACAGTGCACCTATTACTTAATTATGAAAAAATACATTTGTACAGTTCCCTAGAATACGTATATTGGTCATGAAGGATAAAGATAAAAGAATTAGCATTCGAGATAAACTTTAGAGACCTCTCTCTAATTTATTGTAGCCTTTTAATAATCACGATTCAATAAAAGTGAGCGTTTATTTCTAACTCGCGAACAATCAATAGGTTTCATGTTGTATCAGTTTTGACGCTTACTTAGTACCATCTCCGATAGAAATATGGAACATCTACCAAATTGTTGTTTTCCTTATGCACCTTCAATAATATTATATATATATTTTTTTTAAATATAAATATGTATTTATATATACGTATAAGCGGGTCTAGGTACAGGGTCTAGGGGGTAGAGCGTTGGACTACTGACCGGAGGGTCCCGGGTTCGATTCCCGGGCAAGGCACTTTGGGCACCTGCAGCTCCACCCAAGCTAGTTGATTTTTCGGGTACCAGGTCTTCCTGGGAAACCATAACCGGCACAGGGAAAGGAACTGGCCCCCCTACCCTGATGTGTGAATATTCACACGCCGTCGGGCTTGGTACATGGGTGAGCTCTACCATCACCTACTAAACCGACCTTCGGGTTGATTACTGTGTTTATGGTTTATATACGTATAAATAATAACATACGTAAGACTTAAATCATACTGAAATTCCATCATAAATATTTTCTTAAAAGAGTCCTATCGAATCAAAACAAACCACCACCTAAAATGATTAGCAAAAAATTGTTGCCATTTGCTCTTCCTTATAAAATAATTTTGCTTATTTTTATTAATTTCTTTTATAACGAATTGCAGAGTGAAAATCATTCCCAAACAATTCTGCAGTATTACATTTTTCGCGGCACTAATTACAGAAGTTTGAGACACATAAACTTCCCTTACATGAAAGGTTCTAGTTAAGAGAGTTAATAGCGGAGGACATTTTCAGCTCATTAATTTCATGCCCAGAAATAGCGACGGCTTTTTAATCATTCAAATAATACCCTCAATCCTTGTTTTTCTATAATATTTCTAATATTTCTTTTCTAATATTTTTTAGTATCACGCTGGCAACCAGCATTAGATTTTTTGTTTTTGAAACAGACGTACTGTTCTTTCACAATACTAAATAGAAAGACATGTACTTTTCCACAGATTTTTATCGTATGGTACAACGCGTTTCACCGACTTGCCGCATCATCAGGTACAAATTTAATTAACACACAGTGCGAGAATATATAACCTCAGGACCGAGGGGGGGCGGGGAGGGGTGGAAGGGTTTGAGAGGGGTGGGGGCCTTGTACCATAGAATAAAAATCTGTGGAAAAGTACAAGTCTTTCTTTTCAGTATGGCTATTAAATACTTCCACGAAGTGGAGCCTGAAACAATAGGATATGTTCTTTCACAAGTTTTTCACAACTTTTATCAAACAGCAAAGGACAAAATTCCCATCAAGGAAAAGAGTGGAGTGCACAAATTGCGTTGTGAGTGCTGTGCTATTTACATTGGACAAACCGGGAGGATCTTCCGAGAATGTGTAAAAGAATATTACGCCCGTTTCAAAAACAGGACTCCTCCTTCCTATGTTGCCAAGCACCTACTGGACAATGACTACACAAGTGACTTTGTTCCTGAGATTTTACATTTGGAGAATTAAGGTTTAATTGGTTAATGATCTGATATATTCCTCCCGCTCCCTCCTCCTGGACCTCTCTCTGTTCCACAGCCCCTCTCCCCCCCTGAAGCCATACCCAAACCACCCCCTCTCTCTCCACTATTCACACACACCAGTTTCCCTTCTCTTTCCTCTTCTCCCACTCTACCAGCACCTCCCCCTCCTCTTCTATGTCCAGTATATAAAGCTGTTTGCCCTCTCTACTACACCTGATGATGACTTGGTAAAATAAGTCGAAACCTAGGTGCATAATGAAATATATGTGGAAGAACGAAGTATTTTCTTTCCTGATATGAATCGCTTCCACAAAGTGACGACTCAAACCATTCTATAGTCACAGGAGTAATTAAGACAGTCATGCAGCCAGAGATGTGGATAAGTGCAGTAAGAGTGAACCTAACACTCGGAGATAACTTTGACCAGATAGTGGATGGTATTTAAACGCTCAAGCCATATTTTTACGAATACCTCAAGGCTCTGTAGAAAACGGGCGAATGATTGAGTGTTGCCGTCGTTAATATGTTAATTATTGTTTGCTGAATCAAAAAATTATTATAAGAGTATGAACTAGGAATTCTTGTAATTCAGCTTCATTTAGTTAAAATAAAGGCAATATTTTCGAAAAGTGAAGAATCAGGCGTGATATTGTGGAATCGAGACATAATGAAAACTTTGTTGCAATTTTCCACAGTTAAAACTTTATTGCCGACCATGGTTTCGATACACTGTATCATCTTCAGGTGAGGGAGAGTACAGGGAGAAAGGATATATATACCAAGGAGGGGTGGCAGGGGAGGAGGGAGCGGGTGGGAAGGGGGGGGTGGGGTTTTGTCATACAAAGAAAGGCAGGAAAAACCAATGGAACCCCCCGAAGTACGGGCAGCTCACTCTTCGGGGGGGGGGGGGGGGGAGGGAGGTGTCGCCATAATGGTCACTGAGGGAAGTTAATAGACAAAAGTGGGGAGGGGCAAGAGAGGAACTGAATGTCGTTAAGTAGCTCTATCTTCTGGTTTCTCCGTTGGATAATCTCTAAACTCTCGAGAGCGTCCAATTTCTTGCTCTTTTCGAATTTATGCAACGGCTTAAATTCAAAATCCGGGGAATGGTTCTTCTCCAAGAGGTGGGTGGCAAAGATGGATGTGGTGCTGCCTAACGCATAACATTTCCGATGCTCATTGATGCGTGTGGCGAAATTTCGTCCAGTCTGTCCCACATAAGTCGCATTACATTGGCACTTTAATTCATAAACACCACACTGTTTTTCGACGTCGAATTTATCTTTGTTTAAGCAGAGTGCTTTGGATATGGAAAATGGGGTGTAAAATGAAACACGGAATTTATCCTTAGGTAGAATGTTGGCAATTCTATAGGACAAAGAGTTTGAGAAGGGGATTTTGCACCATTTACGTGAGGGGTTGGAGTATGGCAGGAGTGTTGTGTGGAGCTCGACGGCACTTTTTCTCAGTTTTTTCCCTAATAGGGAATCAATGAGGTCGTCGTTGTAGCCATTCCTCTCTGCAATGAACTTGATGGTGGTGAGTTCTCGGTCAAAGGAAGTTTTAGGCATTGGAATGCTAATTAATCTGTGAAGCATGCAGTGGAAGCTTGCCAGCTTATGGGAAATGGGATGGCAAGAATCAGAAGGAATCACTAGGTCCGTATACGTGGGTTTCCTATAGATGGAAAAGACATGTTGGCTTCCTTTGATTTCAATCCCGAGGTCCAAGAAATTTATTGACTGGTTCACTCCCATTTCCATAGTGAAATTAATAGAATTATGCCTGTTGTTTAAGAACTGCACAAATTGGCTCAACTGCCTTTCACTACCACACCAACAACATAGTATGTCGTCCACATACCTATACCAATAGACGATGTTCTTAATAAGTTTTTCGTTGAAATCAAACAGCTTTTCTTCAAAAAAGTCCATAAAGACTTCGGCTAACAGGGGAGAGAGAGGAGAGCCCATGGCAAGACCGTTTTTTTGCTTATAGTATGTACCATTGAAAAGGAAGTAATTTTGTTCCACACATATGTTGAGAAGCATAGAAATTTCTTGGATGAGGAGTTGGTTGGCTCCGGCCTTGCACAGTATGTTCTTGGCGTGTTCTAAGGCTTCCTGGGTCGGGATAGAAGTAAATAAGCTGCATACGTCGAAGGACACTAATTTGGAGTTCGGAGGTAACGCTATAGTTTTAAGGCGTTCCGTCAAGTCCACAGAATTTTTGATAGCATACTTGGGGCTGAAATTTGACAATTGGCGGAAAATTGTATTAAGTTTGAAGGCTAACTTGTGTGTAGAAGCACTTTCTAACAGTTTTATATTTTTCTAGACAATTTAGGACAATAGGATTGGAAAGTCTTTTAAAATTGGAACAGGCTCTTGTAGACATTTATATTTTATATAAATTGTTTATAGTTAACTCTAAACAATTGCTACATCTGTATTTTATGATAAATTAGTGCATATTATACCGTCTTCGGATCTACAAAGATCTCCAGTGAGTTTCAAAATTCATAACGTTAATGTAGATAGAGCATCTCAAAGGGAAATCATTGAAGCCCTTCCTTCAACTTCGTTTCTTCGTTTTCTACTGTATGATAAAATAACAGTTCAAATCTTTTAAGATGAATTTCACGAAATTTTCCTTAATTTAAAATATATTCGTCGAAGAACGATCTTCCATCATATTTTTTCACTCAATATACGTTGGTTTTAGTCTTTCGATTGACCGAGCTGGCTATCCATATCGATGGGATTATGCCATATTTTGGGAGACATATAGTGTTTTTTATTTCCAATTCTAAAGAGATCCATATTAAATTGGATACAGACAAATGGATATAATGGCAAATACATGTGGTACAGAGCAGTAACGATGGATGGAGGATGACTTCTGGAGTAGGATTATGGTAGCTGAAATTGTATGCTAGGGTATAAACAAAGACAGGTAGCTATTGTATTGAAAAAATTGTGAGAATCCTTGAAAGAATACATCACTCGATGAATCACAAATTTTGAGGATGCAAATTCGTTCACAAACGCAGAAATGAAATAAGTCCTACATTTTAGTCCTTTGTTTAGACTGCTCTTTCGAGGAATAGCAATGATAATAGCACGTTCAAATATCTAAATAGTACATACGGAATACGTTTTTTCTATAAAATAATTAGTTATAAAATGCTTACATATTAATTTAAATCTAGTTTTCATTGTGTACTATTGATTTTGAGGATTTTAATTTGAACCAGGGGTGCAATCATTTTACACACTTCATCAATCGTTTCAATGGCTATATCCAGAAATATACATGCCAAATCTCTTGCGATTGTGATAAACCACGTAGTTTTGGTCATCTTCCCGCTGCCGGAAAATTATTTAAAGGCAGTGTGCGACCTTTGAACCATGACAAGTTTGGATATCTTTCATGTAGATAGCGTGGTTTTTTTGTCCACTGATTGGGATCGTAATCCCAGTGACCCATATCTCCTGCTCAAGTTCACGATCCACGACTCCTCGCAAGCTTTCAACTTGGCCGGATGAAATGGTTCAAGGACACAGTGGCCTCTCCCTCTCCCCGACCGCTGATCCGTCATCGGGTTATCATCACACACCACACATGCCCCGCCTTTCACTTACGAGTACGAGCAAACTTCCCTAATCCATCTGAAAATCTGCGCTTCGTATTACGAGGGAGGAGAGAGGCCGAGTTTGTCGCGACGAAAGAGGACATTTTAAGAGTCAACAAACAGCAAATGACGCTTTCAAAAAAAGTAATTAAGGCGGACTAGAGACGAACGCCGATGGGTTACACTCGGACAAAAAACACCAGAACGATTTGATAGTACTCGTTTAAATGTTTTTGCCGAAGTGTTACATAACTACTGTTACCGTACGTCAGAGTACACGCACATCAGAGTATAGGGTAAAAATATCTGTCAATGAGATAAATTAGCAAATTGCTACAGAGTACATACACTGTAAGCAATCGAGGCAATATTTCTTTTACTACATTAATATTTATTAATGTACGTGTTAATATCAGGTTTGAAATTCTCTTTGAAAAATCACATTCATATAAATATTTTCGTTCATCCTTTCTCGTATTAGTAGTACAACAGCTATGTAAGACAAAACGCTATTTAAAAAAAAATTCCTAATCTGCAACTTATCAAATGGATAATAAATACTTTTTCTAATACATTTTCTGTGAAAATTTTCTTATGACTTTATACGTGTACTATTAGAAAGTATTTAATGATAAAAGTAATATTCCGCAAGAAGAAATGCAGAATTCTAAACATAATTTCACTAGATTTACGTTCATTCTTTACGTCCAAGTTCTGAGATTCAGAAGTAATATTAGTTAACGAATCAGAAGTGCAAGGGTATAAGTAATATTTCCTATATTCAATAGTAAATAAAATAATGACAATTCAATGTTGAAACTGTTAATATTTTCTGCTATAATTTAAGCATATTATTGCAACGATAAACTAATCTGGGATTAGAAAACCAGGAGAATCGAGGAATCCACTCCAGATTAAACCTTGCAATTTAATACTAGGAAAGGTATCAATCATATCTGGAGAAGCAGGGAATTGTCTCAAATTACACCGGTATATTGGGAAACAGTGTAAAGACCAACGAGACAGAAACTCCCGTGTAGGTAAAATGACGAACTGATGGATACAAGGATGAGCTTTCCCACCCTCAGGTCACGGCCACAGAAAATAAAAAGGGTAGTAATTACAACCCATACCATACACCTCTACAACGGCATATTGTACTGACCTAGATGCATATGTAAAATGAAATAACCATGTGTATCACGTGCAAATATAGAAATAAATAGACATATAGTCTACCTTTTGAAATTATATGCAGTGTGCCGAAGAGGTGAATTAGGAATTAGGAAATAATATTTAAAATCACACTTTGTTTTTCATACAATTTAACAGAAGATCCTAACGGTTTCACCGCAAAGGCACCACCATCAGATCCAATTGTATACATCACACCATAAGTAAAACATGGCGTGAAAACAACAACTATGAGTTAAAACTGGTACCACTGCCAATCACACTCTGTGAAATCATAAATTTCGATTTTTAATCAACTCAAATGATACAGAGAAAAAGTTAAGCTTGAAACAAACGATGCATCCTTCCCTTCCACGAAATCCTGGCAAGAACTAAGCCATCGAATTATTCATCACCCCGCTGCGTCAACAGCAGATTTATCGGAACAATCCAACCTTCCAAACGCTAATCCAGTTATTAAAAAAGTTACGAGGTAGCTTCCTGGGAGGGAATCGTTGTCCCCACATTATATTCCAAGACTTTCGAGCTGATAAAAATTCCGGGCATCGAAGCCAACGGAGAATTTATGGGCCCCGAGCGCGATGTCTGGAACTGGAACAGTGAGAGATGGGTCTCCCGCCCCCGCAGGTACGTATCTCCCATCCCCATGCCTCGTTCATCCGAAGAAGTGCTTCGCTCCGGTCATGCCCCGCATTACCGATGGCCAGGAAACTTCGGAATCGTTATTTGAAGCCTTCCGTGCCGGATCGATTCTTTTCAAGACACCTGGGATCCCATTTTGATGGGCAAATAAAATCTCCTTGAGAAATTCCCGTAACAGAACTCCAGTAGGAGAACATGATTAAAAAAAATAAGAACCCGATAACCTTTGCACAAAGTGCGTAAATTACACTTCAGAGTTCGATTTTCACTTCCTACTTCGTCCATATGATTTTAATTGCATGTTAACACACCCTATGCGGTGGAGTTAGATCGTCAATTTCAATGTTTTCAATCATTGAATATTGCACCTACTAATTTAAATGCATATTAGCGGATGACTCCGTCAAAAGTTACTTTTGCGGCATCTCCCGCAGTTTCCTGGGATTTGTAACTCCGCAATTCTGCATATGGGTTTCTGCAAAGGAAAACTTAAGTCCACCGTTTCTCTGATATTCTTCCGAAGGGTCACACTTCAAAACTTTTTCTAGAATAACCTTATAATAAGGCATGCCACAGTGGACGTAAATAGGCAGATTAAATTCTCGTTGATGAAAAAGTATCTGCATGAGTTCTTTAATATCCATTGTCATGATTGTAGGTAAACTACAATGGCTCGAGTAGGTTTTTAGGAAATTAAATTCCAGCTGTCTCCTCGCTTAGCAGTGGTTAATACAAGGGCCGTATTACAGATATGAATCTTGAGAACCAGGGTCCTGCACGGGTTGTAACATACGTAGTCTGTCCAATATGTACGCGAAATGAGGACATAAAAACTTTATTTTGCAAAATTTAGTCTACATCAGTTTTGTCTCTTCAAAGTGCTCTCCATTCGTTGCTATGCACCTATGCCATCTTCTTCATTTCCACAGTTGAAAGCACCCTTGTAAGTTCTCGGTAGTTAGGCTTTTTAGTTTTCTCGTCGTTTCTTGCTTTATAGTGTCCACATCTTCCCAGTGATGTCCCCTCATCAAATTTTTGCATTTTGGAAATAGAAAAAAGTCTCAGGGGGGGGGGGGGGGGAGGTCTGGCGAATAAGGAGGATGATCAAGCAGGGTGATTGAATTTTTACGAGAAACTGGCGAACAATCAATGCTGAATGTTCACGATTTTTGCACACATTTTTTTAAACCCAAATGATTGGTAAAATGGTGTGCACCGTTGATTTTCCTAAATACAGTTAATCAGCTATCATCGGGACAGTTTTCCGACGATAAGTCGGTAAGGTAAAGGGACCCCACATGATTAATGTTGTCTTCAACACAGGTGGTATCCTACAATAAGTATCCTGAGCGAAACTTTCACGGCGAGTGATAATCCGATGACGTAACGCCGAAATGGGCATGAATGGATGGAAGATGGGATAAAAATGGAAAATCGCAATCCAAACGGTCTTTTGTGCTGCAGACAGTAGCGTTCACAACTGATAGTCACGGGTTCTGTACTGCGGTCGATGCAAGCAGCCAGGAGAGTGTAAGTTAGCGAGCACGACTCGTTCGTCGAGACGCCGAACAAGAGAAGCGCCGCATTGGATGATGCGGCACATGGCACAATGGCAATGCACTCAAGTTTCTTTTTTTCCATTCTCGACACAGGAACTCGACTTTGGAACCCGCCCCCGCTCAGAAAGCTCAAGAAAAATCCATCCAAATCAATTCAGTCGGACTCCTAGGAGCATACATCAAAGTCTAAACAGTGCAGATTGGTGCAAGCGCCGACAAGGCGTTCGGGTGAAATTCCATATTCAACGGTTAAGAATTGAAAGTGAGAAAGAGAGGGAGGGGGGGGAAAGGAATGGAGATAAATGACTGGTTCGCCTGGTTTCTGGAAACGAAGAAAAATAGGAAAACCGCGAATCCGAACAACTTCCTAAAGAGCATTAAAATTTTTATTGCGAGATTACAAATGGTTTTTTTTCGCTCTTTTCATATTCCCTTTGGTCGCAGAGGGCGGAGAGGTGAGTGAAAGGAATCAGTATATCGGCTGGCATTTAAATAATCGATCAGAGGTTTTCCGGCCGCGTCAGCTGACTTCAACAGGACTGCCACCAGGTCGGAGACGTGGGGGGATGGTGGGTTTAAGGGTGGAGATGTGAGTGTGCAGCCAACGTTCTCCTCCTTACTCCCTGAGTTGATAAACGTAATGGCAAGAATTGACTCTCAGAAATATTTAAGGGGTACGCACCACTGCGATGCTCGCACCGAAGTGTAGGCCATGTACTGCGATTTCTTCTAACGAGTTCGTTAAAGGATTTAGAAGCGAGGGAATATGAGTTGTCGGGTTGTTGCTGGGACTGTAAATATTTCGGGTGATTGAGCCGGCCTTGAGGATTAAGTAAAACGGTAATTCCACGTCCCCATAGTAAACGTTCACATTGTCCAAGGATTAACACTCTTTAGTACCTAATATTCTACTAAGTACCCTAAGATTCTCAACAAGTTCATCTCGAGAATGTTGGACCACACATCATTTTGGTATCTTAGTGAAAATTATCTCCTTAGAGTTATTAAGCGTTGCTCGTTGGTATTACAAGTAAAATTATCACAATATGTTACATAATATACAATATCTCGCATTTTGAGCAAAAAGATGGCGTAATTCCCAGGGTAGAGTCGACGGAGAGAATCTTGAATTCATTTAATATAGAATGTTTGCAATCTGATTGAAATCTAATTTCCATTAAAAAGTAAGGCCCGAGAAGGGCGTATGTGTGAGGAGTATATAAACTAATGCTTTCTGTAATTCTCAGTCTTACGAAATGATGATGAGCGTGATTGTCTCAAATGGAGTGACTGTGTTTCCATCTTCTCATGCTTGGTCATTACTTTTGAATTTTTAACATAGTTCAATTAGTCCATCCTTTGAAGAGATTGGCTAAATTTTCCTTCATTGTTCCAAGAACCTCTACATGATGAAGCGTAAAATGTTACAGCCCTAATCTACCACTAGATTCTACCCAGAAAATGCCACCACCCGAATGAATAAGCCCTCATAAGAGGGGATATTATGCTTTCAATCAGTGACAACATTTTAGATGAACTGAAATTTATCTTTTATTGTTAATTAAGCGCAACAAATTATGGACGTATGTAAATAAACCTGCTTCGCGTCTGATTCATCAGATAAATAGTTCAATGTTCAAATGCATAACCTCCAAATAATGTCAAATTGAATGAGCATTTATATCGAATCTTATTTTTTTCTGAATATGCAAGAGATATTGATTGGTATTTCTTAAAATACATGCTTTCCACTATCCAGCCAATGATTTTAGATGTATCTCTGAGCTTTAAATGACAAATGTTCCCAACATGAGCCAGGGCTCAAAATGCACAATATGATCGATAGCACCATTCAAAAAAAAATTCAAAACGCCAGCACACGACCCGCGAATATTGCTACATATTATATTCCCACCGAGAGTGCTCAACACTCATAACCCAGGATGAATAGTTCAGAAGGCCAAACCGAGCGCGAGTCATCCCCTTCTTCAAATATTTACGTGGCTCCGCCAAGGTCGCCTTTGCGACCCTATCAAAAATTTCGAATTTCACTCCGGACGGCTCAACTGCACCGCACGGAAGAAGTGAAAGGGCCGTCGTGGGCGGCGATATTGTCGCCGGGGCGAACGAAAAATTCAAAGCGGGCCGACACAAGGGAGAAGAGGGGTGTGTGCAGGTGAGAGGTGAGCCGGGAGGCACAGGACTAGGCAGCAGGGGTCAGAGTAAGGGTAGGATGGGTGGAAGGGGAACGGAAAGTGTGGTCACCTTTTTCCAGCAACAGAATCCGAGATCATGGAGCGAGTGTTGAGAGAAGTCGAGCGGCCAGCTGAACTCTTTAAAGGTCAGATCACATCGAAGATTGAACGTAAGACCTTTCCTAACGCAAAAACTATGGTTTAACGTAAGATCGAATTCTGGCTCTTTCCCAATGGCATACAGGGTGCGTTCCCAAAGAAATGCAATTATCTTTAGAAATTATTTATAGTTAACTCTTTTAGTTCTCTCTGTTTATAGCACATGTAGTTGCATTCGTGAAGAATGAAAGGAGGTATATATGTATTTGCATACGTGTAAAATAACAGGATTTTTGCATGATGCATGTACCACTGTGGGTATGGGTTTGCATGAATGTGTTGGTTTTGAATGCAGTTTTTTTTCCTCTTTTGTGTGGTGCCCTAGCACCACCCGCCACACGCCCTTGCGGCGGCTTGCGGGGTATTATGTAGGTAGATGTAGAACTCTAAACCATTGCTATGTCGGTAATTTTATCATAAATCGGTGCACATTATACCGTCTTCAGATCTCCAAAGATCTCCAGTGAGTTTCAAAATACCTAATATTAAAGTAGATAGATGTAAATCTCCAATGGAAATAATTGAAGTCCTTCCTTAAACTTCGTTTACTACTGTATCATAAAATAACAGGTCTAATCTTTTAATATTAATTTCACGGAGTAGAGCTTAATTTAAAAGATATTTCTCGAAGAACGATATTCCATCATATTACAGGGTGCGTTCCAAAGGTAATGCAATTATTTTTTTAAAGTTATTTATTCAGATTTGCACAAACTCTTAAAATTCTTGAAAGTACTGTCTTTGGACATCAATACATTTCTTCTTCCAGACCGGTACGCGCCCTGGAAGGCGTCTTCAGGGACCTCTCGCAAGGTCTTCGTCACGGTTGATTGGATCTCTTCTGTGGACGAAAAACGGGTTCCTTTCCGGGCTGCCTTAATCCGAGGGAACAAGAAGAAGTCTGAAGGGGCGACGTCAGGACTATAAAGAGGGTGGGGTATCGTTGGCACCTGGTGTTTTTCCAGGAACTTGCGGACTCGTAGCCCGTTGTGACAAACACCTTGGGCACGAACTTGGTGCACACTTTCCTCTTTGCTAAATCTTCAGTAACAATGCGAAAAACAACAGTAAACGACAAGTATACGTTATTGACAACCGGCTTGATACTCAATCGATGGTCAGAGTCCAACGATTGTCGAACACGAGCCACATTGTTGCCGGTTTGCTGGTTGACGGCCGCCCAGGGCGTTGTTCATCGTGAACCTCTTCCCGGCCCTCATTAAAGGCCTTTAACCACCTCAAAACTTGTGAATAGGACAGAGCAGAGTCCCCGTAAGCCTCACGAATCATTTTGTTAGTCTCCACAAGAGATTTTTCAATTTAGTTCAATACTTAGTAAACGCGTAACGTTGCTCGATTCCATTATTTTGCTGACACGGTGGCATGCAGAGGTTTACAATAACTGACGTCATGCTGCTTCAACGGCTTGGAGAGCACTGAGATTGGTTTTGCGGCAAAGCTTAGCGTCCCCCCCCCCTCTACTCCAAATGCTTCGATCCCACTCCGATAGGAGCGGCGTGGGAAATTTAATTGCAATACTTTTGGACCGCACCTTGTATGTACTTGTATGACAAGTTCCGTAAAGTTACGTATATGCGTTTTTCTCCTCTTAAGTCGGGCAACAGAAGCACTCCCGTTTATTGCTTGACGCCCTGAGTTCATCCTTCTGCGAAAATAATAATACATTTACGCTTTTGCTGCTCAAAATAGATTTCCAGTTGAAATAAAAAGCTTCTCTGATTTGTTTATGCCCCTCCTAAGTTTTAGAAACACTTCCTTCGAATGTACTGTCATTTTGGTTACTCGTGGCGCCAGATCACGAGCACATGAATCGATTGCATGTGATTTTAGAGCTTAAGAATACGCAAGAACTTCACGAGAACATGTTGTTCTTTCGAATTTGAAGGCTTTGATTGAAAGATGAGCAAGGGTTATTTTCCGCGTTGCGCCAAGCTCTGAAGGCTCATATTGAACTAGACTGTTCCCGCGCTCGATTCCAAATAAACTTGCGTTTCCGAAGTTCTTACGCTAGTTCTTGCCTTCGGTGTGATCGGGGCATAAAGGTTGTTGCTGTAGCCCGCCAACTTGGGAGAGGAAAGGACCCGAGGGGGGTAGTGATTGGGGGCTGATTTCGGGAGGGGAGGGGTGACCCATTTGAAGCCCCTCCACGTCGCCAGTCTCAGCGAGGGAAATTCCATAACACCGTGTTTGCCATGAGTCCTTCGCCTGCCGCTCACTTGAGGCATTAAATACACTAAGTTTAGAGTAAAAGTGAACAAAGAGGACACTTTTAGTTGGCCAAACTCATCCGTAAATTGATTCAAACGATCGATTTGCATCAACAAGTCCATTCGCATATTGAACGCTCTAAAAACATCTGATTGATAGATGATGTGTATCGAGAAATACTCGCTTCTCATCACTCATATCTCTTCATGTAAGAACGACAGTAAGATTGTTTGAATTTTATGACCTGTTATAAATCAGAGTCAGAGTAATGGGTGCAGCCATTTTGGTAATTTCAAGATTTGCTTTCTTTTTCGACGTTCGGCGTCTATAACATATTCCTTATCCTCTCGAAACAACTTTTGATACTTAAAAACACCGATTAACCCATGGAGTCATCACCATAAGCTGCCTTGCACATATAATGATTCTCTTTCCAGGTTTTTCCCAGCTTCACGCAAAATTTTATGGCATATTTCAATAACCGGTTAATGACGAAGGGTAACGAGGTCACTTAATAGAGGTTTCGCAAATGAGCTATTTGCACTCGAAAGGCTGGGAGCTAATTGCCACCGGCCTCCAGCCTTTCCTGAGACTCCCCTCCTTCGAACCCAGCCAGAGAAACCGCCACCGTCTATCTGGAAAAAAATGAGTCATACTACTTTTGGGGCAGACCTTGCATGCTGCGGAATTTAAAAAAAAAAGAAGTTGGTGCAGCGTTACGAAAATGCATAGGAGTGAACAGCTATAACGTAGAAAGTGAAGTAAGTTTGTAGGGAAAATAAAATCGTAAAAATAAAAACTTTTTCTAACGAATGTATTCCTTTAAGATCAAACGGACGCTACATAAAAATAAAACTTGTATAATTAACCTTCCTTCGAGGTATTAGACGTCTTATAAATTAATTGTCAATGCTAAAAATGAATTTAAGTTCTCACTGTCCCTCAAGAGTTTTGTTCTCGCACAGAATTGGCAGACGCAAAATCCTCGCATACGAACGAGAAATGGCTGACTCCGATGAAAGGTTCAATTTTGTGTTCCTCCTATTTCTCCGTATAGTTTTGCGTTCCAGACAGTCCGAATAAACCGAAGTGAATGTTTTATACCTATAGAATGATAAGCGGCGGAACTTCAGGCGATGCAGGGGCGCCTGGGTGGTGATTCACCGAAGCTCAGCCTGCAACGACTAACATTTTTCAATAAAATCCGAGCGGCGTCAAACATAATCCCTCCTTGGCATTTCGAAAAGTTCTAACATCAAAGTCTTACTTCCAGACATCGAACGCCGTCTTTCTCATTTATTTCCCGCCATCCAATTCTTTCATATCACCTAAGCATGGAATCATATCCTTCTCAATACCTCGGTTAGCCCATTCCATCTCCAATTCCGTACCATTCTCTCTGCTTTCGCCTCTCCCTCTCTCCGCCCCCATGCGCAATGTTCTCTTCGCCATACAGCGTCATGTTCCCTTCTCACGTTCGCTCTTTCTGCATCACTTCCTCTCCTTCTTTTTCCAATAACTACCTTTCACGAGGCCTCCCCATTCCCACTCTCTCTCTCTCTCCATTCCTCCCTCTCCCCCTTTCACCCTCTCCCCCCGACGGCAAAGGACCTTTCTTCGTCTCTACCTCCATCCCGCCCTACGTCCTCCTTCCACGTCCTTCCGTGCCTTTCCCTTCTTGCACTCCGCTCGCATTTCATCCCTCACGTCTCCACCCTCCGTCCCTCCGCCATTCCCGCCCTCTCTCTTCTTCCACTCACTGCCTCGTTAAAACCGATCGCAAGGCGAGGAGAGGCCCGCACTGGTTTCTGGGGAAATATTTGGAGGTTGAGGGCGGAGTCCATTCCAGGGCGCTGAGCACCCGCAAGTTCCCGAAGAAAACAGCGAGTGGCGCGTACTACCCGGAATACCCGGGAGGATCTTCATTATCACCAAACAACGGGTCGAATGAAGTCTAGGTCTGATTTTAAAACTGAGGCGGTATCATATCTCGTTATGAAAAGACTTTGCGAACACCGATTGCGATAAACCGAGGTCGAGTTTTGTGCATTTTTTTTGCTTTTATATACAGAATATCAATTAGGTTTATTAGGGGATTGTAATAAATCTTACTGGTGGTGTTACTTTTCACATAATTTGCAAAAAAATTGATTTCTAAATGCCGTCGATAATAAAATTCCACTACGTATAGTCACTTGTAGCCTGGGGTGTAATCATCCCCTGCCATGCACCCTATACGTGGCTTTAAGCGTACTATGTTAGCAAAATGAAAGGGTGGGTTAAAAAATATACCACGATCATGAAAGTAAATTTTAACATATTATAAAGTAAATAAGGCACAGAGAATGTATTTTCAATGAATGAATATGAATATTTAGCGTGATAATTATTCCTCATCAGTATAAAATACATATAATAGTGCTTACTATCTACTTCCAGTGAGACTCCAAATTATTGGACCCTTTAAACGTAGTTACTGGCTCGCCGCTCGCGAAGATTCAAGGATTGATTCCTGGGATTAGTATAATGTGTTTTATCAATTGAAAAGAAATGTGAGGTTTAAATCACTTCTCGCAGTGTAATGATTGTCATCGTTCCGGCCATACTCGCCGACCTTCATACTACTCGCAGTTTCCCTTCGCTTACTTTCACTGGTAGATTACCTATGCACTCCGTTTCCTCCCGATGGGCCGGTGTTTACGGTACTCCTTCGACATCAAAGGAGGCTTCTCTGAAGAGCTCCCTCACCTCTACCCGGACGGAATTTTGAAAATTCCTCGCCGGCTTCCCGGTTCCTTTGTGATCCTACGTTGCCCATTTGAGTTGCCATCAACTTACTTCTCTTCTCCTTCCCTGGTGAAACTTTCATCCTTCACATTGTGCACCTTTTTCCTTTCCATTGACGCAATATTACAGACATAAGAAGACCTACATGCGTATTTGTTTTCCTTATGATGGAGACTTAGTTAAGATTTTTCCGCATTTGCATTTCACGCTAAAGATACGAAGCATCTAAGAAACGAATACAGAAGAAATAAAAAAACTGATTCAATACATCTAAAACAATGCAATCGAATAGTATATTAGTGGATGAAATGAATCCATAATAACGATATCGCTGCAAGATAATGCACTTTTTTCGCAATTTTGCATGGTAAAAGTAATGGATTCTAGAATTGATTTATAAACTGATAAAAATGTATTTTTATTTTCCCAGAAGTTCAAATATAATATAATGACTTTGATAAATGAGTAAATGGAGAGATATTAAAAAAATAAAATACAGATACATTCAAGTGTGCTCCGAATACCATTGAAAGCTCAATAAGCTTTAAATTACCAACGTAGCTTTTTATTAGAAAACAATGCATTCGTTTTCTCAGCGCCCAATGTTTATTTAATAAATCAGTATATTTATGTGACAAGTTCTACCGGGAGAGAGCTCTTTTGTACACAAAAAAACCAATAAATCAATGTATCATTGGTTTACCCTGAAAAGTTATCAACGAATCACACAGAAGGACACATCTCCCTCCCCCATTTGAGATCCACCAAAGGTCTTGTCGGTGGCAGCCCCTAGAGGCCACACCTTTCGCCTTCCTCTCCACCCCTCCCCTTTTTCCCCCTCTTCATCACATGGGCTCCTAACCTCCCTCACCCTCCCCTTTCACCCTCTCTCTTCCATTCTCTGCTTTTCTTCAACCACACCCGTTCCACATTTCCGACGACACCCTCTTTTCGCCATCGCCAAACGTTTCACGACATATCTCCGGGACATCACCACCAACCCTCCCTCGGTTTCCTTCGCACCGCCCCACCCCCAACCCTTCACTGGCCCACGTACGCATACGAGGAGGTGGAGTAGCGTTCGATTTTCGATAAGCACCCCTTTGCGTTGCTGAGAGAAAATTGGACATCTCTATTCGTCACGGCTTTAGGTCATAGATACGTAAGTAGGTATGTATCAATGGATCCTTATGCTTCGTACAATGTCATCACGTAAAGATTCATACGACAAAAATTCTCAGAACTCTGCGTTGGCTCGATGGGATATGAATTACGATACTTAATACATAAAAAAAACCATAAACACCAACATCATAACCATAAACCATACATCAAAAAACCATAAACATCAACCCGAAGGTCGGTTTAGTAGGTGATGGTAGAGCTCACCCATGTACCAAGCCCGACGGCGTGTGAATATTCACACATCAGGGTAGGGGGGCCAGTTCCTTTCCCTGTGCCGGTTATGGTTTCCCAGGAAGATCTGGTACCCGAAAAATCAACTAGCTTGGGTGTAGCTGCAGGTGCCCAAAGTGCCTTGCCCGGGAATGCGAACCCGGGACCCTCCGGTCAGTAGTCCAACGCTCTACCCACTAGACCACCGCGACCCACTTAATACAGTGTTATAAAAATAGATACGATTTGTAACAATGTTAATTTTAATGCTCTTCGCTCTTGCTCAGAAATAATGAAATTATTTGTTGGTTTCCAAACCGAATCATGATATTTTTATATTAATTCGTGAGCATCGAAGAAGCTTTTAGTCTTGGCACCGTATTTTTTTGCTAGGAGAAGAGGCATTTAAATTTGTGTACAAAAATTGTATTTTTGTGCAATTATTTAAGCCGTGTACATCTAAAACCTACCCTAACCGGTAAAATACCTAAAATAATAGGTAGTGTGCCACTTATGACCTTAGTTATTCGCGTCCGAGTAAGAAACCATAGTGACTGAGTTCATTGGTTCTTAGTAAGAAACAAAAGTCATTTTAAAAGGATTTAAAACACTGAATTTACAAGTCGGAGCAAAATTATTGTAGGTATATTTGTAGGTGCATGTGTATGTTAGTTGGTAGTTTGAGTGTTTGTATGTGTGTGGGTTGTAAGGTTTCTTACATGAATGTAACTAAATTTGTTTGTGGATTGTATAAATTTGTGGCTTTTGCATGCGGTTTTTATCCTATTACGGTTGGTGCCCTAACACCCCGCCACACGCCCTTGCGGCGGCTCGGGGGGTTATATGTAGATGTAAAATAATAAATGATCATAAGAAATTAACCCTCAAGAATTTATAAACTATTATACAATCATTCTTCATTTTCAATATTTTAAAATCGAAAGGACGGATCGACTCGATCACAATTCCGTTTGAAGAGTTTGAGAAGAATAAAGATGGAAGTCTACGACAGAATAAGAGATTAACTAATCGAACGCATTGACGGACTCGCTCGTTGGTGGAAAGGATAAAGGGAAAAGGAATGGGGAAAGACTCCTGGGTGAGACGCCAAGGCAATCCCCGCAATTGGTGAACGTCGCTGATGAGTAGAAAAAAAAACGTGCATCCGAGAATTGACCAAAAAATATCTTTTTAGTTTGTAAACTTAAGTTTTGAGTGCATTAATTAGAGAAGGCTAGGCTGGCCGTTTCCAACCTTGTAAAGGATTTGATCACATACATCCAATATTTCGAGTTCTTTAACAATTTTACAATGAAAATATATTCAAAGCACCACTTTAATCAACTTCATTAGCCATCCATATGTTGTGAAAGGGCATCCGAGACTTGTAAGTCGTGGATGAACCCGCAAAATCCCGCGCTGAGTCTACCACTTCGTCCAACTTTCTTGGCGTCTGGCCACCTACTGCTCGATCCAAAATTTCAACGCCAATGTTCAGATTCTGGGTCTTGGTCTCGAGTAATCGAAGATCAGCTTTGAAAGCGATTGGCTGCTTAGCCATCGAGATAATTTTACAGGGTGAATTAATACATCAAAAATATGTACAATATACACGAGGTAACATTAGTTTTGGGAAACTGCAAGCTAGTTTCTGGTCATTGTTAGAGCCGATATTTATACAGATAGTGGCAGTAATTACTTATCATTAGACAGCGACAACAGATTCATTTTATTCTATAGCTCTAACCCGACTAATCCCGACCATTCAGAATATCACAACTTCTCACAACATGTTCTTTGAATATATAATGCTTTTCCACAAGTGATGCCACGGAAAGGATTTTACCTCGTAGACTTTTGGATGCGTGGTAAATGGCTTTATCCGTCGCTCATTTTGCTCCCGAACTGTGACCAATGACAGAGAACAACGCGAGCCTCTTTGAACCTGCGTTTGACTGAAGAGCGAAAGGTTCAAATTTTGGTTCTGTTCAACATTTTTCACCACAATAAACTTTAACAGACGGTAAATATCTCGAATTTCTAATGGCTTTACCACACCTAACCACGGGTTGCACAACTCAAAAGTGGAGAATCGAAAACGTGTCTATGAGCAAAACTTCAGTGAAAGCTTTTCACGGATGTATAATATTGTAGATTTCAAGATTAATTAACTCAGAGAATATATTAATCTTGGTTATAATCAGGAACTTTTAGGTTTCCGAGCGATTCTCAGAAACACTAAGTTATTCAAAATTCTTAATTCTGAGTTATTTCAAATGAAACTTAAGGAAATGCCATAATTGGAAATTTATTACAGTAGATTTCCATCATTTCTTCACAACCCCGTTTACGAAATTTGTCTTTGACTCTTCATTCCCCAGATTATCTATGCCATATTTGCCTACCACTGCGTTCCAAAACTTGTCTCCCATTGTCCAACTCATCTAACTCATTTACCGTATGGCATAGATCGTTTGCGAAGAATTCTTTAATGACTCCTCCCGTGCACCCAGATGTTTTGAGAAATAGAATACGTTTGCTATTTCTACGTACTTAGAAAAATATTGTCATTTCACCGAATTGATCTCCAGTAAAACTATAACAATTATTAAGAATATTTTTAACTAAATCCCAGGGCTTTCGATGGATACACAATGCATAAAATGAGGAAGTCCCAGACAAAATTCGCTGAAGGTGATAAGGTGTTATTTCTTTCACTCTGTTGCGGAACAATTAATATATATGACGGAACTGCGGAGTAAATGTTTTTAAACCGCATTTCTAGACAAATTCCGGGGAGGAAGAGAGGCGGAAGCTTATTCTGACGAGCGGCGGGTCAATAAAAGATGATGAAAAATGCAAGTAAAAAAAGTAATCCCTTCCTCCCAGCCCTTTTTGCATTTCTTCCAAATCCCCTTTCTCTCTCTCCCTCTTTCCGTCTGCTCTGCCCGTCTTTTTTTTCCTTTCACCTCGGCCTCTCTCTTTTTCTCTCTCTCTCCCTCCCTCCCTTCCACCCATTTCCCACTCCCTCGGGAGAGTCTTTTCCTTCTCCTTCCCATTTCCCTCGTTTCCTATCCGCCACCCCCTAACCCCCGAATGTCGTCTACTCCCCTCCCCCTTCCTTGCACGCCCCGACACGTATCCCGACACCCTCCCTCCATCCCTGGGCGTGGCATTAAAGACGACCTCTTTTTAAGGCCATTGCGCCGTTACGTTTTTTTCTCCCTAACATTTAAAGAGGACGATGACGTTTCTTTGGCACATTTACGACGACTCCCTTCAATACGGTTATTTTTTTCCTTTCCGTGAAAGAGAATGTCAAACGAAGGGGAATTGCCGAACGGTTGGTGGGTACGTCACCGACGTGCCCTTTTCCTAAGGCTGAGCGACAGATATTCCTCGAAAAATAAATAAATATATAAATATATACGAGATTATATATATCGTATATAATATATCAGCATGATATATGATTTAAATATACAAGGAACGTAGCTACGGTCGTGAATCAATGTAAACAAAAAATACCGGGACCGTAAACTTGAGTTTACTTGAGTTAAACTCAAGTTTACGGTCCCGGTATTTTTTGTTTACATGATATATGATGTTTACGCATTATGTATCGATACACATTTCCGAGAATATTAAGTCGGTAATATCGCCCGAAACGTTTATATTCAATGCGTCGTGATTTAGCCATCGAAGAGATCAAGGGATACGTATGTTCACTGGATCCATCCAAGATTTTTGTGTTAATGAGAAATAAATCACGAAAACTGAAAAACATTTCAAGATATAACCTACGCAAATCTCAACATTAATGTAGGGAGGAAAAAAATGAGCAATGAAGAATTGAAAATGATTGGCGAATAAATCGAATTGGCGAACGTACGTAGATATGTAAGTTAATGCTCTATCAAAATATCACTGGAGACATGGAGCGATGCACATCTAAGAAATTTTGCCTTCGATGGATAGAATGAGGTTGATCGGAGGACTCTGGTTCAGGATCATGGGAAGTGAAATGGTAAAAAATATGGATGGAGAGGAAGGAACGGAAGGGGTGCAGGAAAGGGTGGGGGTGGGGATAGACGAGGTGGGCATCGATGCTTCACATATTGAAGAGTTAAAAGGGGTGTTATGGGATTGAGAATAAGAGAGGGAGCTGGGAGGGGGGAGGTCGAGAACAAGCATTTTGGAGAGCTCGAGGGGAGCTGTGAATTATGAGGAACTGAAGAGGGCAATGGTGTGGAGCCAAAGTCCGTTGGTGCTGTTCGGAAGTCCTTCAGAAGGCCTGAGAGATGTGTGCATCGCTTTCAAGGTCGGTAAAATTCCACTTCTCCACGGTATCCTATCTACACGGATAATCGAAAACGGTATTTACATTTTTTTACATATTTACATCGGTAAAGGGGTACTTATCCTTAGAAAACTATTTATTATATTCAGTGTTGTACCTATGGCGGGGTGGGGTGGGGTGTAAGCAGTGAGTTTTTGAGTTCTCTCGTCTTGGCGGAGTATCAAAAACGTGCAGTCAACACGTCTTGGACAATATTCCGGTATACCTAAATTTTGTTATTATTTATTCTTATTTTATTATTTACTTTTATTGCTTATTATTTACTCTTATTTTGTGTAAAATTGCCAATTTTTATTAATCATGATATTCCACCATATCACGCCTGAAACGTCTCTTTTTATTGGTATACCTAACGGCCGTATCCCAATTCAACCGACCATATTTATCCTTCCCAGATTTATCGATCTATTCCAAATATCCCCATCGAGGGAATATCACGAAGCCTCGCCCTGTCACTCCCCCCGTCTCTCTTCTTTGCTTATTTCTCCGTTGTCCACTGTTCGCGAGGCGTCGTCGGCGGGACGATGCCGGACATCCGGCGGGTCCCTCGCCTTTCGTCGCCGGGCGGCTGCCTCACTCCCTTCACGGAGAAGGAAGTCTCCTGAGTCCCCTCCACTCCTCCCCACAATCCCGCCTTTCTCGAGGGCCGAGACGTGCGGGACCCTTTCTCGCTCCCTCTCCGGGAAAAACAAATCGATGTCGGTCGGGGGTGCTGTGGGTGGCGACCTCCTCTCATTTCGTCCCCGTGAAAAACCACTCCTCGGAGGTGGAAGATCAGTCTGAGAGTTACTTCGGACGCCCCGAAAACGTTACCGGTTCTTTTCTTCGCCCGTGGAGTGCGTGTCGTGGCTTTGATCGCCTCCGCGTGGTTGGGGAACTTCTGGGAAGCTCCGGGTCGAGAAAGAAAACTTTAGTCGCGCCTGCAATCACTTTCCAACGAACGACTTCTTCCAACGAAACTTCTTCCACCAACTCCCTGCATCGATTGAATTCTTTTCACTCAAAGTTTAAAAGGAATGCTTCCTATGTTTTCAGCACGTCTTTAATTTGCGTCAAATTCTAAAAAATATCATTTCGAAGATATTTACTGAGGTGGTAGACCTAGAAGCGTAAATAAAATGATTGCAACTTCTATTTCAACCTTAAAATCATACTTCTTTTTTCACGAACATCAAGGTGTACCATGAGTTCATCTAAGAAAGGAAAAGCGTATGTAGGGCATATCGAGCACCAGTAGATGGTTGAAGGCTGTGTTTGAGGGGAAAAACTCTATTAAGTGAAGTGGAGGGAGGGATAGATGAGGAATATTAGAATGTTTTATTTTGAAACTGCGGTAGGGCATTTGGTGTCGTGTTAGACTGGAGCTCTAACTGTATCGGTGCCTAGTCAGTGGGCGCAGCAAAAGAATTTCTTGAAAAATAGACAAATTTTTATAAAATAATAATAATAATAATAATAATAATAATACACAAATACCGTTGTTTTTATGGGCATATAAAATATGTTGCATAACCCAACCCTGTCCATCATAACAATAAAATCGAATACATTTTCAGGTAGGTAAAGGTAGAGCTCATCCTTAAGCCACTAAGTCACTTAAGGCATACTGTTACTCCGACAGAGAATATTCACCCCTAAACCTCTTTCTAAAATACGAGATTAGATTCTGAATAAAGTGAACTATGGTGGCGTGGTAATTGCTTTTGTTCGGCACTGACCGGAGAGTCCTGGGTTCGATTAAGCTTCGATATTGGGAATCAACTATATAAAAATTTAGCTGAAATTAGATTTGATGGGCTGGACGATAAGCACTTTGTGTGAATCCCCGGCTGATATAAGGATGAACCTCACCCCATTACCCCGATTTTTTTAATTTTACCCAAAATTTACTTCACATCCCTGGAGCTAACAGAAGCCATTTTATGATCAATATTAACCATTCCGTTAGATTGACTGCATAGATTCCCTCCTCGTATAAACATTTTATTATGTGCTCAGTAAATTTCATTCACTCAAGAAAATGAACCTTTCTCCTCGAGTACCCACGGGCATTTTGCCTCTGGAAATCCCCACCAACCCCCTGGTCTCTCGAGGAAGGAGCGTATTACCGTTTCGCCATTCTCGATTTCAAAGTAAATAAATAATGATAATCCACGTTTTTTAGAGAACATAACGGAAGGTCCGAGAGTCACCCTTTTATTTTACCTCGAAATGCACGAATGGACCCATAAAGTAGGCATGTAGATGGTTACCACTCGAGAACCCTTTGAAACAAGAACGCAATCCGGACGAAATTCGAGTCCAGAAAAATGAGTTGGTGTCCCCGTGGATTTCATCAAACTCGGCAGGCAACTGTGGTTTACGTCCTCTCGCGTTCGTGTGCGTGTGTGCGCGGGGGGGGGGGGGGGGGTTGGGTATATTTGAAAGTGGTACCTCCCCGCTCTCTCCGACACCGCCCGGCCATCTCTCTTTCGTTCCCCGCGACTCGAAATGCTTTCGGAACACTTCTTTTTTCTACCTCCGGTGGCTGAAAGAGACTGGACGCACGCAGCACAGGTACTTTCGAGCTAAGTTGCGGTTGCGGGAGTCAACTACGGAGTCTTTTCATCTAAAAACGTTAAAAAATGTATTAAACACTTAATGATGGGGAAAAGACAGACCGGAGATAAATGTAATATGTTATTTCCCGCCATACAGGAAGGCATAAAACATGAAGGAATTCCAGGCTGAGACTAGATTATCTGAGTTATTCCTACTGTGGGGTCTCATTAGAAGCTGACTCATTCCAATGTCTAATTCCAGTCATGAAATCAAGCCTGAGCCTCGTTTTATCATTCACAGTTCGATATTCCGCATCTAATAGGGCACTCAAGGACTTATGAGCTCCAAGAAAAATGACTATCCCTCACCATAAAAGTGCAGGCGAGGTCTATGGGAGATCATAGGAATGCGAATCTGAGATTAAAATATTTGCATGTCGTATTCAACTTCTGGCATCTGCATAACACTCAGAAAGCCGCCATGTTGGGGTGGACTGAAGGTATATAGTACATACATAATCAACAATTATAGCCGAGAAAGAGATGGATTAACCATAGAGACTAAAGTCCTGGTTATTACAGAACTTAATTCTGAATAAGACAATATTTATTAGAGCTTACTATTATCTGTGGTCATACAGGGTGTGGTTTTACCTGTATTTTACCTGTCTGTCTTTTATCTGTGGTTTTACGAGCTGTTTATCCGAGCAATTTAAGCAGTCCTAATCGATGTTTAATCACCTACATTTTACTTTTCCAATTGCCCTTAATTTGAACCCAGTCTTTCTTTCCCAGAGTATTTTAATTTCGTGAATGCTAATGAAAATTATACGAGGGATCAGGTTTGCTTGCGGAAACGTGGCTATAATCAAACTAAAATGTTGCAAGATTAGAATTGGATTCACAGCAATACGTGTATTCCCATGTTCACCTTTGTGTGAATGAAGAAGAACAGAAGTTCACACGGAGAGCAAGAACAAACAGGGAAAATGGGCGTTCACCCCTTGCTTGTACATAAAAGCATTTAATGCCATAGTGACGCTGGGAGTCAAGTTTATCGCTTGAAGAAAATTTTACAATTGCACGCTTATCTTCTCAGTACTGAGGTAGAAACCTACCAGTTCAGTTTGATCAAAATAAATTCAAAATTTCACAAATATTAATATGTATTGGAACCATTATCCATAACAACTGTTTTGTAATTAATGTAACCCTAATGTATTTGTAAAAACAGGTAAACCGGCAAACTGAATGCCTTTATTTGAAAACTAAGGCGACGAAATTCAGCAATTGAACCAAATAATGGAACGCATAAGGAGGAACCATGAAATTTATGGGAAGTTTCAGTTTCTTTAGGTCGGTCATATTTCTATGACGGAATACATCCGGAATACAAGGAATTTTAATTTTTCATTTATTTTCATTTAAATAATAGGTAATTTACACTAGGAAATGAAAGATATGAGCCCAATTATTGTCGTTTGAGACTAGCCAACAAGTTAAAAACTCGCCCCTGCAGTTTCTGGTTTTTATTCATAAATTATTTACTCGTGGCAAAGTTTTTCCTACGGAATTAGTATTCTATTACGTACTATCACCTTTTGGTGAATAACTATGACCAATTTAGTTCCAAAAATACGCGAAATCACATACAATCTCTAAGACATAATTGTTTCTCACGTGATCATTTTAATTCATGTCTACATATCTTCAGAGGCCTCACGCCCGTGGTATTCCTTCTTATTCCCATTGAAAAATTGATACCCTCGTTAGCAACTTCATATTTAACAAACAGCCGAAACATCCTATTTGTTGATATCTGTCTCGGAGAACGATCAAGAAACAGGGAAGGAGGAAACATGCTTTTAAGATGTGTTACGTCATCCGCCTTGATGTACCCCGAATCCACACCTGACCGTCTGCCTCCAAATATAATAAATGATAAGAACGTTATAGAATTCGGATTCCCAAGGAACAACTTTTCAATTAGTATATCATTTTAGTCATTAGATTTATTTTATAAAGTGAAGGCACACGAGGTACCAAAATTCTCGATGGACAATTATTTCGTTCGGGTTATCTTTTTTCTCGCCGCATTTTTGTTTTTAATCAAGTAGCATTTGTTAATCAGATTATTTAGATAATGCATACGTTAACGTTTAAAATCTTTAGAGGCTGACCGGAATCCAATTCAAACAATTTAAATCCAAGTAATTTGTATCGCCACTCCTAATACATTATCCACAACCGTAAACAGAGTAATTAACACGAAAGGTCGGTTTGTTAGGTGTCGGTAGGGCTCACCCAATACTAAGCCCTACGGTGTATGAAATTCACACAACATGGTGGGAGGGGGGGTTAGACCCATACCTCGTGCTGTTATTGGTTTCCCAGGAAGTTCTGGTAGCCGAGGAATCACACAGCTCGGGTAAAGCCGAAGGTTCCCTGAGAAGAGTGCTCGGGAATTGAACCGGGCACGCCCCTCTGGTCTAACGCTCTATCCTTGGACCGCCACGTCCCCTTACTCCTAATTTAAACTAAATTAATTATTCTGGAAAAACAGTCACTCCGAAAATCGTATTAAATGAAACGAATCCCGGATTTACCAACTTAGCGCACAGTAAGGTTAATCATGCGTTAATCTCCTCAATCAATCACAAAAAATCATCGTCCGAATGGATAACCTTGATCGATTGAGCACCGTTTACAGAGGATACACTCGTTTATAACTCATGGTCCACTCTTTGTAACACATCGACTTTAATGATAATTCAAATGACGTAATAATAGTAGTGAGCCTTGAAACTTTTGAAACCAGTAAATAGGGCAAAAGGAAAGACGATCGCAAGACATTTGACATCGGAAAATGAGGAGGGCGGATGTTGGCACTCTGGTACGTGAGTGACAGAATTTCTCTGTGGGCAATAAATAATCCTGCCCAGGCGCGTGTAACGAATGCAGTGAAGGGTATAGAGGAGAGGGTAGGATGGGCGGAAAAAGAGGACGGAAGATGGATGAGGGGAAGGGGAGGAGAGGACCTCGGAGGCGTGACCAGGAGTAGAACGAGCGAGGAGGGAGCGGATGCCGATGATGACCGCCTTCGAGGCGCCAGTATTCAAAGTACCCTTACACCAAATTTCAAGAAACTGTAACAGTAACTTTTAACGGAGTCACCCGCTATGTGTGCATTATAATGCAACAATTTCAGAGAGTAAAAATCATTCGCCTTGACCGGGATTCGAACCCGGGTCCCTCGATATCCGGCCGAGTGCTTTAACCAATTAAGCTACCGAGACGTCCTCTTACACTCTGAAATTTTCTCTCTGTCTCGGTAGCTTAATTGGTTAAAGCACTCGGCCGGATATCGAGGGACCCGGGTTCGACTCCCGGTCAAGGCGAATGATTTTTACTCTCTGAAATTGTTGCATTATACCCGTTAAAAGTTACTGTTACAGTTTCTTGAAATTTGTCTAAGGTATGAACAGCCTAAGTGTTTCAAATTGGCTTTATTAACATCGTGGACTGTGGCGCGTCGCGCACGACTACGAATGCCTGTGACATTGTATGTACGGTATTTCGTCATAACATCTTGTTCCTTTAAAGCCCCCAAAATTTCAGAGTGTAAGAGGACGTCTCGGTAGCTTAATTGGTTAAAGCACTCGGCCGGATATCGAGGGACCCGGGTTCGAATCCCGGTCAAGGCGAATGATTTTTACTCTCTGAAATTGTTGCATTATACCCTTACACCGATAATTTCACCCAAAATTTCTAGTTTGCCAGCCGCGATTCAAAAATTCTAAGGTTAATTTAAGGGACGCATCATCATGTAGAATATTTCTGTTAGATGTTTCAGTCATGCTAAAGCTAGCTAGCTTGTTCACTGACGAAACTTCTCTCCTCCAGATACTCGACGGAAACAGCCAAAATACGCTCCTAAAACAGAGCGATACTCAGATACTCACAGAGTCAGCCACCTGGGTGTAAAAATGATTTAGTTTCCCATTCAGAAATGTCAAAATGTAAAAAACCGTTTGTCTCGAATGAGATTCGAACCCGGATCCCTTGAGGGCCTTTGGCAAATTAAGCTACCTCTTGGACTCTGAAATTTTGGTAGCTTTTAAAGGAACTTTGAAATGGTTGCATTATAATGCACATTTAGTGGGTGAGTCCGTTAAAATGTACTATCGCGACATTTCCCACATTTCCTTATAAATTGTTAAAAGTAAAACACCCCTAGTGCTCAAAGATAATTTAAACCACGTAGGCTGTGATCGAATGCGTACGTCTACGAATAGTTTTGAGATTGTATCCACGGTATTTCGTCATAACATATTCAAATTTTGGCTTGCATGTTATTGAATCATTTTTGTACTGTATCTTAAGGTGTAATTGTTTGTTAGCTGGGAGTATATGTAATATATTATTTGCATGCGTGTAAGTTGAAAGGATTTTTGCATAAATGTATACGCCACTGTGGGTACAAGTTTGCATGCTGTGGTGATTTTGCATGTAGTTTTGTTCCCTTTTACAGGTGGTAAAATAACACCCCTGCCACACGCCCTTGTGGAGGTTTGCATGGCATTATGTAGATGTAGATAACATCTTGTTGGGTCGAAAGACCCCAAAATTTCAGAGCTTAAAAGGACGCCTCGGTAGCTTGACTGACTGAAGCACTTTGACGGACATCGAGAGGTCTGGGTTCGAATCCCGGTCAAGGATAATGATTCTTACGCCCTGACATTGCTGCGCTGTTATGGGTAATAGCGAATGAAACCGTAAAAAAGTTACTGTCGAGCGAAACCCCGCAGTTTCGTTGGTTGGTTTGGTTTTTCATCTGCTGATACATAATTCATTCATGAAACCTTTGGTCCTTTTTTAGGGATTTTTTTAACGTTTCCCAGGTCCTGAATCACCAGCAAATTTTGGACGACCATCGGGAGATCCGATGGGGTAAATATCGTCCCCTTCGCATCGCCCACCTCTCCCCTGGAAGGGATATATCGCTTACCGAGCGGTGGGAGGCGACCAAGGGGGAGGGAGGCGGATGTTTCCGGCTGCCATTCCTCGACCTCGCGGGCATTCCGAGCACGGAGCGTCGCTCACGTATTCACGCCCGGCACCGGAAACAGTCGAGTGATTCGGTGGGACGCGTGTACTTTTTTCGGGAGGAGGATTGATGGGAGTGTGGAGGAGAGGCGGGGGGAGGAAGAGGGAGACGTGGCCCCTAAGCAGTGCCACGGCGAGGGCGAACCTCCTCTCTTTCGAAGCAGAGAGGCGATAATTATCTCTCTTCCTCCTCCTCTTCCCACTGCTTCGAACATTTCCCTTTTCTTTGTTCCTACGCTAAATTAGTTTCCACTACAGGGTCCAATCCAACGCGCAAAGTAGTATGGGGAAAATTTGAAGTCAGAAAATTGGATAACCGGGCACGCACCCCAATGTTAATATGGAAAATGTGAACTCGCAGGGACTTGAACCGGCTCGACCTTTTTCACTTCCTGTCGGCCATGATGCCAATGAGCGGGAGCCATTGACTGCCGAAGCGTCCAATATAGGTAATCGGAGTAGTTCGGATGCATAAATTACGAGAAAATGAACTTCACGAAAGCCATTAATCAACGAACACGTTTTACAATAATAACCGTCCCAAACAGTCCCTTAAACGTGCCAACAGATTATAAAGTTTGGAGTTAAATAGAATGGATCAAATCAGAAGATTGGATGGAAGGATTCCAACACTTCACAAGAATGTGATGCAAAGAAGGAGTTTGCGTTGAATACTTTTATGCTAAAAATTTTCAAGCTTCGATCGTCGAAGTTTGACAAAGATAAATAAAAGGAGAAGTGGCATATGCAAGTCCTTGGAGCGTGTGTAATGTGGCCTCCCGGGATATTCTCCCAAAATAATTTCCAACAAAATCAATATTTAAGGGTTCCAAAAGGCAGTGGAACATATATTTGGGTGTAAACTAGACAGCTCACGTAAGCCCTCAATTTTGATCTCTTCGTTCTCATTTTAGACATTTCTTTCATTTTTCAAGAAATAGTATTTGTTGGGGATAAACCTGCGGATAATGGAGGCTGCTGCTTTAACCATAGAGGAAGAAGATATGTAAAATTTTGTTATGGTAAACTGAACAGCGCATCAAAATCATTATAGAGGAGATAGGTTTGTAAAACTTTGTTGGTAAACTTAGTAGCGAATCAAAGTTTTTATAGAAGTTATGTTGTTATATAATCACATACGGAGCGAATGTTAAATTACAGATTAAACCTCTTGCATAAATTGGAAGAGTGTATCTTTAGGAGTGATGTTGAAATGTATTATTACCCTCATCGTACTACGGTAGGAGGGATCATGTCAATAAAGTTAGAGGGATAAAGTTTATAATACATTGGTTAAAAATGTCACCATTCTCACGAACAAGAAGGGATCAGAATAACCTTGTCCGAAAGCGATAGGGTGATATTCGAGTCAAAATTAGTCTGGTATGTATTCACCCCCTGCCGCACACCCTAGGGGTGGCTTGGAGAATACTATGTAAAAATAACAATGTGATAATGAGGTTCGTAGTTTCAGGCTTGACAGCATAGATGCTTTTTCTTTCCATAATACAATAATAAACGTTCGCTGATGTGACCGGATACTTCTTCACAGAACGCTATTCCATCAAAGAGAAATTTCGACACGTCGAGCCGTGTCAAATGTCATAATCCCTTCCTTTTTTCAATTCAGCGATTCGGAATTGGAATCCTTAAATCGACGCCAGGGTCGCCGAATGACTGACTCGAAATGTGTCGCCGGCCCTTGATCTCGAATAGGGGCGGCGGGAGGTGGTTAATGCGGACGAGGCGGTGGGGAAGGGGAGAAAGGGAAAGAGCGGATCAAAAGATACCAAGGGGTGAAAATTGTTTAAATAGCTCCTTAAATGGGCGGGCGGTGAAATACTAACGAGACGATGTCAAAGTGGCGCGCCCCTCGCCGCTTAATATTCACGGTCGGCCGGCACGCCATTGGAGTCACAATCGAATCGATGCTAACATCATATTTCCGCGGAACGAGTCGGATGTTCGGAGTGAGGAACGAGTTTTCGGGCATCACGGAACGAGCCAATAAATCATGCAGGTAAGCTTGTTTACATCTGTTTCCACGGGTATCCCATTCATTTTTATTTACCTTCCACTCTTCCAAATTAGTTTGCTATTTTGGGATTGATTGGAAAAGCAGTGTAATAAATCGAAGTGGTAGGTTTTCTCCAACGCAGTTACCAATTTTTCATTGAACATATTACTGAAATAGAATACGCAATTGTATCAAATATTATTTTGAATCTAAAATATGCTTACCATCATATACAGATGGGTATCTACAAGTACATGTTTTAATGCCCACATAGGATTAGGTAAACTGTCTGAATTCAGTGCTCTTCATCAACGAAATGCTCAATTTGATTCCAGTAGAAACGTTTAGATGAAGTTATCCAAGTTGTAGATGAGATAAGGATATCTTTATCTTTCATTACACCGTCGTCAATTCGATCTCAATTGTTTCATCAAGTGTGGTTTATATGTATCAATAGATCCACTCTAGTTGTTCACGACTTTTGAAATATAACCAATTACCACAAAATTCAGCCCTGAAACATAGTTGAAAGCAATCGATACAGAATGATAACCTTGTCACCGACGCCAATTAACAACGTCAAAATAAAGCTATGTATTTTATCATAGAATATTCACTTTGAAGCGACTTAGGTTTTATGGCGGTGCGGCATCATTAGGCAAAGAATGGATTTGATTTCTTCACCCGATGGAACAATATTACACAGTTACTATAGAAATAATTAATTATGCCGACACCCATATGTGTATGATTTAATTTAAATTCATGGACGGTATTAGTTATAGAAATAAGGACAAATCTATGAACATAACTTAAAACTACTAAGTGGGTGAAATTACTAGAGGTGCAGAAGCATGAAATTCAAGGAGAAGAAAAGTCACTTACCGAAGCGTATATGTCCAGCTCCTTGTATGGGTTGACAGCGACGAGGATGGTCCCTGTGTATGTCTGAAGAAAAATATTAAGGAAGAATCACGGACAAAGAAATCCAAAACTTGCAACAACGTACAATTCAACAATCAATTTATCATGCATAAATGAAGATGACATGTTGAGTGATACATTTTGAATGTAGAAAGAAAATATTTTCCCCCATTTTTAGCTTAAAGGCCTATAAATCTAATTCACACACCCTTTATTATATCATTGCAACGATTCACCCTTTCTTTCCGATTTGTTATACAAGAGATTATTCGTAATGAATATGTCCCCAAAGGTAAAATAGTGAATGGGCAGCCCCACTACGGAGATTATGAGAAGATTAGGGCACGCCATGTGGCGGAAGAGACCACAAACGTGGAAAACCAAGTCTTGGTGCTTTCATCACGCCAACGTACCGAACCGGTGCACACATACCAAGTTTTTGGCCAAAAACAGCACACCGGTAATCCCCCAGCAACCCTACTCTCCGTATCTTGCTCCAGCGCACTTTTTCCTATTTCCTAAGTTGAGATCAACCCTGAAATGACGCCGATATGAAACAATTGAAGACATACAACAAACCTGTACCACAGACTTAAAGGCTATGCCAGTTCCAGGTGACATTCCAAAGCTGGAGAAAACGTTGGAACGTTGTATTGGCAGCCAAGGGCTGTATTTTGACGGCGATAAGCATGATTAGAGGCTAACTAATAAAATTAAGTATTTATTCAAACAGTCTCCTCCTTTTTTTGAGCAGACCTTGTAATAATATCCTCGATGAGGACATAGTTACAAGTCATTAGATGATATTATAAGAATTGTACCACACTTCGGGAAGATGGCCAGTTTGCAAAAAACATTTATTACGCATATCCATAGATTTGTCAATGTTCATACTTTGCAATGAACAATGACGTTGATATGGGCATGGGTAGCACCAGATAAGCAAGATTAGGTTTTTCAACATTTATTCCATATGTAAAAATATATTTTCAAGGTAATCAGCAATTACCGTAAAATTGAGATTGTGTCCTTTTTAATTATATAGGGAGGAAAGAAGTACACCGAGATGAAGAGGGACCTGATATAGATTAGTTTGCTAGGTGGAGAGTCACAAAATGTTTATTTGATAGTTGTGTCCATCCAAAAACCTACCTTCACCGGTAGATTACCTAATAAATAAATTTCTCAAAGAACTAAATTCTAATAGCCACTACGCATTATTATAAATAACCACTGAGGAAATGTGATAGAATGATTTTTATTACTCATATACAAAGCATATTCGTACAATCTACCCTTTGATAATAGAATTTTCAAAAATGAATTACATCAGTCATCGGAGCAAAAAATCAATCAAGTTATTCATTATAAATTGGTATTTGAGTTATTTCTAAAATACAGCAACAAATTAATAAAATAATCAATGTGGTCGTAACTTAATAAATTAGGTTTAGCCTAGGTATACATTGTTTTTTCATAAGAAGTATCGGGAAAAGTTTAGGGGAAAAATAAATTTATTTCAGATATCGCTACAAAGCCGAAAAATTCTTTTAAGTACATCCCTTGAGTATCGATACACTTATGCCAACGGTTTTCCACGACTCGAAGGCTCCATGGTAGGCGGATTCCGGAAGGTCCTTAAGGGTATGCGGCAAGCTTATTTTAGAGAGATAATTAGGATCCCATGGTGGTGTCCTTTGAAGGATTTCAGTTTTGGGAATAGGAAATAGTTTGCTGATGCCAAGGCGAGACTGTAAGGAAGTAGGAAAATCGTCGCTCTGCCTTTGCAGAAAATCTTTCCAAGCAGCACACTCGATTCTGTTCTTGGTCGTCCATCGTAAGACCTTCGAGACGAGTTTAGGGAAGATCTTTAGTGATACCAAATTTTCAGCGGTAATGGAGTCCACTGTCATCTTAGCAATGTCAATTCGATCTGCGATCATGTGCGCACAATTGACCGACGGGCTGAAATTAACTCTTCACGCAAACGTCAGAAAAAAAATTGTTAACAATACTTTTCATACAAACTTTGTACAATCAAATAAGTAGTTTCCTTTTCTTGCTCATCTTCCAACTCGATCTCAGAAGTGAGCATGTAAAACGCATTTTGATAAAGTAAGATCTAGTGATTTCTCGGCATTTTGAGATTAGAAATTCTCCTCGGGTCTTCTACTGGGTAAGGGTCTCCATTCTGGCCGACTCGGGAATTACGTTCGGTGCAATAGTGGCCCTGCATCTCTTGTTCTTGCCCTGAAGACGATGCCCTAGTCGAGCATCGAAACGTCGGTCAGAATGGAGACTCAGCCGGCGAAAGGCCCAAGAAGAATTTCTACACGCATTCCGATACCTCTTGGGAGCCACAGTCATTAAAACTTGACGCCAGATATTATATTTTCCCATCGGAATTTAACACGCACACAGTGAGCAAGTAGAGGAGTTTTGAGTGGCCGGAATGGAAGTATTGACGACCACGAGCACCTGCTCCAACCTCGCGAGCAGTTCAAAGGGACCGAACCCCGCGAAGAAGTCGAAGGCGCGCGCGGCCTACGCCTCCGACATCGAGATCCGCTATTGCCATTAAAGGTCCGTCTTTTAAAACTCCCCTGGCGGAAGTGGACTCATCCTTCCCTTCCCCCCCTCTCTCCCCCGAACTCAATTAGGATTTAAAACCTGGATTTAAAATTCATAACACCCACACACTCATGTATACTCCGCGCCTGTCCCGTTTTGAGAGAAAGGCAGCTATCGTTCCGAATTTCATTATTCCAGATTAATTTCTGGCTCTCCCAAATACCCTTCTCCGCCTCCCACCCCCACCCCTGGACGGCGCACTCAATCTAACAGGAAAACCGCACCAGGGCCCATTGCCCCGCCGCGTCGCCTTGTAATGGTAAACACGAGACCCTCATTCGTATGCGGAATGTAGCCCTGATGGGAGGAAAAGGGCTTACGGGGGGGGGGGATTCGCACGTAAGGATTTTAAAGGGAGGAATGAGTAGGGTGGTTAAGGGGGTGATGAAAATGGGAAGGGAGAGGAGGAGCTGGGAAGGATAGGGTTTTAGCCGACAGTATTAGATTATATACGAGGCGAAGTCATTATGATAGGGCCCATTGTTTGCTTTTTTCGTTTTTGCCAAACGAAATACGCGAAATTTATGGCATGGGCTTGAAACTAAAAAGGGAAAGCCGTGGAATACGAGAGGGCCGGAGGATGAATGATAACGGTTAAAAACTCGCTAAAATAAAAAGAAATCTTGCACGCAATGGATTTTTAATACTTGTACCTCTTCTTAAAGGGAATATCTTCAAGTCACTCTCTCATTTAAATATTATGTATGTTTAAGACATTAAAATCATTTACCATGCTTGTTTAAGATATTAAAACCATGGAAGAGATAAGAGTGAGGAAATGAAAATGGAGAATATTAGCAGATCGGAGAGCCGAAAGGAGAGCTTAGTCCAATCAATTTCAGAATCGATGGCAAAGAAAATGGGATATTGATGATGATGGCGTCATATTTATAATCACTACGATAGTTATGAATATACTCGTAAATTATTTTTCTCATTCATCCGCGAAATTATTTCGTCATTCATCCGCGAAAAAGGTGAAATTGTTTTCAAAAGGTGGGGCTGTTCGATTTAAGTCCCCTGGAATACATATCACATTCGATTTTAGTTTAGAGCATACGCATTCTGATGCTTTCAAAATCAGGGATATAAGCCGAAATGGGGAAAATTGGATAATTTGAATCAGGAATCAAATAAGGTTCAAGTAAGATTTGCTGACAAGCGTTACAATGATAAATCAAGCGTTACAATGATAAATCAAGCGGCACAATTACATAAAAGAAACTAGAAGGTGCATCTTGGATCTCGGAGACCGGTGGCCACAATAATATCTTTATAAAAGTGGGCACAGTACCCATTTTTTTTGTAGCCCCGAGAGAATTTGTTAGAAAACTCTTATTACTCAGTAAATATAAACTGAGAAGAACCCATCGATGGAAAAGGGATGTTTCTCAACTTATTTAAATTTATAATTTTCCATGCCAAATTCGTGAACTCAAAGAAAAGGTCAATTACGCCAACGAGGACGTTCCCTCGAAGTCCATAATTAATATCAACTGAATTGTCACGTAGAAATAACGCCATGTCTTTTTCCCAACTACCGACATTATAAAACACATTTTCCCGCCAAACCCCCTAATATCTGGGGCTGACCTAAACGTCATTGTCAACATGCGCGAATGATATCTCCAAATTATTACGAGATGTATTCAGAGTAGTTAACTCTAACAAATTTCCTGAGAAATGAAATTCCTCGCAGATACATCGACAGACGTCGATCACGCGACCGTCGCTCAGTAAGCTATGCTAGCTTACCGTACGCTCCGATTTTTATTAACATATAACATATTTAAAAAGTACCTCACAAGCCACCCCTATGGTGTGTGGCAGGGTGTGATAACACACCAGATTACTTTTGATCCACAATCCTCGTACTTTACCCTCCTTTTCCTGTCGGACAGTATTATTCTGATCCCACACTTAACATCTGTAATTGTCTGATTCTACACTTACTATTTATAATTTCATTGACATGATCTCACCTACCATAGTACTATTACCCCCATAATAATTATACATTAAACGTAAATAATGCATGATAATACCCCCATAATAATTGTACATTATGCGTAAATAATGCATTTTAACATCATTTGCTAAAGAGGCATCCTTTCAATTAATGCAACAGATTAAAATTATTAATTAACCTTTGCTCCGTGAGTGATTCCCAGGACATCTCCTCTCAAAATTTGACACACTACTCAGTTTATCATAGCAATGTTTAGGAAATGCTCCTCTACGCTGCACCCCATCCAAAGCGACAATGAATAAAACTTCATGAGGATCCCATATACTTACTAGCAGCATATTCTATGTGAGGCCTAATCAACGATAGATACATTTCTTTTTGACCTTTTTATCATATTTCCCCAATACTCTTCTAATTAATCTTAATTTTTTGTTAGCTTGTCCACATATTATCCGTATATCTTTCACTCATGAGAGGACGTGAGTGAGGGCAACGCCTAAGTATTTAAACGAGTTAACACATTCCTTTTCGGTATTCCTGATCCATTAGGCATTCGGTGTGGAATTTCCCTTCTTCCTAAAATTCATCTCTAAGAAGTCAGCGGGAGACTTGAGTTAAATGAGAGATGTTTGGGGACACGTAAGAAATGCTCGTTACTTATTTTGTTTATCGCGCGGAGACAGTCGATGAGTATCTCGAGAACGATGAGTGGCAAAGTTGTTTCGGCGGCCGATTCGTCTCGGGGTTATAGTGCCAACAGAGACGGATGTGCACCGCGGATTTCTCTCTCGCCTGGTCGTTCGCGGCGCGAGTGGTGGTCTGTCTCGTTGCTCGCCTCCCTGGCAATCGGCCAAGGAGAGCTAAAGAGGAAGGCGCGCACTCTCCCGCAATACCTTCCCGGGAGTCTGCCGCGCCGCATCCCCACGCTCTCCCCCTTTGTGCAACCTGGCGGCGATTGTCTCTCTCAAGAGCGAAGCGGAGGATGAGGAGGGGGGAATTGGGGGTTGGGGATGGGGAGCGAAGGGGAAGGCTCTCAATAAGCCGAGGCGTGTGTGTCATGCATTTTAATTTTTTTGAAGTTGAAAAATTGCAGCACGCAAGCGGGGCATCCTGTGGGATTAGCGGCACTCTTTGAATGAGGATTCTTTGACTGGCGAAGTGGACGGTCATCACATAAAGCGAGCCACGGCTGAGGTCATTTAAACCTTGGCGTGAGTTAATTGGTGGTGCTATAGTACGTAGAGAGTAGCTATCAATAAAATTAGCGTCAGTGTTTATCCTAATATTATAGAAAAACGAACAAGGTGTTTAAGTTTTACAACGCATCCGACGCAAGGAATACAAAAACTGATAAGTAACCGATTAACTTAACGGAATTCAAGTAGACATCAGCGTACGCCATTGAAAGATCACTAACCGACGTATTGGAACCCGACTCTCCGTTCCGGGAATCAAGTAAAATAGCCTTCACACCGATCTGGTAAGAATAGTTTAGCGTCATGGAGAAGGCATTCAGGATTGTTTACGTATTACTCAGTATTCAGTGTGAAATTTAGCACAATATCTACACAATCCGGTGGATAATGGCAGGACTTATACTGAAACTATTGATAATTACAGAAGAATAGCTGTACATAATTTAATAATAGAATTGTTGATTACGACGAACTCCTAAGATCTGTAATCCAGCACACACTTTTAATTGGAATTATTTTTTATTGATTTTATAGTCTCAGATGTGCGAAGTACGATGAATACAGGATAATACAATTGGTCTTCACATTTGTTTGGCAGATTATTTTGTCGGCCGTGGTTTCACAGTGCGACTCATTCAGAGACAAAGAAGTACACTTGCCACAACTTGTGTCTATCATCTTCACCCCCCTAATTAATAGACGATTTTATAAACGCAGAAAAAATCGTTCAAAAGTTCAGAAGTTGGTTCAACAATCATGAAAAACACTAATACTATGAATTATTTCTTGCAAGATACGAGGAAGGTTGAAGGAGTTTCTCCTTATGGGAAAGCATAAAATTAAGTATAAATAACCAAGCCAAAATGTTTTCCAGGCGTTTTATTCTCTTATTATTATTTTTTCATCCTTAAATAAAATAAAAAATACGATTTTATTATATTTATTCCAAATTGTATGTTGTTCAAAGAAAATAGACATCAAAGGAAATGATTTTATCAAATAACCCAAGTTTCCTCAATTTTTCCTAATTAAGTCCCCTTAATTTGTACCCACTAATTAGAATCCAATGTAAGACGATGTAAGTCATTTCCCCGAAGTTCAACAAACTTATCAGGATCTCATTACGACAAATTGAGCGTTGGGAGTAGATGATCAAGTTACATCCTTCTCCACCTTACTGCGATGTTAGGAGTTCCCCAATCAAATACGACTTGGAAAAAATGATGATACGTGTAATGAAGTGAACTACAGGGTTCGTTCAGAAAATAAGTGTACTGATTTTTTCCCGCCGCTCCAGGCGCGCCCAGCACCCTTCTGACGGGCTGCGATTGGAGGGGGGTATGTTAGCAAGCGACGCTGAAAAAGGCAGTCGGCTCTGAGCTGTGGTGTAGTGAGGAGCTCTGTTAACGCGAACCTCGACACTCGACCCACGTCACGGAACGCGATGCCGAAGTTTTTGGAGCAGCGTTATTCCATCAAATTTGCGGTAAAGCTTGGGAAATCGTCTACCGAAACTGTCAGTATGATTAACCAGGCTTACGGGGAGTCAGCCATGTCCAGAAACATGATCTTTCGGCGGCACAAGATGTTCGTGGAGGGCAGAGAAGAGGTCGACGACGAACCACGGCCTGGACGCCCATCAACGACACTCACCGACGAAAATGTGCGAAAAGTTCGCGATGTACTGAACTCTGATCGTCGTCTTAGTGTTCGGATGGTAGCAGATCAGTGTTATGTGCCAAAAACAATAGTGCACGAGATTATTAGGGACCAATTACAGATGCGAAAAATTTGTGCAAAGTTGGTGCCGAAAGTGCTCAGTGATGATCAAAGACTCAATCGTTTGGAAATCGCGACACAACTTGCGGATCACTGCAAAAATGATCCACATTTTTTAGAGAACGTTTCTGTTCCCGAAGATAAAGAGGAGTTTGAAAGGAACGCGACACGGGACTTTGGACGCCGTCAAAGAGGCCGTGACGACGTGTCTTCGAGAGGTTCCCGATGATGCCTTCGCGGGAGCGTTCCAGGAATGGGAACGCCGCTGGAACAAGTGTATCGACTCAAAAGGGTCCTATTTTGAGGAATATTATCTTAAGATATGTAAAAGTGCAATAATTTTTTTTCCTGAGCTCAGTACACTTATTTTCCGGACGAACCCTGTAAGACCTCGGAAATTTGACAAGCATGCGTTAAACACACAATTCACTTCAAATCCACCGACTGAAGTTAGATTCTGGGCAGTTTCCACTTTTAATGTAACCTTCTAGGCAAAGTTTGGAAGGGTTCATTTTCCTTTGAAACGCATTCTCTACCAACAAATGTTTCAAGGTCTCTCTCCTGCATTAAATCTGTGGGTTTCTATAATGAAAAGTTTTAGTATGCCATTGAAAAATGTATAAAAATGTCACTATTACATAATAATACGTACCAACTTATAACATTTTTTGCGCCTGCTGTTAAATCCAACCAACAAAATGTCATGCATCTATTTACCACGGAATCCATAGAAGCATTGAACTTGTGGTGGTTGAAACGACTATTGACATTAATTTTATACGCTCAGATGAGGAAGAGCCTAGCACTCAGAACTAGTCAGTAGTCGCAGTGAACTATCGAGAATAAGAGGTTGCGAATTTGCATTTACCATCCAACGGACTGTTTAGAAGTAGAAGTTCGGGGATGTGCACTTTATAATTGATATCCGCTGGAGTAACAACGGTAAACCTTGTTTCCCCATCCATTTCCAAGTTAATGTGGCGTAGACTCTACCAAGTACTCTAAATAAGTGTTCAGGGACAACTTTTTTCAGAGTTAAACTTTAAAATTTAAGATATTAATCATATGAGAAAAACGCCTTTCGTCATCATCAAAACTAATAAAAATTATTATGAAAACAGGGATGTCAGTACAAAATTACCCATTTCTTACAAATTCTTTTAAAACTGTGGAAACTAACTATACTAACCCTTAGCTACTGTCAGTAAATGACACCAAAGTGTGATAATTGGAATTGTGTAAATATTGAGAAGTCTTTGGCTGACTTAAATCCAGAGGGACTCTAATATACCTGAATACACGTATCACAGCAAAGTTGTTCTCGCGCATTCTACATTAAATGATCACTTATTAGTAATAGTAATGAGGCTCTGGAGAGTTAAAGATGTAAATAAAACCTGGTGTACACATAGTGCTAGCATATTACCTAAACTTCGCCATGGATTTTAACTACTTCCAAATATTTCACAACCCTGCACACTACTCTGTGAGGGCAATTTTTCAAATCACAGCGCAACTATTGCACACTAGTCAGACATCCTTGAATAATGTTGAAGAGGCAATACCTTAAACACTGAAGTAGAGAAAACCTGGATGACTTGCATGCCCCCTGGAGACATAAGTGGCAAATTGTGAACTAATAAATTATCCTAATTAAGCCAATAATTATAATCGTAATAAAATAGAAACCAGGTCATCAGAAGAGAATTTTAAACAGAAAAAGTAACGCTTCCCGACATTAAGAGAGCATAGAATGTACTCAGAATATGGCTAAATGGCAAATCAACAAACGGATCATAACGGAAATTAAAAACAAACAAAAGATGTGTACGAAAGAAGTTCGTATAATAAATACACATATAAATAAATCAATCCAATTGACGAAATTGCAATTTAAGCAATGATCGCTATCTCTTACCAATTTATCCAATGTGTTGTAAGCTTCCATCGATATTCAGTGTACTTGAAATATTTTAAAGCAACAATACATATTACAAATTACAAAGCATTACAAATACAAAGCCAAAACGATAGCAAATAAGACGTTTTTCCTTCATGGATGTTTGGCACGGAAAACAGAAGTTAAACAGAAGAATTACAATAAATCGAATGCCACGAACACCAGCCAAATTGTGATACATAAACAATACCATTGTTACCCATTAAATGTGAATAATTTTTATCGATATAGCTTTTAATAATATTGGTAAAAGTTAACGTTTCCCTTATATTCCTTCCCTAGAAGACATCAGGAGTACTTTCATAGTATATTCAAGGAGTTTCTTTGTACATTTGGTATCATCTCGCATTTGACCATCCTTTTTACCATTATCCTCAAGGTATGAATTCTTTTTGTCTAATTTTGACTTTTAATATAATAACTATCAAGAAATATTGATATTTGTTGAAAAATAACATCATTAGAGCCTGAAAGAAACTAAAATTTTCCACTTTTAGAGGATTTCTCGACAACGTAATGCACGACATATACAAATCGTTGGCAAAATTAAAATAATCAGCCTTTCATGTGCAAAAGTAAATTAATTCGCGAGATTGTAAAGAAATATAATAATATATTCTGAGATTGAAAAAAATTAAGCGAATCTGATTTCGCACTCCTCTCCCTAACTCCTCTTATTTTTACATAGCATCTACAGAACTCCCATTGTCTCCCTTTTTCATTTATAAATTTTCATCCAAAGCCACCCTAAAACGGTAGAACACCAACGATGATACTGACGCTCCCCGTTAAGGCTGTATTTTTTAAAATAATGTTTCATTTTGCGTCTTGATTCTAGGTGCACCCATATCCAAAAAATTCAAATTTATAGTTCTAGGGGATGTGGTGAATGAGTGAGAGGTATTTTACATTTATTGAGATAGATTATAATTATAACACCTCCAAAGGACATGAATTTTTGCCTATGTATACGCGAAAAAAATATACAATTCATTTTAAATGTATGAGTTTTTAACAAAATGATTATAAAAAGCACAGTTAAGCATTACGTTGAGTTTATAAAAATTAATGTAACAACGACAAAGGGCTTAACCTATTATTCCGTATAACCACGTTTCTCTCAACAACGTGGCTGGAATAATTAATTCCAAACGCTGTCGTATCCCCATTAAATTTGTTTACGACTGCCAATTCGAAACGAGAAGGGGCTGGTTAATTTTAGCTCAACCCCAACCACATCCTCCCTGTCGGGATATACTCGTATAATATATTCGCCCCAAAACGGAAGAGGCTCTCTCACACGCTCCGGGCCTTCCCTCCTCCCATGCCCGCCACTTTGACACCCGGCTTGACGCGTCTGAACGCCCCGGACTTGCATCGAACGCCAGAGGGCGCAGGTCGGTTCACTGCCCCAGTGCGAAGGAGGCGGCAGGGGACGTAATCACGAGTACCCAGAGGGAGGGAGGTTGTTCGGCTTGGATGTTAAGCGAGAACGGTGCCCACCCCTGGACACAGTTCCTGTTGATCTCGATAGGGCCACGGAGGGTTGTTCCACCGTCAAAAATGAATGTCCTTTTCCCTCATCCAGCGAGAGTAGGTAGGGATGCGAAGGAGGTCTGATCGTAGTCCATCTCAAAGGGCAAGAGAGAGAGAGGGTAGGTTGCTGGTGTTTGAGGAGAGCCGTGTAGAGGGGAGATACGAATCAGGAAAGCCATTTAAGTCTCGCGGGTGGAGCCGTCGTCTTCCTCACGGGAGAGGGTCTCTCTTGATTCGTGCCCACGTTGGCTGACACGTCGGGTTCGAGGTGGAAATTGAAATGTTTATGGGCGGGAGTAAGGATGAGGAAAGCAGAGGGGAGGTAAACATGGAGGGAAAGTAATGGGGATCTCGTTTAATGAAATTTGGACGAAAGTGGCGGGTGGAGGTCCAGAAAACATTTGCTATCAAAGAGGGGGTGGATCGTGGACTACGTGCCTGAGCACCAGAGCGTAGGAGACGGGAAAATTCTCCTGATACCTTCCAATAAAAAATTTTTTATTTAAAATTTAAAACCATTGTCATTAATACGAAATACCAATTGATGGGTGATGAGTGATGCAAACTCCCCGAACAAAGCTCTTGCCAAGAAGGTGTGGGCGAGTTCCTGGTTCTAGCTAAAATTCTTGTTTTGCAAGTTACTTAGAATTGCTTTTTATAAATGCTATAAAACTGTGGTAGACTAAATGTAAATGTATGAAACTATTGATTAAATTAGGTTTTATTAGATGTCTTCGATTTACCAAAGAGACCCCGAAATCAATCAGTTTTTCTGTTAAAATTATTAATTTATTTAATACGTTTTCGGGTCTTCGTTTAATTAGATTTACATAGAAAGAAAATATTTATCAGAATATTCCACAACATAAAAGTCAAATATAAACTTAATTTAATCATTGATTTGCTTCAACGTGTTCCATTCATAGAAACCGATTTTAGGAGTATTTTCAAAAACTGGACCCCACTGGCTTTGCCTTTTAATGTTTTGTCTTATTAATACTGAATAAATGCCGAGCGACCAAGATGGGGCTCGCTCAGTTAACGTCCACGTAACAAATTCGGAGGTCACCAAAGGCAGCAATATTCAGCTCGATAAGCTCTTAAGTAATTTTCATACAAAACTTCATTCGTAAGGATATTTTTGCAAGCAGTTTAATTTTCAAAAGGATTTTTCTTGAACAAGAACGCGGCATCGACCTGCATGTGATATTCCAAATGGGAAGACAGGAAAGAATCTGGAGAATAGAAGCACGCTTGCGCTTCGGTGAGACGAAATGTGTGCCGAATATTATAAAGGCTCTGGAAAAATGTCCACTTGAAAAAAATCATAATGAACTATTTTCACAGTTGGGAAACTATCATGCCAACTGAATGAGTCACCAATAAGGGAAACACATGAATAAAGAACACAAAAAGCAGTTTCAAGAGCATTCATTCACATTATTCATACAAATTGTGACAGGGTCAAAACGAATATTTGTGTCCTTCATTTAAATAGACAATTCATTTTTTAATAATATGCGTCAATGATGTGTATATAATTCAAGATTTTGATGTTATACCAAGTGTAAGGTGATTTGTGATTCCATTTCACAATGAACAACGGGGAGAAGATGGGAGCAGAGGTAGCCGACGGGTTGCGAAAATTTGTGTACCTGATTTTTCCGGAAAGGTGTAACGAGCAAAGAGGCTCCTACAAAAAAAACTCCCTAGCATGAAGGGGAAGAGGTGGCATATTCATCCCGAAGCATTCCCATGGCGCAGTTCAAGTTCGGTCCGGTATAATTGCCAAAACTGAAGGCGAGAGTGAAAGTCATAGAATCAGCCGAAGTACTTAGATGTGGAGGGGAACGGGAAACCACCACATTACATTCCCTAGAAGAGGCAGTCTTGCATTTAAAATGAAGGGATGGCATTTCTCAAGGTTCCAATTTCAAATTTTTTAGGTATAGACTACTGCGAGGAAAGCATTAGTCAAAGTAGGCAAATGTGGGATAGGGATATGGAATGAAAGGTCATTAGGAGTGTGCGGAAAGTTATATTATAAAATGCTAAGATGGAGACGAACGGACTAGAAATATTGGCATTCTGAGTAGGAGGGAGATTGACGGGGCCAACGACTTCAGGAGTGACGGATACAAGATGGCATATCCAGGAGACGAGCAGAAAAGAGTGGGTATGACACGAAAGAAAGACTGGACAAGAAAACTCAAATCACACAGGCAATTCGATGAGAGGATTCTGATGACAAAGTTACTGGGAGACCTTATGATGTATTTGCCAACGTTCAGCCACTCAGAAGAAGAAATAAGAAGAAGTGTGCGAAAAACAGGAAGAGATCCCAGGAACAGTCAAAGGAGAGGAGAGCCAAATTGGGACGGGAAGTTGGATGGTTGTGGTTGGAGGAAGACGAAAAGGAAGCGGAATGGAAGAGTTTGGATTGGGAAAATGAAAGACCGCGGGGGAAAGACTGATAGGATTCAATAACGAGTAAAACGAGCCATCGGTAAACACCCTCTTCGAGTAACATCAAAATAGGAAATGCCGGGGGAGAGGGCAAGGAACCAAATTACTCCATCCTCATCACAAGGAAATACAAGAACCAATGTAAACAACGCAGCTACTCCGGCGTAGATATGAATAGCGATCAGTATTATCATGTTGTCCAATACCAGTTGACTGCAATACTAGAAGGGAAAAAGTGACACAGGCACCCAGAAGAAACACAAACAAAATGGAGAAAAAGCAAGCAAGACAAAAAGTCACCGCGACCATCGACAGATAAATAGAAAGAATTAATGAGACAAGCATAGAAGGACGACGGAAGGAAATGAAGAATATAATAACCGAAGCAGCAGATGAGCAACTCGTAAAGCGGCGAAATCCAAGCGACCATGGGTAACAGCTTAAATGGAGAACTCATAGAGGCAAAGGGAGGGAAGGCGAAGGAAGAAGACAAATTGAAGAAATGAAACTGAGGATACTTTCCATAGAAAGTTCCGGAACCACGTCATACGAGAGCGCAAGAAGGGCAAGTAAAAGTGGATAGAGAGAGCTGCTGCGAAGAAACCAATCATAACATAAAGAAGGAAAACTAAGTAAAATCTGGCGAAGAAATAGTTTGTCGAAAATAAAACAAAATGCCACAACGTCCGAGATGCTAATGGATAGATACAGAAGATGAAGACAATGGGAAGACATGGAAGACATACATTGAAGAACTCTACCAAGAGCCCAAATCACTTGCACATGACTTAAATATAGAAGGAATTCTGAGAGAAAAAGACGAACGGGGATCGTAAATACTGAGTAATGAATTAAATCAATATTCTCTTTTTTCACACATTAGCCCTTAGGCAGGGGAACATTCCTGCCTTTTTCTGATCCAATATTACTCCGCCTGGCCACCGAATCAATCTTATTATGATTTAATCATATAAATGAAGTGGGCACAAAGAAATAATATTGTTGGACAAATTACAGTTGGAAATCATTCTATAGAAAAATTCTCGTGTTTTCAGTTTTTTTGCAATTGAATAAACGAATTATTACGTCGCCAATATTTAATTTTTACCACAATTTTACGTGATTTTTTCTTGTAGGTAACCATGAATATGATCAACGAAAGAGTTCCTGGTTCCTACTTATGAAAGAAAAAGAAATAGTAATGGCACTTCATATATTCACACATTACTATACAGTAAATCGACAAATGGCAATGCTACATGATGTACACGTAATATGTGCTATAAGTCCATTGCTTTTAATCATCAATCACATTGCTGATAAGTCTAAAAATATCTAGTATTAAATTGCATCACGTTGACCAGTTAAATCTCGGAGATGATTTAATGGTACTACAATAACAATATTTTCAACGCGATATGGGAATTTAAAAAAATTAAGTCAAGAGACAATACAGGGTTCGTCCGGAAAATAAGTTTATGATGCTCATTGTCTTTTTCGACAAAAGGGGAGTTGTCCACTACGAATTTGCACCTGAACGACAAACTTTAAATGCTGCATTTTACGTCCAAGTGCTCGGCAGGCTTCGAAAACGAGTCGCCCGCGTCCGGCCAGCGATCAACCATATGACTGACAACCTGAGCGACAATGCGCCGTCTCACACCGCGCTTGTCGTGTCGGACTTCTTGGCCAAGCACGGCGTGGCAACGCTGCCGCACCCGCCCTACAGCCCGGACTTGGCACCACCGGACTTCTTTCTGTTCCCAAAGATAAAGAGGAGTTTGAAAGGAACGCGATACGGGACTTTGGACGCCGTCAAAGAGGCCGTGACGACATGTCATCGAGAGGTTCCCGATGATGCCTTCGCGGGAGCGTTCCAGGAATGGGAACGCCACTGGAACAAGTGTATCGACTCACAAGGGTCCTATTTTGAGGAATATTAGCTTAAGATATGTAAAAGTGTAATACATTTTTTTTCCTGAGCTCAGTACACTTATTTTCCGGACGAACCCTGTATAATGAATATCATAAGAATGACAATCTTGATATTGGCTAAGTGCAGCCCTTCATTCTCTCCTTTAGAATGTGCACTTCCTTCCGCTATTGAAATGTGCCCAACCCATCTGGACGTTCTTTTCCTTGTCATGCTCCGTATTAGCTCTTGATAATCCAGTTTCCGGGACAGGCAAGAGAATGAGATTACTTGAAAATTACCATTAGAGCTACGTAGATAAATTTGGGATGGGCAAGGTGTTTAAGGCACGAAGAGGATAAAGAAAAATAAGGCTTCAGCATTTTCGCTCATGACATGAGACTCCGAGGTGCTCACAATTTAACGCATCATCCGAAGACGAGCAGTACTCTACAGATGAAGGAACATCCATACGGCACTAATGCACCGAGGCGGTAATAGTGGAGCAGGATCACAGAGAATACAAGGTGATAGTAGATCATGAAACTAATACACCACCGCCGGAATCCGCAAGGGCGCCCTCGGCGTAGACAGCCGGTAACACTAGTCATTTAAACAATCCGTCAGCCGTAAAATGTTGAGCTGGGTAGCGGGATAGAGGTAAATAAATAAATGTTAAAGTTAGGAATATACTTGCCGGGGAAGCGTTAGTGAGAAAACGACGTTGACGATAGGTAGAAATTGTAATTGGCGGTGGCAGGGTGTTGAAGGGTGTCAGAAACTGATGGGCGGGAGGACGTTGACGGAGAAAAGAGAGTCGAGACGAAGAGAGGGAATTTCAGAATATATGACGTGTATTATGAAAATATATCAAGTGAGGAAAATGATTAAGAGAAATGTACCTTGGATCGACGGCGTAGGGAAAAAATTTGTATACATTCTCTGCATACCTGCGAGGGATGGAAGTCAAAAATTCAGAACATAATGTTGGATTTCAGAAGTCACAAGAACATTAAATCTTGGTTGCGAAATTGTGAAGAAGAGCAGAGGGACGGCTAAGAGAAACGATAGAGATAACAGTTCCCAGTTGTTCTCACCTATCTCCTCCAAGGAAGAAGGGAAATACATTTCAGCCTTCCAAGACCCAACTTAAATTGGCGAAATCTTTAGCGATTGTACGTTGTTATTACCCCTTCATCCGGTCTCCAGCTGCTTGGTAATTCCACAAAAGTTAATCTCACGCCTCCAGCCCCGCCCGCCCTCCGCTTCACCCTCAGAGGAGACGCTCTCTCTGCGTCATTCGAGCCGATGCTCCCGGTTTTGCGCTCCATTTATTTTCGCGAAGGCGGGTGGGAGGGAGAGAAAGAGGGTGAAAAAAGGGACGGGGTGGGGAGTCATCAATTATGGGGGAACCACCCAAAATACCTCCACATGAACTGTCGAAGGCAATAAAGTGAAGCGCCGGCGTGGCGTAAAAAATGATTCGAAGGCATTTCAGCAAATCCACTCGATTCGGCAAGCTCGCCCTAGTGGGAGTCAGGATGGAATCACGCAAAACCATCGAGGGCAAAGCGAGAGAGGAGGAGAACAGAGAGAGAGAGGGAGGATAAATGGATCACGGACACCTACCGTGGTCATTTTATGATCTTCCAAAGCGTTTACTCCCATTCGCATCGATTTTAGCCACTAAAAAAATCCATCGTGCCATTGAAGAAAAGAAAAATGTGGTGAAAACAGTAAGCACGTGGGAGTATGGTTCTTTTTTAACCGTTAAAAAATCTCACTTGTTAGCTTACACACATTTGTTGTACAGCAATCTCCACAATGGGTCAAAATCCAGGCTCTATTATTAATACGATGATCAGTCAAAGAATTGATGGAATTCAGTAACTTTTCCAGATTTTAATTCCGTTAGAAGAACGTCTCATACCGAATCTCAAGAATACAGACCCCACCATAGGAATGGAAGGGCATCAATAAAAAAAGTATGCGTAAAATTCACTGAAATGAGTCCCATAGCCAAGCGTAATATGACGTATAAGAAAATGCCTATCATTTCCAGTGTTCTAGACAAGACTGAGAAGACCACAATCTCTTCTCAGCTACTGCCAACATACGGACGGCAGGGCGGCCACATTGCATTTCAGTATTTTACACGATGCAAATTGACCGTACTCTGAATGAGAGGCTTGCCTCCCGATTCCATTAAACCAATGTATACCCACTACACCTCGTCTCATGTGGTCGAATGCACCATATCTAAGAACTAAGCACACAATCAAGAGACTCCAAAAATAAAAATAAAGTTTAATTCTGGCATATAAAATATTCAGACACAAATATTCATTGGCAGGCTATTAGATAACTCCTCGTACTGCTTTATGGGCTCAGCGAAAATTTATCCCGAAGATGGCAGAGGATGTCAGAGCCCCTGTTTCCGGTATTTCCCAGTTTTACCAAGATTAACCATTTTGAAGGAACTGAAAATGAGAAACGTACTACAATAATAAGATACCAAGAAATACCTACTTCCAATATTTACAAGAAAATACTGAGAGATTCCGATAAAGATTATATTTTTCCCAAATTTTTACGCCATGTCGACAACTTTTCATTCATCGATCATCGCTCTAAGTGAAGTTGCAGTGAACTACATTAAAAGAGGCGACCGAAAAACCAGATTAATAATTACTCGTTAATTATTACGCAGAATTTATTTTACTGCTGCTTAATTATTCCCTTTTCACTAGATCAATATTTAGATTTCGCTCGCCCCTCAATGAAAGTGTAGTAAATACGTCATCTGAGGTGAGGGCGCACACATCGTTACAAAAGGACACATTTTACTCTGTTTATGGTCCAGCCCTAAAATAAAGCAATTAGACCTGCAGCAAAACCGTCTCCTAACTGATCCTCATGCTCTGTAAATTTCCAATCGCATGGCTTTCGGCTAATTCTGCCGTCCGTCGCGGAAGCTATTTCGCTCGGGACCAGTAGGATACTCAGGTGCGTAAGAAAGGCGCTTAAGCATGTGAACGTACAAAGAAGAGGAGAAAGGGACTAAGCTGAACTGCCGGACCTTTACCAGATACCTTTGCATTATAGTTGTGAACGCAAATTTGAGAAACGGGAGAAACCGGGTACCGCAATAAAACGAGAAACGACAACTGGTTCCCAGGTTGAACGTCTGATCCAAAGGATGGTATGCCACAGTAGCAAGTGTGTCACCCAAGTAGAGATAGGAATCAACATTTTAAAACCGTCGATGCTGAGAAGAGAACTGGAGTCCTCGGCATGGCAAAGTGAAACACTGGCCATGTCGCCAACCGAAACGGTTTGGGCCGTAACTAGATACTCTACAGACGATTCTGTTTGATTCTATCCAGGCAAATAGTGCCGGGTGTCCCCCAAGGAAGTGTAATAGGGCCGCTTCTATTCTAAACATACATTAATGACCTAAGCGCACACGTTAGTAGTAATCTAAGACTGTTTGCGGACGACACGGTGGTTTACAGGGCAATAAAGAGCCAACTAGATCGCGAACTACTCTCTTGAGACTTAGACTCAATCTCGGATTAGTGCAAGAAATGGGGATTAACGGTTAATATAGACAAATGCGCAGTTTTGAAATTCTGGAACAAAGGAAGTGGCGAACAGGACATAAACTACGAAATAGAGGGTTCAGTGTTGACTAAGGCCAATTAAGTTAAACATTTTGGGGTAGTTCTAACACCACGCTTTTCATCGGGGGCACATATCAGAACAGTATTCGGATCCGCTTTAAATAAACTCGGCTTCGTTAAACGAATGGTGGGGAAATGTAATGAGAAAGTTCAAGAGAGGTGTTATTTTGCTCTAGTTTGGAAAATACCGCATACCATATACGTACCATGTTTTGTTTCGTGGATTGTATAAATTTGTGGGTTTTGCATGCGGTTTTTTATTTTTTAATTACTGCTGGTGCCCTAACACCTCCCCTCACACGCCCTTGAGGCGGCTTGGAGGTATCATGTAGATGTAGATATAGATCAGGTACACCAATTGATTTCTTATTGCAATTAGATGTAGCCTCAAAATTCTAACCTCGTCACAAAGTTCTATACTACATTTCCATCATTCTTTTATTAAAGAAAACGGTAAAAAATTCAAAATTCTGCCCGTCGTCTAGACAATATTCGGTACCAGCATATGTCGTTTCCTCCTTTAGTACCCATAAAATCCGTATTCTTCCGTTTATGTCTGCGAATTCCCACGTTCCTCATTTTATACCTTTACCCTCTACTGCATTACTGGTAACTTTCCGAACGCGATTCAAAACTTAAGAAAGCCCTCAATCAGCTTGTACCAGAGATATTCCATAATTTTTTTAATATTCCGCACGAATTATGGCAAGTAGACAGTGCACGTAAGGAACCCTTGCTAATAAAAGTCCAATTCTTAGGGACTTTGTACTCTGTGAGGGATTTGTTAAATATAACTCGAGATATGGGGCGATGTTTGGAACTAAATGTTTTATCACCCTAGCTGGTATATAGTATTTTCGGGACCCGGGGATTCGTTGTGTTTAATCTCTTTGTGCAATTAGACAATTTCTTGTTCATCCGTTGTTATTTTTTCCATGGGTTGAGTACGTAATGTTTCATGGAGATACGCGGTAGCAGCATCCTTCGTGAACACGCTTTGGAAGAATGTATTTAGAATGTTAGCTTTACCCTCACTGTCAGTATGAATGATATTGTTACAATCTTTTAAGCCAGCCACGGTTTGTGCACCCCCTTTTACTTTTCTAACATATGGCCAGAAAGCTTTAGGGTCAGTGTCCAAATACTAGCATAGTACTTTACGTTTAAAGCCTTGTAAGGCGCTACGTAATTATGTTTTGGTTTCAATTTTAGAGGATCTACACTTGTTCAATAACTGTTTATTCTTCGAGGACGATTTATTCACGCCCGCTTTCTTTTCCCTAGAGTGTAACATTCTCTGCTTTCGAAGGGCTTTTTAAACGCCTTTATTGTACCAACTGGGGTCGCGATTTGGTTTAACGTACTTTAAGGGATGAAAACTATGATACCTTCTTGAACTGATTCGTCCCTTGTGTTTTCTTATGCCTTGATATCGATTTCCAAAAACAAAGAGCATATATTATGGTTGAAATAATGAGACCTATTTGAAGTTATTATTATGAAGAAACTAGTGATGACCTACGATTGAGATCACTATTTTACTTTCTCTACACTTGCCAAATTGGGAATTAGTTACAATGGCGACCTATTTGAGCTAATGTATGCGAGTTTAGTGAGAATAGCTGAAGTTAAGATGGCAATATTTAGGCTGATACTGACCGAAGTATGTTGGTAGACCCTCAGTTGGTATTCAGTGGAAGGACCCTCGAAGGGCTGCTTTGAGTTTCTTAATTGTGGATTCGATTGCGGGTAAAACACGAGCCTTTAGTCGAACAGCCAAATATGACGTTTTTCTTCATTTGGGTAATACCTCTAAATAAATGTAGGCATCTGGAAACTCTGAAATTCGGCCGAGATATTTACAGTATTCGTGATTTTTAAGTGACATCTAGAAGAGAATTTCCGATGTTCAAAAACATTCGCATTTTTTGTATCGCAAATTGTGTTTTGTAAATGTTATCGAGATTTTACCACTTGGGAAAGATATGAGAGGAGCACTTTTCTATCCCCTAACTCCTTAAGTATACGCTACAGGAAAGGATGACGACCTAAGATGCAAAAAAAGAAATTCTGGATTTTTTTTGTCAAACACGGATCTTCTACATCACAAAGTTTTGCTCGGTAAACTCATCTCGTGAACTTGCATATTTCTGAAAACTATGTCATATAATACCTACGTTGTTTTGCTTCGTGTATATTTTTAAAATCCTCCCGCACGATATCTCATGAAGAAATAAATGAAATATGGGAATATCGAACACGGTATACTAAGACGTGGAGTCGCATTCAAACGAAGAGCTTTTCGATCCGCCAGACTATCGCCCGTAGACCGCATCCCTCAATATTCAACCACCCTTGGTTCTGAATCAGTGTCAATATGAATACACACAGTTGAGCCCCTTGAGAGAGGCCTCATTACAATGGGTAGGAGTCAAAATGAAATGGTCCCCTTGGCGATCGCTGCCTGAGATTGGGAGTGGCGAAAAGATAAGACGTTATGAGGAAAGCGAGGAATGATATTGTTTTGTGTATTCGGGTGTAAAGAGAAGAGCGTGATACCGAACTCAAAACGATTTCTTGGCATCGCATAAAGCGGCACATGTTAAGTATTTGTCATGACTATTTCATATGGCATAATCTACATCTACGTAAAGGTCTGCCACCATGGGATCTAGCGTTTCCGAAAGTGTAGATCTTGCGAGACGTAACATTCGCTTTTTGTTCATCATATTCTAACTAAGGAAGAGAGAAATGGTCCAATGGACCCTATTATTCTAGATTTTAAGATAGCCTTCGAAAAAGAACATTACTGTAAACTACTCGCAGAGCTAGAAGCAAATGGCATACACAAAAATATCCGGGGTTGGATTAAAGACTTTTTGAATGGTCGGGTACAAAAAGTATTCATAAATAGAGTTAGCTCAAATGCAGTAGAAACGACTTCAGGTGCTCCCCAGGGAAATGTTTTCGGAAAATTTATGTTCCTACTTTACGCTAACGACGTTTACTCCTTGTCATTAGTAATATTCGCTCATTTACCGACAATGCAGTGGTTTACCGTGAAATCGGTAATCCTGAGGACACAGCAGCTTTTTCAGATGACCTAAATGGTATACAATGCTGGTGCGACACTTGGTAATTAGAGTTAAACTAAAGAAAGTGGATAGTGATGACTTTTTGGAAAAGAGCAATTCCTTCCAAAACGCCTACTGCATTGGGAACACCGAAATGGAACATGTAGACTCGATTAAATACCTAGGCGTCACCCTAACTCACGACTTCTCCTTGGTGAAACATATAGGCATATATGGGGGATATGTGGACTAGCTAACAAAAAAAAATAGGATTTATTAGAGGAGTACTGGGTAAATGTGATGAAGCGGTCAAAGAGAAATGTTATCTTTCTCTGGTTAGGCCTCATTTTGAATATCCTGCTGGTACATGGGATTCTCACGAAGTTGGATCCGAATAAGATCGAGTGCAGCGTACATGAGTCAGATTTGTAAAATATTGTTATGATAAACATAGTGGTGTATCCAAATTATGAGAGCAGCTAGACTGGGAATCATTGACGGAGCAAATGTTAAATTACTGATTAAATCTCTTGCACAAATTGGAAGGACGTCTCTTTAGCAGTGATGTTGAAAATGTATTATTACCCCCATCGTACTACGGCAGGAGAGATCATGTCAATAAAATTAGAGATATAAGTGTAGAACAAAATGGTTAAAAATGTCATCATTCTCACAAACAAGAAGGGATCAGAATAACATTGCCCGAAAGCGATAGGGTGATGTTCGAGTCAAAATTAGTCTGGTGTGTATTCATACCCTGTCACACATCCTACCGGTGGCTTGTATGGTACTAAAATAAATAAATTAAAATAAAAAATGTGTTAGGACGCCATCTATAATCATATAAATGTAGGCGAATTTGAATTGTTCGTAATGGGGACTGGCGATTAAACTTAAAGATTCTTCAAACAACGTATCTCACGGATAACTTGACTTGTTGACGGATGTGCCGATATTACCGGGCGTAATGCAAGGTTGACATCAGGTGATGGATGGTACCAGCACGAATGATAGGAACAGATTATGAGAGGTTTGGATTGGGATGAATTAGTAGGAAGACTTGGGGAATATAGTTCTTATGTTGTCGTTAAAGGATCTCAGCAGTACAGCCAGCGGAAAACAGAGTGCGTACTTAACTGTACCGCACTGACCATATACGTGTATAAATCCAGTTCTGAACAAATTTGCGCATTCAATCGCGATACTGAGACTAAATAGGGCTAAGTGTGGAGACTATATAGCAACAAAATTAATACACAATTTTTCTCTGGAGTAAAAGACTTAATAATGGACCAAATTCCAATGTTTAACCACATAAAGATGTGATACATTCCATATCAGATTTATAAATAAACGCTGTTTTATCCAGAAAAAGATGGACGTTTTCTTGTTAATTCATTAAAACTGCGTCATGGCGCAGTTTTAATGAATTAACGTTTCAATGAAAGACTTTCGGTCGCTGACCGGAGGTTAACCATGTTCAAATACCCGGCGATTCCTTTGGAAAAACAACCTTAAATTTAAAAAATGCAACTTTTCAGACATAAGAATAGAAAGAATAAGTTAAATTTACTCTGAATGCGCACATACATGAATTCCACGTGTCAAAAACCTTAGTTTTGAATGGAAGGATATAACTTTAGTAATTATGTTAAAAATATGTTTTTAGCCCCATCATACTACGTTAGGTGAGATCATGTCAATAAAATTCGAGAGATTGTGCATAGGATATGTTTAGGATGCCATTTTTCCTCAAGAACGATAGGGCATCAGAATAACATTGTCCGATCGCGCTAAGGGTAAAAATATTCGGATGAAAATTGGTCTGATATGAATTCACCCCCTGCCACTCACCCTAACGATGGCTTGCAGGGAGCTAAAAAATACTTAAAAACTTCATCGGTTTCTTTGGAGGGCAATGGTTACGATTACCGAATCAGAACTTGGTGGGAAAATAAAAGACCCAGTCATAGCTTTCCGAAGAAGTGTCCCTACGAAGCGTGGTCGAGTATCTGCACCCACACCGCGTGGGTCACACGCAGTGCCCTTCCAATCCCCCTTCCACCCTCCTATTTGCATTCTGCGGTCGAACCTTACTTCCGCCCTTTTCCAGCCGAGAAGGCCATCTGTCGGCGGCAGGGCAAACCACTCCTATCCGTGGCCCCCATCACCCCCCTCCTCCCGCCGTTCCCTCTCCGCCCACCCCCCACTTCCCACCCTCCTCCGGGCGTCCCTGCCGGGCCTTTTCCCCCGTTGCCCGCATGAGGAAGCGGCCGTTTATGTATTCATGCACGTAATTTAAGTCCCTTTAAAGGAGTCGCTTGCACAGAATGAAATGCGAAAAAAATATATGTATACATAAACAAATGGCGAAAGAGAAAAAAAAATAAAAATATATAGAAGACGTGGTGACGTCCAGAGGGGAAGATCCAAAGGTCGTCGTGATTCGATTCCACCGGAGTCATGTGTGCTCTGCGTGGATGTTCGGGGGACGGGGGGCGGCTCCGAAGGGGTTCCAAGGGGTTTCAGAAGGTCGGCGAGATCGACTCACGTCCAACTTACGCCTCGGGCGTTCGGCGAGGGTCACGCCCCTGATGAGCAATCAGACCACCGATCTCTCACGCCGACACGCAGGAGCGTCAAATTGTGCGTTAGATGGTGCCCCTGGTTATCGCCAATTTCTCGACTTCGGCGTTACACCGTGGGTGCAGAGGCTGAAACGCATCCCTCTTTACAGGGTATCACGGACATGTAAAGAGGCTTCGGCGACTAACTTAATTACGTGTAGTAGGCGTAGCAATTAGGCACTGATTATACGGCATGAAAATGACAACAACAGCCTCTAGCACGAACACAACTGGCACCTTTTCGTATTAAATATTATTCTTCCCAAGATGAAACGGAAAACAAGTAACTCAATGGGTGCCACAACAAAAATCTTATTCATATTTTAATAATTATAGTCCCTCATTTATTTCCCGTGGAAACCAAATTCGGTTTTTAATACCTTATTTGCGTAATGGTAAAGGTCATTTACGCGAGGGATAAACAAATGTTCGATCGCCGTTCTTCAAAAATTCCCAAACGATACAAAACATGAAAACAATTCCCGCCATTTCCACGGATCATTCGAGCTGGTTCCCAAAATTCATAAACGTCAACCGTGCGACAGGACACATCAGGTTCCACCCTGACATTAACGTCCCCATGTCAATACGCCTAAACGGTCATTAACTAAACATTACAGGTACCCAACGATCAAAATAAATCCCTTGCAAAGTACATCCCAGATTTGGAGATGCGGGTTCAAAACTTCAATTCCATTGATGTTGCCCTACTGACTCTCCACTCATTTGCGTATTATTCAAAATAGTATTCCCTCAGGATAATTTTCAGAGTCAAATTAATTTATGCAGCTCCTATTGAAGTATGCAAAGTAAATACTGGTTTACCCAGAGCCTCTTTACGCGCGCCCTGAAATCTAATTTCATACGAGGACTTCCGGTCTGATTTGAACCGGTTTTCTACTTTACTGCTACCTTCTTCGGCTCATAATGTATGTCCTCATAAGTTATGTGGATATTGGTAATAATTATTGACATAATTAAACCCTTCCCGAGTACTATTCAATCAATCATGCATGATATTATGGGCTTCGTATACAATGGCGCAATAAAACTGCAATATTCCACTTTGTGATAAGCATTTTAAAAATGTCTCATCGAAACTCATTGATTCAACATGTTGATTCAAGCTAAAATTGAGATGGTCAAATTGATTGGTCATTTTTTCAATTGTTCGATATATTTAAAAAAAATCACTTGTTTCAAACTAATCTCCATTGTTCTAGGTGCCAGTCAAATAATGACTCAAAGTGAGTCAAATGAATACTGCTATATTGTCTCAATAGTTTCAGCCTCAACTTTGTGGAAGTTCATTTTAATAAATGAAAGTAGAAAAACTTTGTTACAATCCACCACTTTATTTTCGATACTACTAGTTTCGACGCTACGGCGTCATCCTCAGGTGTGAGGTGTCGGCGCCATCCTCAGTGACGGCGTCATCCTCAGTGACCTGAGGATGACGCCGTAGCGTCGAAACTAGTAGTATCGAAAATAAAGTGGTGGATTGTAACAAAGTTTTTCTACTTTCATTTATTGCTACATTGCTTCAATAGCTATTGCTATATTGCTTCAATAGAAGAAAGGAAGTCAATCCTTCATAACGTCTAAACGGAACATTTTCTCTCAATCGTCTCCGTCTCCCTTCCTTCTGTCGGATATTGGACTTTATAGCTATAGAATAAATTAGGCTGCCTGCGAACAAGAACTCTTTAACAAGGGAAACATATGTCAAATCATCACTTACTTTCCCTAAACACAAAAAAATCAGATACTTTACCGGCATTATTTAATTTAAGGGTGCCACTCCGGGTTCAGCCAGCAGTGATATCCAACTTACCACAGTAATCAACCGTGTGATTGGTTCTCGTAAGTTAGGAGCTGCCTCATCTAAGTACTGCTGCGCATGAAATTCAAACGCTCAAGGCAGACCGACCAAATTCTCTTTCCCGTAATACTCTCGCTTTGATTAGTTTGCAAGCCGCAGGACATTGAAAATTCGAAATATTGGTTTGCATTTCAGCAAGTAGTGTCCAAAGACATCATCCGGATGTGAGCATGGTAAACAGCAGAAATCCCACACCTAATGGAATACCGCAAAGTCGTAGAGATTCAGTGCATGCACGAGAAGGAAAACGGATCGTGAGTTTAATCCACTCCTACAGCCAAATATTTTTTCCATAAAATTTCAGAAAACATTTTTTTATACGCCAAAATTACAATGCTAAATCACCTAAGGCAAAAATTCTCGGTTTCTACCGAGATATTGCTCACTACGCTAGGGACACGAAAAGGAACTCTAAAGGCAGAAAAGAAAACGTTGCGCTGTCAAGAGTTTGCTTTCATCGGGTGAATCTTGGGAGAAAACGTAATACGCGAAAGGGAGTCAAACGGCTAAGAACAACCGCAAATTTGCTTCGACGGGAACGCATCGCACTGCAAATGAAAAATTTTGGTAATCGCGCAACAAAATGAAAAAAACCCTATTTTATCCCAAATGAGATATAAAAGAATGCATCCGCGTCACCACATTACTTTAGGGATCTGATGAAAAAATCGAGGCGCGGAAACATTCCCCAGAATAATTACATCGAATGCCGAGCATCAAAAGGTAAAACAGCGGCGGCAATCGCTGTGTTCGCGGTGGCATTAAAAGTAGTTTCCTCCCCCGAAATTCACGATGCTCAGTCCCGCGCCGTTCTTTTTTTAATTACGGAATTGGAGTACTCCGAGAGTGAGTCGAATGAGGAGAAGTGGGTGCCTTTTAATTAAGTTAAGTCGTCCGCATTCGCGTGTATCCCAGCGCTCGGGACAACTTTTTCGTTTTTTTGCTTCAAAACTAGAAGGGACGACAGTAGCAAAAAACAACTAAAACATGTAGAAGTGTCCTTTCCATGGCCCAGTTCCCCCCCTTCATTGTGAGCGCCGGTGAAGTTCTCACTCCAATACTCCGCGGAGGACTCTCGGCTTGATCCACACAGCTAACCCACCCACACACACACACACACTCACTCACTCAAACACACACACATCTCATCTACGTAACCCATCCTTTTGCGAATTATCCTGCGAGTGAGATATCGACACCTCCGACAGAATATTATATATTACCGGGGCCGTGTCCCCAGTTCCAGCAATGGTCTACGCCAATCAATACTCTCTAAGTCTTCTGCCAACGTCTTTGCAGTGCCACGAAATGTTCCCTAGTCCTTCCTCGGGGTGAACTTGTCAGATGTGGTCCGTTACATGACGCCCTGGTGGAGTAATGAAGATTATGTCGAAAGTCAGACGTTTCCTCGGCCAGGAACTTGTGATGTCACGGAATGCTCCGCTGGGAAGGACCTTTCGCGGGAGCTGTCGCCACGGCATACGAGGGGGAAACGTAAAATTTTAAAAATAATTACTAAACCATAATCGATATAGAAGCATAAATTTTATTTCTATCTTAATAATACTTATTACATAGTCCCCAACCAGATTCATACATTTCTCCGTGTTTCTTGACCTTTCGAAGGTCGTCATTGTAATATTGTAGAACTCGGTAGATTGCGTCTGAAAACAGTGTTCAACCTCTTGAATGAATTCATTTGTGAGGTCAAAAATCTCCGACCCCGCAATGGTTTTTTTTAGTTTTGGTAATAAACTCGCTTGGGGAGATATCAAGAGAATAGGGCTGATGTGGCAAAATTTCAAAGCCACATCGCTTTGATTCCTACCCCACCTTGAGATGAGTGAGCATGTACGTACATTGTCGTCAAGAAGACTAATGCCTTTGGTGATGACACCATGCCGCTTCATTTTCAGAACATCACTCAATTTGCCCAGCAGTGTCACCGTCACGTACATTGTCACACCTTTGACGCGGGGAGAAAGAGTAACAGGAGCCTTTGATGCATGATTAGGGACCGTAAATATCTTTCAAAAATAGAGGCAAGCTTCCACATTGTTTTCTTGAGATAGATAAACTGTCGCCGCTAACGAGTGTTAGGGCGGGCGTGAAGTCACAATCCCGGACAAAATCGCGGAGAATTTGAGAAATAAAAGAGAGGAGGAAGTTAAAAACGTCCGACATACGTTCATCAACATTTCGCCCAACATGCTCGCGGGGATTGCTCCTGCAAACTTCACCCAATCCTCTAGAAGACGCCATGATGATGCGATGATGGTGGCGGAAAAGAACTTGGAATTAGGAAATGGGAGAGTGTCGTTTTCGCTAAAATTCATGCAAAGTTTAAATTCAGCGATCAATAAATTTATACTAATTTTATGCGATGCTTGAGTCATAAAATCCATTACTTTGTTTTATAATAGTAACGATCTCAGTGGCGCTTGTTGCAGTAACAATGAGAGAGTTACTAAATAGACGGCGAGAACGTTACTCTTCAGAATGGGGTACGCAGAACATGGAATTGGGAGCAATAGTGTACGACTCGGGAGGAACCGCCAACGACACCTTTATTGCTTCCACTTCTGTTCCCTTGGCACTAACACAAAGGGAATTTAACTGTTCTGGTTGAAAACGGTTTGTGAAACCACATTCCAGATCGTTTTGCCTGGTCCAGGGGATGCCACCGACTTGTGATTGGGAGAATTCTCGCGGGATAAAGCACACATTTACTACTGTTATTACAGGATATTACAGGTTATGAAAGTACATGTGTACGACACGCACGCACGTCATGAACACTTTTTTCCCTACACTTATGACTTCAACTCCTTATTTCTACCTTTACAATCTTAAATGTCGCGTTTTTGCCTGCTGCCATGCGTACTCCTCCTCGATCACCCAATACAAGCACTCCTTTGCATCACAGCTCTAGACACGAAGCTTGCTACCTCAAATACCAACCCTAAAAACTTGCTGGGTCATTTTCCTTCTTTTTTAACCCTGTTACTACCTGCGTGTAACATTGACTGAATGATGCTGTCCTTACTCTCTTCCTAAATGATTAATTTCATGTACCCGCATCTCAAAACACGCCTTACTTCTCCTTTCTCATTTTCTCAGGGACCAAATTTACGAATCATAAGACGCTATAATCTATCTTAAAGTTTTAAATCTAATATAAACTGCTGTTTTTCTCTGGCCTTCCATCAAATGAAGTTAATATATATAATGTAATAAATATATATAATGAAATTAAATATATGTGTAATCAAACAAAAACATTTATGACCACTACATCTCCAGGATAATTTTTTCGATCACCGTAACGGAGTGAAAATTATAAAAACACTGCGTAGTAAAAACATTCAGTTTAGAAAGGGAAACTGCAGAATATGAAGACCAGTTAATGGCTTGCGAACATCTTCTGCACTCACTGCATCGCAGCTCAAGACGTCCTCCGACGCATTTGGGATATTATTATCGGCGTCCCATTCCCCTGAAGATTGTAGGCAATAAAACGGTTCGCGAACCTTTTGAAATCACGGATGGGTCTGCGTGATAGCGAGAGATGGATGGGTAGATGATGGGCTGGAGTCAGAATCAATGACGAATGGCACGTCTTCCTCTTTCGCTTCCACTCGTAGCTTCCCACTTGCCCTTCCCCTCACCTGCTCACCTTACTTCAGTCAAGTTCAGGGTCATGGGGCGTCGTCGGGGGACGGGGGGTCGAAGACGTCTCTCTCATCAGTCGCGCCAACACCGCTGGGTGGATACAATAGGAGACCCGGCACAAAAGGCTTTGCGGTGCCTCTCCGATTTTTTTCGGCGGCCGCAGAGAGAGACAAGAGGAAGTAGGGTTGCCTCTGGACCGGACAGAGCTAATGCCCTTGCGGGTTACCTTACATTTTGAGACTTTAGATCATGATAAAAAAATTCCCAACTTTTTCCATCCCCTTTATAACCAGCGGTTGGACAAAAAAGAGCAATTCCTTCATCAAAGCCGTAACATAAGACGGCTAACTTCGAGAGTGATCTTCACTTCTATAATAAAATATCTGGTCCGTTAGAAACTTCAACCGCATCGATGTATTTTTGTACTGCGTTGGACGTCATTCTGTACACGATATTGCAAAAAATATTTTTGAAACGGTATGATAAATATCGTCGGCAGACATCCATCAACCTGAGTAAATGTTAAGACAAAAAGATGATTATCGAGTTTCCGGGAAAGTTGAGAACACATATTTAAGGATAAATTAAAAATAGATACATACAGCATTCAGAGATTTTAATTAAAAAGTATCTTTACTCTCGAATTTTAGACGAAACATCGGAGAATCCAAAAAGTGACGATCACGCATGGCATCGTTACCCTTTCAAAGTGCTACTGTATTCGTAAAAATCGATGCAAATAGTAACAAAACCTACGCTTTCTGCACAGATTCTTCGTACATTATCTGCTGCGTTATGCGGAGTGTGCGTTAGAGAGGTTAGTTAATTCTAATTGTAGTTTATTTATAGATGTCAAAAGACGCATAGTTTTTGTGAAAATGTCGAAATACATGTAAACTAAACTTAAGGCAGATATGTCACGCTAGAAGGCAAAATTTTGTAGGCAACATATTTTTAGGCACGCAGGTAGGTAAAATGTTTCTATTCTCACGATCCAGGTTTCGTTATAGCATAACATCATCAGGTCACCTGATGATGTTATGCTATAACGAAACCTGGGTCGTGAGAATAAAAAGTTTATGTGGAAAAGCTAAGTGGTTTGTTTTTAAAAAAAAACCTCAATATGAAGATTTTCCACCAAGTTACGCCAGAAACTGTTTTATTTAAAATGTCTCTAATTACTTATAAATTGTCATTTCATCGGATTACAGTCGAAAACAGTAGGGAAAATGCATTCTCGGGTAAGTGCGCCATCATGTTGTTTGACGCCCCAGGGAAGGGCACATGGAGTAGGCTGTAACGTTAGCCGAGTACATCGAGTAGATAAGATCGTGCGATTTATCTACGTATACGTGCTAGAGTGTTTTCATTGTCAATCGGTAAACTAGGTAGTACAGAATACAAGTACAGTCAACACTACTAAGAACTTTGCACTCAACGTTTTTCCCGATCATTTTCGTAATTAGGTCGAGTGTAAAAATTAAAATCGCAGGCACTTATTAAAGCTTTAATTGTGTCTGTAATTAAATCCTTTTTTGGTTGTTTTCATCTTTCACTGCAGTTAATCCGTTGGTTTGTTTCAACAGGGATTTCGTTCTACGGGGAAAGTGCGAACGTGGGTGTATCGTTCAGTTTTCCTCCCGTGAAATTTCATTCAGTTTTCTCTTCTATTCTCTGAAACTTTTCATCATCATTAGCCTCTTCATTTATAAAACCTGTTCCATTCGCTCATATCTCTTGATGAAATGGTACGGAACTACGTTTTAAAAAGCATTAGGACGTCATGCAAGAAAGAAAACTTGGATGATGCCTTCGATAGTGATTATAAATAAGGAAAAAGGGGGTCTAAAATAAATGAAAACATAGAAATGACGTTGATTTAAACTGTCTCGACATTCAATAAAGACTTCGCAATATAATATATCATGAGAGTAATGGACGAGGGGTAGCACTTGCTCCAAAAACTTACTGGGGTAATGGTACCAACGAGGCAAACATTTCTTGCGTGATTTTTTTATTAATTTCTTTTTTTAATCAAAATGACCTTATGCTTCTTTAAAGTACAATTTTAAATGTCGCGATGACTAAGTTTCAATTTCGCATAACAATTTGGAAGCTTCTGGGTGGAAATTCAACAAAAACGACTTCTAGTGCATGCAATTTCTCCAGCTCACCTCACATTGGTCATATTCCAAAATTTTGCTCCATAAAATATCCATTAGAATATATTTAAAAAATTCAATGTTCAGAGATAAAAATACTGGAAAATGTTTTGAAGCCTGATAAAAATCGATTGTGTGACACGTAAACAGTTTGGCTATCAGTCAACTCGTCGCTACTATATACAAAGTTTTGTCAAAATTATTTAAGCCAGAATAAGCAAACCTTAACAGAATAGTGAGAAGATTTGCAACAAAAAATGGAATAATTTATAAGTGCATTTTACTCTGACGGCTACCTGATTTTTTAGGGGAGAGGAATGAGTCGGAAATTTTTAAATAAACGTAAAATTCATCGAAAACTTTATTTTAGGAATCCACTTTCCCTGGTTTCAGCGATTGGCAAGAGGGAGTGGAGAAATCGGCATCAATTATACGCAGCATACCGGATGCTAGATTCAGGTCGTGGCAGAAACGTCAACTGACGCCTTCTCTTGCTATCTCAAGAGCGGAAGCAACGGCAATGGAGACGCATAAGCGAAGGGGGATGAAGAAGAAATGGCGGCGGAAGTGACGCTTAGGGCACTTGACTATTGAATCCAGAAACAGAGGGTAAAAAATGGCAACCGTTTTATCTTGTTTCTCCCCAACACAAAAGAGACTTACGAGAGCTATTTCACACTATTTCCTGCTTCTCCAGCTCGCTCCATCTTTATAACCGACCGAGAAAAGAGCGGCGTCCCTATTCGCGAAGGACTGGATGCAGTTTGCAGGCCGTATTTGGCCGCAAGTGGACTAGACGGGGGCGTGCCAAGCGCCTCCTTCTCTGTGGGCGATGATCACATACGCCGCGGACACCGGCAAGAACAAGTTAGGAAGTACGCGCTTATCAGAAGACGCATAAACGCACACCGAGTAAGTCCCCACGACTGAAGCCGAAAAGATAGGCAGTAAGACGCCATGAGGAGCAGAAAAATAAATAAAACGGTTGATTTATACACGTATAAGGAGTCACCGTCCGTCTTCCTTGTTTTATCCTCTTGAATTGACAATGCACTTCTTAAAGACCATTTCAAGATCTGATTCCGCGTCAGCTCCAGATCACCTGTGCGAATTAATCGCACTTCCTAAATGTGTCCAAACACAATTTTGTCTGATATCTCTATGAATCCTGAAATTGTTCACGTTTCTTTACGTCTGCTGTTGTGTTAAAGCAGATTTTCGTTAGGGTCAAACCCTAACGAAACTCCTGCTCCTCTTTTGCTCCTGCAGAACTCTTTTGCTTTCTCGAAAGACAATCAATCATTTTTCCAAAACCAAAGTCTACTACCTCACTAATATCTCTTCTTTCGCCTACCTTCACATTCCAATCTCAAATTACAATGCTTCCTTCAGGCGATTATTTCCTCTAATTAATCGTATGGCCTGCTTGTTTCTTCCTTTCTATGGTACTTGTTGGTACGTAGATCTGAACAGCAATGATCAAGTTGGTTGGACCAGTTATTACTTTTACCAATAATATTCCATCACTCACCAGCTACACGATGCTTCTCCCTATTTTTTTCAATATGAACTACCCTGTGCTTACTTTCTTCTCCTCCAATGTTTGTTACTCTATAAATATCGCTCAAGTAATCCCCACTATCCTTCCTTCTTATTTCGCGCAGCTCTCAATTATTTTTTCCTCCGTTTCCCACTTTATATTTTTCATTTCTCCCGCCTAATTTCCCCTTCATCATCATCGACTTTATATTCCAAATCCTTATTCTTACTGGATCGGTCTTCTACTTTGTCTTCTGTGCTGCAATTGTCGGTTTTGCTTTGCAAGGATTTCGTGGGATGACGACCACGGAACCTTTCCTGAAGCCGAGCAAGGCACATGGCCCAAGGGGCAGAAACACGTAGCTGCAAACACATTCTCCCTGACCTACGTGTCCATCATTGTAGCTCAATAACTAAATTAATATATGCATATTATTTTTAAAATAGTAAATATACACAGTTATTACACAACATAAAATTCATTATAGACATTTTCAACGTACGATTGGTCGTTTAAATGAAAACTTAGTTAAACATTTATGTAAAAGAACAAGTTTAGCGCTAAAATCTCCATCCTCTTCAGTCAATATTGGTATTTTTAGTTGTAGTTTAGTCGAAAAAAATCCGAGGCCATTTATTGCACTCGGTACGTGTCGGTAATGTGGTGGAGCCAGTGGAATCTGAGTTGGTGCAGATAATTCCTGAAGTCGTAGTAGTCTACCCAACCTACTCATAAGACACCAGGAGTCACGCAGTTCAACTTTCCATGCGAAAAACAGAGTACTGCACTCTACGCGTATTTAAACTCCATGCAAAGTCAAAAGGTAAGTAAGGATTACGACACCAAAGAACAATATTTGACCTAGTTCGAGGAGACAGTATAATACCCGCTTAATTCATTCTATACGTCCGCGTATTTTCCATAAGATAAGAGCCAAAGAATTATGAAATTAACTGCTCCATACGTTAAAAAATGCAGTAAAATATTAACACAAAGCACTCATATAGGTTTATATCAAGAAATAAAATTCCCAAACACTTAACCTTTAAAAGAGTGAAAATCATTCTTAGAGGATAATAAATATGCCCGTAATCTCTTTAATAACCGTTCGATTATTAAAAGGCGTGGAAAAAAGATACGGGCACTAATATCGGTCAAACTGCCACCTCCAGCAAGTCATAGCCATTCGATCAACAGCATGCTTTCTTTTCCTCGGCATTCATTGATTTCTGAACAGATGAAGGCTGTTCGAGGCCAGAAGAAGACGCAGTAGAGAAACTAAAAAATTGAGAGGTTAGAGAAGTTGTTAATAAGAAAAGATGTAGAATAATATCGACTTGTATAGCTAGATATATTAGCATTGATATTGGATTACGGCTGGTTTTACGCACAGAAATAGCATTTTTAAATGATAATTTTGCGTGGAAAATCAAAGACAAGACAAGGAGCCCGGGATTGAAAAAGAACACAAACAACAAATATTTTGAATTGAAAATATCCTTCGACATCTATTGACCTTCGCGGGCAAAAGAATTGACCCTTGATCCCGGCGATTACTTTCACGAAAATAAATGCTTTACCTTATGTGATCACCAAAGACAACAAGAAGTTTTTTTTATGTTTACGGTCCAAATCGTAAATTTTCGTTCGAAGTTCGTTCTCAGCTGGAAGAGTCGTACGTTTCCACCATGTAGCTGGGCGATAAATCGCAAAGGTCCCTCGGCCCCATTCACCTCACCCCCCCGAAGCACCCGATGCGGGTGAGTGGATGGGTGTGGGTGCCGAAAGGGAGGCTTAAAGGAAAAATCTGGAAAACAAGCACGCCTCTTCCTGGGATCGAACCCGGGACGGTGGCGGAAGGAAGGTGAGAACCTCCCCGCTTGGGCGAGAGAGCAGGGAAGGAGAAAGAGAGGCCGAAAGATGGCCTGGAGGGGGAAGGTGGAGTTAGGAGTGGATTGGGGGGGGGGACCAGTCGGGGTATAATCAAGGAGCGCGGGCGAGTCTATAGGGTCACGAGAAAGGGAACGAATTAGCAATGATAAAATTGGAAGTGAAACGGAACTAAAAAAATGACCGATTTTCAATTTCATTTATTTTTTATCGCATAAATGAATTTTTCTCACGAACAAAAAATCCATTTGAATTTCAAAAATCTATCCCAAACAAGGCACCAATCATTCAAATTGTTTCCATTAAAAATGTTACGCCATTTTAAATTTAAAATTACAAATTACCCATTATTTATTGAGAAAGCTGAACAGAGAGGTATGGTGAAAAAGAGAAGTGTCGATTTCAATACATAGCATAGCCGACATTAGAATAAATATACGAGTTTTAACTGGGGATAAATCATTTTTTGCAGGAATCCTCGTGTGCTTTCGATTTATTCTGCCGGCACTCTCGCCGAATGGTGGAGTTGCATCGTTTCCGGGGAAAGGGCATTCCCCCGAGAAGCGCGACGAGGACTTCCTCCACTTCGAGCGCCGAAATAAACTCTCACTCCTCCGCCACCGTCTTGCCTTCGTCTCCAAAACAACCCCCACCCCACAAGACCCCTCCGCAACAACCCCCCGTTCTGGAGTCTTTGTTAGTATGCATCGCGACGGTGGCGATTACGAGAAAGGGGTCCGCGTGACTCACCGACGCCCGCAACGACCACCCGCAATCGATCGATCCAAATGTGTGCGAATCGTGTTCACGTTGCGTGCCGAGGGTTATTAGCTCACCCTCCTGCACTCTTTAGGGAGGTAGGGGGACGTCTCTTCGTCCCCTCCCTTCCTATTTATCTCTCTCTCGCCCAACCCGAACCTAATCCTTTCCAATCTTCTTCTTCTCCCCTCCCCGTCTCCGATCGCACTTCCGACCCCAAACCCTTCCTGCCGGCTCCACCCTCCGACGCTCCCCGCACCATTGGGGTCGCCTCGCTCAACCGCCGAATAGAACGCAACACGACCGACGACCACCCAATTCCTTCCATAGCCTCCAGCGATGCCTCTGCTGCTACCGGGAGGCCGCCGAGAGGGTTTCATTTGCCGCGGGACTTTCGAGCCGAAACTTCGGTCCGGTCTTCATTGAGATCTTGACCCATCCCGATCTCGTCTCTCAGTCTCGCAGAGGCATTTTGTTTAACCCTATCCAAGACTACAAGGCGAGCAATTCTTGTGAATTTTATCCTAAAAACAGGTATTAAAGATGTTTATGGACTGAGTTGTATCTATTATTAAGAACACTCTTCAGCGAAGTCCCGAATTTGGGTAAACCTATTTAAGGGGATCGTTATATGATTAAATAAACCATCCGTTTTATCCTTTATATTTTCAGGATTTACTTCGTGGAAATGTTTGATGTGCATGTTAAATGAGTTTGCAAATTACCTCAGACAAAGTCTGACTCCCACTCCTGAATACCGCCTCTTTCTCAGAAGCAAACTTGGCGCGACCTGGAATAGGGACCAGGGCGCGACAGGCAATCAAAGCAATGTGATTCTGAAATTTTCAACAGATTTAGGCGAGATGTAGTGAAAGTTCGTCATTAGGTGAAAAACTAATTTTCACTTTTCCACAGATTTATTTGTAATGTTGATTTATTTGGTACGTTACAAATAAATTAATGGAATTTTGCCTATTCTCCTAATGTCGCCCCAAGCGACTTTTTCTTATTCCCAGAGCTCAAAAAAATCATTGAGGGGTCGGAGATTTGATAATATAAAATATGTTATCCAAGAGGTGGAAATATAGTTTTCGACACATTTTTCTGCTGGGTGCTACAACGACGGCCATCGAAAGATCAACAAACGCCGGGAGAAATGTGTAACTCGGTATGGTTACTATGCAGAGACGTCTCAAGGATAAGAAATAAAAATTGTGTGTCCTTCTCAGCTATTTTCTGGTAATAGTAAAAAGTTTAACATACTTCCCCGAAGATTAAGGAATACCATCTGAGCACCCACCATTTTCATTTTTGCGTGTTTTAAATATGAATAGCAAGTACAATATCTTCTGTTGCAAAAGGTTGTAGACGTTTAACCCGGGCGTGTTTTATGGAGGCAGATTATTAAGTGACGACACATTTGTTACTAATTTATGACAACCAGTATAAATGGCCACTGGACTATGAAAAACATGTTTTACGCGCAACTGATACACCCGAGATTTCTCTCCGGGTCATCTCGTATGTATGGGCAAAACCACGCGGTTTGGGTGAAACTGTGGTTGCCCAAAGTCGCGGAGAAACGAACGCGGACTCTATGGTAATCATATGAAAGTTGCAACAACTGGGCAACACAATACGTCGCATAATAAAATGCAAAAGCTGTCACAACATAAAATGTCCCTGATCGGTATTCGTAGTTCGTAAAAAGACCAGTAAAATATACGAGCTGTCATCGAAGAGGGTCCGCGGTTCCCTATAAAGTTCGAGACCGCCGACAAGTGGCACGGATATGCATTCGACGTGCCGCTGCATGGTCGAGACAATGGGAGCGGAGGGGTGAAATGGGAGAGGGAGGGGTGGCAAGGGAGAGAGGAGCGGAAATACGTCACCACATCCCAGGGCCGTGCACCCAGCACAGACACTTCACCACGATCTCTAGAAGCCCCTTCCTCAGATGCGGGAGATTAATCAGCACCGCTTGCACCACGAGGGGGTTCACGTTAACGCGCGAGACCACTCCAGCGTAAAGATTGCTTCCCCGGAAGTGGAACGCGGGCGTGTCCCGTCCAAGGAGACTGTTGCATCCGCAATGTTGGAAAAATCACACCACGTTGGGCAGTGGAGCATCCTGTTCTGGGCACTAATGTGGATTTCGCAATGACTATTCACAAACGTTGGGCATATTCTAACGCAATTTTTAGGGATATATTTTAGACATGCCGAGTTGAGATAAACGTTAACATTAGGAGGAGTAATATACCGGGAACTAGAGCATAAACCGGGAACTAGAAATTTAACATAATGAAATTTCCAACAAAGGGTTGGAAAGAAGTAAAAGCAAGAAGAGAGGAGTATCGTTAATTGAAAAAGGGTTTGCAAAATTGAAGGAGTAGATAGTAGGAAACCCACAAGTAAGTAAGCTAAGTAAAGAAGCTAAAAAACTAGCGCAACTTCAAAAAGGCGCGTATCCTGAGTTCAGCCAAAAAACTTGGTTTTTGAGCCAAGCGACCAAGCGTTAAGTGAAAGATTCTAGACGTGACTATAGAGAATGGAAAAAGTGAAACAGGCGGAAAGAAAAACGAACACATGCTAGGCATGGAGAAGGAAAAGGCTGTCGACAAAACTTCGAAGGCAGTACAGGTACCCACCTGTACTGTTTTAGAGCAACTATATAAAGAATAACTATAACTAGCAGGATATACCGAGAGACAATGGAATATTGATTGACCAAATGACGGAAAGAGAGGGTGGATTGTTTGGCAAGTGAAATAGAGCCAGGAAGAGAATATGCGTGTCGAGCAAATGAATGGAGGCAGGATGTATGTGGAGTTGGAAGATGTTTTATCGTAACGCAAGGTATTAACGCTGCTTCATACCTCGACTTTCCATGCCTTGTTATTTAAGGAAGTTTCATTACCTCGCGTATGAAGACGTTTGATTTTACCCGATGGATGGTCTGATAAAGTCCCGCGTTAGTTGAAGAATGATTTTACGGATTTTTTAGCTGAAAAAATATTCAATGCATCATTATCTTCTACTTAATGACGTCTAGAGTCATTTACCTATTTATTGTTTCGATATTTACACGCCCGCTGTTTTGTACGCAATGATAGTTGTTTTATAACAACACCGTTCCCTACCGCATTAATAATAGACAAAAAACCTTATCTTGATTTTTTCAGCACAATAAGTACTTCATTTTATAGCAAATTACTCCTGCATTGCTCAAAGAACCTTGAAACATTTGCTGGCATGTAAATATATTTTGAACAGACACATGGGAACAGTATTCCAAAATAAAAAGCCTTTCCTTTGCATAGAGTATTTTTAGGTGTTTAAAACAGTTTTTTCGATATATTACCTTATCAAGAAAATGTATGAATCAACTCAAACCAAACTTGGTACCCGATTATTTGACAAAATAAAACTTATCATTGCACCTGATGATGACGTGAAATGGTAAACATGTCGGACATATAAATATTCTTTGATTTTGTGTTTCACCGATTTCCAATTTTTTGCCTTCCAGTGTGAACTACCAAAACTGTTTCGTTCGTCTTCAGTAAAAATATTGAAAGAGATAATTACCTGCAATGAATACAAGTTACCCAAAGCCGTACTCTTGGTGGCCGTACCCAAGAGTACGGCTTTGGGTAACTTGTATTCATTGCATTCATTCGGCCGTAGTACGCTCCCTTTTGCTTTATTAAAGATAATTACCTATTTCCAATGGCAGAACGTGGACCTCTTTACTCCATACATACGTATCCTCATACCCACGTCAGCACGCTTTACATGAGATTCGATGTTTTATTCAATCTTTGAATCATCGAAAAATATTAACAAAATCGAGGGTAAAAAATGATGAACAAAATCTGGCTTTTTATAATGTTATAATTTTTCGCCCGAGATCCAGCTGGGATGGTTATGCTATCTCGACAAAACTTTATGTCCCGTGAAATTACCTTCCGCTTGAATTTTCTCATAAGAGTGACTTTTCTTAAGGGAAACCATTATATATCCTGGGAATTTTAGTCGAAAGGAACGTCTCCGCTATCTGATTTAGTCCAAGCAATAAATAAAACAATTTTTAAGGCCAAGTAATGGTCCATTAAATAAGAAGCAGAATGACTAACCTACATTTCATTTCTAAAGCGACTCGTAGAAATGGGAAATATTTTTAAAAATTTATTCCTTAACAAAGATAAGCGTCATCGAGAAGGTTCTATTCAAACATCAAGAGGAATTGGAGTTGTTTATTGGTTTTTTACCAGGTATTCCTTTGGGGCTCCATAAAATATTTTCTTGAGAAAATCGGACCCTTGGATCTTAAACAAATCTTAAACCGCACTTGAAGAGAGAGAAATATGAAACCAGAGAGCAATTTCAAAGAAATATTGATATTTTTTCCCGCGAGACCAAGAGACGGAGGTTGTGCGAAGAAAACATCGCGCATCAGTAACAACTGAATCATAGATACCTCCGTAATATAAAATGCTCAAATAAAATAAGTGAAAATCTTACCACGCAAAGGTGAATGCTGTGAAATGAAAGAAATTAATGTTCATCGTTGCGGGATGTGAGATTCAAAATTATAGTTCCCTTAACTCTAACAAGAAATCCACGTGAAACGCAGAAGCCAAGGAAATGAGAATAAGAATCAGATAAATGCAAGCAGACCCTGTGCGGGGCAGACCACTCTATCTTTGGAAAATAATAATTGAAGTGGAACTCTCAGTGCCTTTTACCGTCAACTTACATTTAAATTAATATGAGCTGCACGCGAAATGAGTATAGCATGGTTTCCAAGAGATTTTCTATCCATGTCTGGACCACTATGCAAGACAGCACACCACTAAAAATAATAACTCAATTTTTTCTATCAGTTGTCAAGCTGAGGATCTGCATTGAGCAGTGTTCCGGAATTGAAATAAACAGTATGTACAAGACGTTTTGAATCACCCTGGGAAATGAATCACGTCCCGAAACACTGTCGGTATAAATAAAAATATGATGGCTATAAAAAACAGAACAGCAGCGTGAAAATGAGGGACTATGCGGAGTTATTGGACACAACAAAACAAATGATTTTTTGTAAATGGTTTCGAACAAACGATATTAACAATGACACAAAAGGAATTATTATGTCCCCACAGGGCTTACTAGATGGCCCCACACTACGGTAGATGAGACCGCAAGGAAAAAATAAGGGAGATAGATTCCAGTAAAGATAGATATAAATACTAATTCTTTCCCCGAACAATCAGGAATCATAATAGTAAGAAACCGAAGTCACTTTAGAACACATTTAATTAAAAAGTCGGAACAAAATAAACATTGCAAAGAGATCAGGTATATTTGTAGGTGCATGTGTATGTTAGTTGGTAGTTTTTGTGTTTGCATGTATGTGGGTTTAAAGACTTTTTGCATCAATACGTCAAAATGTTTTGTTCGTGGATAGTATAAATTTGTGGCTTTTGTATGCGGTTTTTTTCTTAATTACGGGTGGTGGCTTAACACCCCCCGCCACACGCCATTGCGGCGGCTTGCGGGGCATTAAGTAGCTGTAGATGTAGAAATGATAAATTTATGAAGAGAGAGCTTTGGAAGGGAACTTTGATAGTCCAGCTGTAGCTACAAAATAATTCTGCAATGGAATGAATGAGCCTTTGGATATCAAGATGGATTGATACCCATAATGGAGGCTGCCGAGTTATTCCGATGGGCAACACACTTTACCGACTTGCTGACTCAAAGGTCGGCGGACTCGATTGTTTCCAAGTTCATGGGTGTTTCATTTCTATTTCTACTTCGGAATTAAATCACGCCATAAAGAGCCTGATTATTCTACATCCGCCATCCCAATGGAAGGGTAATGATTAATATATTGGTTAATTTTTTATGCGATATATATGAATATACACATGAAATATTGTACGATTTAATGAAAACTAAAAACAATTGGCTCCCCCTGAACAATGGAAAATCTGCCCATAGTCGAACTCTGTTCTACTACAACAATTTTGCGGATTATAATGATGGATACCGGAAGCAGAGACCATTTTTTTCCCGAACGATTTTCTCGGTCAATTAACGAATCGTCTAACAAGAATCCCAATCAACATTTCGATATCTTCACAGAGGTAAATTACAAATAAAAAGTTTTAAACTCTATTCCGATGAGGAATTATGCATTCCCCTTAAACTCCAGGTCCCTCCATGCTACTCGAATGTTATTCGCCACAAAAAAATCCACTTATCATATAGCGAGACGATTGAGCTGGGCTTTATCGTAAATCCTATTAATTTATAAGGCATACCCTGAAGGTCATTGCCGATGACCTTTACCTGCCTCGGTTGTGCCTGCTGAATATCCCAATTAGGTTCTTCTTTCTCTGTTTCTTTTCTTCTCCTGGCATTAATCCAAATTTCCGAGACCTTAAGCCCTTCACCAATCACCAATGACGTCTCTTACGCACGATAACATTTGATTCTTCGACTAAAAAACTAATAAAACGAATTGCTGCCCTCATTTAGCCTAAACTTTCACGTATAGATTACATTGCAATGAGTCAAAAAATCTTTGGAGTACAGAAACTCTTCAAAAACATTCCTGAGGCTCATGCAGTTACATGAGCAAGTTTGGTAATGTGTTGTTGTTAAACCATCCAGCTTTGTCTATTTTGGATTTCTCCTGAGGAGAGATCTGATTCAATGTCATATTTTCCACATATATTAATTATTTAATTAATATATTAATCTACACTCAAGATTTTTTGTGAAATATTTTGGCAGCTTAGCAAACTCTACATTCCACCTAAATTTTAACTTGAAGCCCTTCATTCCCGGGTCTTGTCATTGGTTCGGGTCATATTAATAAGGACCCAAGAAAAACTGTAACATGATAATAAAAGTCCTTGCTCCGAGTTGAAATAGAGTCAAAAAGTTTATGTGCTTTTTGGAATAAGCGTTTTGCGGAGGAAGAAAGGGAGACTGGGGGTGACCATAGGCGTATTTGCGCACCTGTAGTTCCAAGACTGACCACGGTGCGGCTAGGTACATACAGATGAAGGGGGGGAGGAAAGCAGACGGAGGCTATTTGAATCGCAGAGTGCTGTGGGCTTTGCGGGGTCAGGGAGAGAGACCTTCCACCCCGCCCTCATTCGAGTCATGCGGAATGAGTCTGCTCTCGGCAGCGGGGGAGAAGCCAGAGATAGCGGGAAGGAACGCGGAGTACGCAATGCGATGCGAACGGGAGAGGAAAGACGACAAGAGCTGAGGAGGGGAGGAGGACAGGAAGAACACGGGCTTATCACTGTGAGTGGGCGGGCATGGGAAAAGGAATTCGACTCCTGGCGAGGACAAAGGAGACTCATTCTCTTCTGACGGTGAACCCAAACAGAACTCGCCCGAGCCTCGGAAGGATCTACAACTACAGCCAACCCCGGCAACCGCGCTTCCTCATAAAGCCGGCCGCTTTCCATGTTTTACGACCACGATCAAATTCACTTCCGATCTGCTTGTGAGTGATGATGTGCTATCACGTTAAAGAATACCGGCTTATAATGAATTCCGTCGGGTAGCCTCACCCATCGAACGCTGCACGCATTGAACACGAGTTCACATTTCGACTAATTGTCCTAAGACACACTAATGGTCAACAGAAGCATTTCTGGAAAGAGGGATTGAAGCTATTCTTCATCAGAGCATAGAATCGGAAAGATCGTTCAGAGCCCCTTCTTCCCTGTGCCTGCATGTTTTATTAACGGGCTTATACATCCATCATTGCATTCCTGCTTAATTATTACCAGAGTTTATTATTCCCCGTACCATCAACAAATTTGCAGTGATTTAAAGTTTGTTCCACATAGCTCAATTACATTATTCCGAAGCTAAGTATTTAGAAGAATACATTAATACACAATATATAAGACATCAAAGGAAGCAGTTACCATTCCGATGATTGGATAGCTGAAACTCCCTTCTTCAGGAGACCATTAAACTTAAGGATGTATGGACAAAAATTATAAATAAAATACTTGGAATACTAAAAGGCAAAGCCAATTCAAATGCCAGGAAAGTTTGCATTAGCTAAATGTACGTAGGTATAGGAGAATGAAAAGTAGGCCGCAATGTAAATAACAACACCCGTGGCTAAATAAAAAGTTTTAATAGAAACGATAAGAGCTTTTCAATACATTTTTAGGCATTCATATATAATTCTATATTTTATTCCTTTCTGCTACAAATTTGCGATTGATTGCAGCAACATTAATCAAGATTGCCTTCATAGGAGAGAGGGAGCTTAATACTCGAAAACTCGTAGGTAACGCACATAATTCAGTAAAAGAGGGCCAGTCAACCTTTCATCATTGTTAAAATGATAGTAGATCCCAGAAAAAATATAATTTCATGAAGTTCTGACTAATTAGGGAAACTCATTAATATTTTCCGAGGGTCACAAGAGAGAATTTCCGACTGGTAGTGCATCCAAATATGCACCCAAACGAGAACTTTCCAACACTCCTATATCCTCTTATCAAGAGCATTACAAATTTCAAATTCCTCTGCCTCTTAAAGTCGGCGATACGTACGACGGAACACAAGTGAGGCATTGTTATCCCCAAGCTAATTCTAGGAGATATTACAAATATTTTCCTTGATTTGTTTACACACCAGTGTTTTGTGTTCTTTAAGCTCTGCGATCAACAGTTTAGATCACAAAATAATTTTACGCCGAACAAGATCCCTCTTGACCCAATAAAAAACATCGCTTCAAACCAAGTTTTAATTCCTGTCCTTGTTTGCGCTTCCGGAGATCTCCTCGCCTTTTATTTTTTTAATAACTTCGATGCCCATCACATAAAAACCATTCGCAATTGTAACTGCAACGACCTAATTTAATCCACAGTATGAATAAATTATTAACTTTAGAGAGGATAAAATCCTTGGTCTCAAAATAAAATTGAGTAATAAACAACCGTATATCAATTAGCTTATCAGAAGGCAGAACACCGAATGAAAAGAAGGGTCAGGAATATTTTTACCATTATTCAACCAGACGTGAAAACATTTCGCCTCATATTGAAACTTAATTTTTAATACTCACGATGTGCAATATTTCTTCAAATTTCATCAATATTTATACCCCTTGAATAAATAAATGTGTAATTGATTAATCAGCATTGAGATAATAAAATAAGAATAGCGTGGCGGAAACAGCATCATAAAATAACAATCTTGCGCCCAAAAGCGAGGACTCCGATCCTCATATTCAACAAGATCATCCTCATTCCGTAAAAGCGGACAGTAAGAGATACCTCATTTTTCCGATTAAGTAGCTAAAAAAGGATTCAGATGTGTAGAAATGGCGTTAAAATCCAAAATATAGGCTCCTCTTCTCGTTCCTAAATTGATTGGCTCAAAAATATTTTAACTTGGACGAAAATAAATAATTTCGTTCTTTTCTAATAGTTTAAAACAGGCGAGAGGGCACCGAAATGAAACCATCACCTCTCAAGTTAACATTGAGGCACAAACTGTATTTCTCAAACCTATCTCTGGCGTAGGAATATTAAACCGCATCAGAGCACTCATTTAGAGAAGAGCAGCAGTTTTGGAAGATTGTATCGTTCAGTTCAAAGAAGATTTTACATTAAATAAAAGCTTCGTCTTTATCAAAATATTTTACAAGAACAAGTATGCTACAATAACCGTAGTAATATACCCGAATTATAATTTTAATGGGCGAGTGCGGAACCGAACTATGATATAACACGTGTGCAATTCGTGCATTCTTGGGACGCAAGCCATTAGATTTTCTTGCACATCCTTTCATACTGGTGTGGAGTAAGCTCAAAACCGCATCGCTTCTATTATAGAAAGGACTGCACGACGGCACTACCACATATCTAAAGCCAGAACCCTGAAGGGTTTAGAAGAACTTTCAGTCTACTAGGCTACCACAATGTCACTCGTACATGCTATGTTATCTAGATTTATTATTCGCTGTAGTAAAAATAACTTAATAGGATCTAAATTCAAAGGAACTACTGGAGATACCGCGGCAATCAATATAACGGCGCCATTGATTAATCTGCATGCTGCATTTAATAATTCCTAAGTGTAAAAATCATTCGCCTTGACCGGGATCCCAGTGAATGAGAATAATTTTTATCTGTACACTTTGACATTGTTATTGGACATAAGATGAAAACCGGGCACCACAGAGGTCCGTATCCAAGTGCCACTTTTTCATCCCGCCACACTGATCATAATTAGAGATAAACTAAAATGTAAATCTAAAAGCTCGAACGAAAAACAAGACACAAAAGCTGAATGAGACCAAAGGTGGACGTTTATAAGTACCTATGTATCAAACACTGAACTGAGCGCACCAGATTTTTCTCTGATAAATCATAAAACGTAGTTTTATTAGTTGGACAATTAGAAAATCAATTTTCAAACCTTTTAAATAAGGCTATGGACTACCTTTTCTATGACTGTAAACATTTTTCTCCTTGTTTACCAATTGATGCTGAATTACCCCAGATAAGCGATTCCTTCAGCAATGAAAATACCTGTGGGTGTCACAACAGTATTACTAGTTAACAGTATTTACTCACCATGTGAGAGGCGACACAATATACCAGCAGTAGCAAAATGAACTAACTTTTTTTTACTTATTTCCCGGAGATAAGCAGATTCTCTTGCTGTGAAGGCTTCCAAGAAGAGCTGCTGCCGAAGATACTAGTCTTCCGACTTTTTTTCCAACGACGATCCATGATGCTGGACAAAAGTTTCTCCAGCATTGAAGTCGGCTTCTTCAGTTCAGAAGTGCTCATTAAACCACTGACCACTGAAGAAGCCGACTGCACCACTGGAACACTGCAGAAGCCGACTGCAGCGCCGGCGAAACTCTTGTGAAGCATCGCGGAAGTACGTGGAAGAGATCCTGGAAGTCTAGTATCTTTCGTGGGACTCGATTTTCAATTGCTACGTAACTAAGGAATGAGTACAGTTTAACAGAGGGTGAGTCAAGTGAAAGGCTTTAAACTGCACTGGTACGAATTCGAAACATCGTGCCAGTGGCAGTTTTCGTTTCCCAAAGTGATAACCATGGTTTTGTCAGTGGTCCACAATTGGTAGCGTGATGTCAGAACTCAAAAATACGAAACCACAATAGAGTAAGCATGGCCGTTTCACTTTGAACATCAACCGCTGAGAAACAGCGAGCTCTCATTCGTTGATTCAGTAGTAAGTTGGTTGAAGCATATATTAATTCATCGACGAATGACAGTTCAGAATGGTGATTTACCTATTCCACTTTAGCAATGACGCCTTGACTATAAAGTTCTTAAACGGTGTTATTCCCGTATCGTGATCCCCTCCCCAACATCGTGATTTGACGGAAGAAGCCTTTAGAACAGTTAAAGTTATGGTTTTCCTAGAGTAATATTTTTCCCGTGAACTTTCGAAGCGCTGAAATACTCCTATTGTACGCTGAGAGGGTTACATACGAAAATTTTATGAGTGTAAAACCTTTAGTGTTGAAGAAATTACGAGATTTAAAAAATATTTAAATTTTAAGATTTTCATTTGACTCACCCTCGCACAAAGATCCACAAAATTCAAAAGGTCTGCAAAACTTATGAAGAGATGTTACCAAGTGAGCAATTTGGGATGCCGTCTTCTTCAGTAACAATGAATCAAAACTGAGTGAGATTTTTCGTTTAATATTTACCACCCTTTGAGTGCACATATTGAACAATTTTGTCACAAAAAATATCATACATCCCTATGATCAAGAGAGTATGTTGATACACATTGATACAATATGAGAAGAAGATCCTTACTTTGGCAGATTTTAAACAATATTGCTCCGCTAACACAAAATGCACTTCTTATACGTACTTAACAGATATACACTGTGTTTTCATCTGATTTTTCAGCGGAGAGTACTAAGTTATGGCACATATATAACTCTGAGCCAAAAAGTCGTAAATGGTACCGAAAATTTCCCATAAAAATACCAAACATTGCCCGGTATACACCCTTGACCCGACTTGCTCGATACAATGCACATGCAATTAAGAGTCATACCTAAAACTGAGCACACAAACAAGTGACTCCTTGAGAGATGCTTTGTTATTTAAACGTCGATTCCTCCCTTTCTCCGTTAAGTTTTTTATATCTAAGGGTACGCCGATGTTATTTCTACCCGAGAGTCCCACGAGGAAGGTCACTTCCGGAGTAGAGCGTATTTTCCGCTTGAGGGACTGGAAATCTGAGAGAGATGGATATCATGTGAGGTCTTTTACGTTGTGGTAGAGCGAAATGGTCTCTCTAAAGCTCAAAAAAATATCAAAGTTCAACCATCAGATTTTTATAATGGGTCACGCCTTACAATACACCACGAACGAGGTTTTTTTAATGTGTGACATCCATTAAAACGTCTCGCCGATAATGGCTGACTTAACTCCAAAGATGCACAATTATGTGGGTCAAATAACTTTCTTCCCAAGAACACGAAGAGTTTTGACTCTTCTTTCAGACATGAAATTCCAAAACCTTTCCCAAAAGTTTCAACAAAGCATCGCAAACGAACTCTTATCAAAGCACGCCTGGAGAAAACGGAAAAATCAGAAGAAAATAATGGAGGAATGGAAAGGATAATGATCGCTCTTGAAGAGAAGGCCTAACCATAAAATCCAATCGAGTGACGGGATTTTTCTTAAAAAGCGGATGCAGTACCATATACTTATGTCAATATATGTAGATGAAGCACTCTCAAATAGAGAAGCCATAATGTTCGAGAGCATGTTTTCTGTGTCTGGTTAGACCTCATTTAGAATATGTAGCTAGTAAATAGGATCCTCACAAAGTTGAATTAATTGCCGAATTGGATCGCGTGCAGTGTAGAGAAGCTAGATTTGTAAAACGTTGTTATGATAAACTTAGTGACGTATCCAAAACATTAGAGCATCTAGGCTGGAAATCACTCACGGAACAAAGATTAAATTACAGACTAAATCCCGAACTCAAATTGGAAGGATGTCTCTTTAGCAATGACGTAGAAAATGGATTATTAGCCCCATCTTTCAACAGAAGGCGAGGTCATGTCAGTAAAATTAGAGACATTAAGTGTAGAATAGATAGATTAAAATTCATTTTTTCCACGAACGATAGGGGATCATAATAACATTGTTCGACCGCGATAGGGTCATGTTCTAATAAAATTATTCTGGTGTGTATTCACCCCCTACCACATACCCTGGCAGTGGCTTGCAGGGTATGTATGAATAAAAAATAAAATAAATTTAAAAATTTTGATAGAATTGGTAACTAAGGGCCAGGACTTCTCGTCAAAGGAAAAGCTTTTCACTAAATTTACGCCGTCAAAGCTGTTTTCATTTCACAGTAAATATACTTTACTGTAAAGTTATTAGTATAAGTACCCAAAAAAAAGTAGCATGTTCATACTAAGCAAAAACATCAAATTAAGAATATATTTCTACAGATACGCGGAAAATTTGAAAGTCAGTTTTGGGAGTAATAGTTTTTCGATATTGATTCTAGTTGATGATAGAATGCTTCCAAATAGACTTGGATATTTCGAAACTAGTTTTAGCCCAATTCGAGGTAAAATGACCAATATTCATTTTCAAAACAGCAGTGGTAGAATATTTCAAATATTGTGGTGCAGTAAACCGGGACAATGCCGAAGGGCGTTCGCACAAGAGGTCAATTAAGGGTGGAGACCAAGTAAGTGGTTGCATTCATGCCGTTCTGGCACGTCACTTACCAACTTCCGGCAAGTTTAACGTGAAATGAAGAATTTCGGAACTCCGCTCCGGTAATTCTTTATTGATCGGCCAGAAACCCTTTTGTTACCGTTACCCGGTTTGTTCAATCCTTCTTTCTTTCATTATGTGGATATACACTGTCTTTTCAACGATTCTTAAAAGGCATGAGTTCGTTGTAATTTCAGAGTCTTGCATCTGGCGTTAAAAATATATGAGCATTGGCAATTGACACTTTTTATTGTTGGATTTACATGTGCGCCATTAGTTTTATGAAATAAATTCAAACACCCTTTTTGGATATTGTAGAAAATTTTGATTCCGACCCTAGCGCTCGCAGAAAAAATAAAATTACACGGAGATTTCATATGAAAAAAACAACTTTATCATGTTGAAGGTCGTAACTACATGTATTAAAATATTGTAACTATATTTCAGGTTCCTCAATGAGAGGTTTAATTTTTAACTTTGATGCTCTTGTACAAAATTGGAAAAAGGCCGATCAATTGGGGAAATAGCATATGCCCATGGTACCCACTTGAACTTCGTGGTATTACGTAAACCGCCAGGAAATTCATAATTCAGTGCAACATGCCCATTACTCTCACGTGAGAACTGGAAAAAATTCACGCCGTAGTTTGCGTTGAGCTCAACCGTTGCCTATAAACCCTAATTTGAAAGATTACAGGGTGTATTTTCTCCAATCATTAATGAAGTGCGTTGAATATGAACTGTATCTCCGCGGGATCAAAAATTCGTATTTTGGCGATTCTGTGGCAGTAAGTAAGTGAAAACATTCCAACGGCTGTGAAGGGATGCGAGAAAGATTCTCCATTACGTCATTTTTCTAATCACCATGACCAACGTCATTACAAAATAAAAAATAATAGTTATATAACTTTATAAATAACTTCGTGAATAACCAAGAACACCTTAATCGCAAAATAAGAGGAAATATAATTAAAATACTCTGCATTGGGCACTAAAAATTCATTTGCGATAAGAGACAAGTCGACCTTCCTCGCCAAATGAAGTTATTCTACCAACAAAATTGATTAGTTGGTACTTATTGGCGATCACCATTACGGTCCGCTCAATAATGCCGGAAAAATCTGTCTGTCAAAAAAAGTCGATGCTATTGATTTTTTACAAGCAACATCTTCAAGCTGAAGGGATCCATTATCATCTAATACCTCCCTCCATTCCCAGGCTTGCTTTGACTCATTTAAAATTAGTTATTTCCTTATATAAACTTTTATTGAATTTATTCAAAAATATCTCTCCCCAGAAAATTCACCAGCACAACGTTGCGTGTGTTAGTTTAATAAATGATGCCATTTTTACGAATTTTGCACAGATAGTAAAAATTGTAATGTTCTGCTGATTTTGAAACGACTTGATGGAAAATTGATTCGGATCGTTGTGGAATTTGAGATTATGGATTATCATTAGGAGTAAAGTACTTTTTGGGTAAGGGGATGCGAGAAATTCTTTCCATGTAACCTTCCCTTTCGTCAGTACGGAATAATTTCTCAAGAGCCACCTTTTATTGAATATTTGAACCGTTTCAGGCTCCGTTGAAGATGCCTAGGAGGTGCCACTATGACGCACAAACTGCAAACTCACGCCTCATTAGCGGCGAGTGAAACGACCGGAACACAGCTCGCTGAAAACTACGCGCGCACTGCTTCCGATATTGATAATGATGATGAAATTATGTCACTCGGCCATTGGAATGGCGGGAAAGTGACATTAATTGGAGGAATCCGACCATTTTTTTGCCGAAAAGATGATCTTCTTTCCATTCGACGCCTCGGATTTAATAGAATTAAAGACTTTTTGAATGATCGGGTTCAAAGAGTTGTGATAGATGGAGTTAGCTCAAATGCAGTAGAAGTTACTTCAGGTGTTCCCCAGGGAAGCATAATCGGAACTCATTTATTCCTACTTTACGTTCATGACATTGAATCCTTTTCATTAGTAAGATACGTTTCTTTTCCGACGATGGAGTGGTTTACCGTGATATCCGAGATCCTGGGGGCAGAGCAGCTTTATCAGATGACCTTAATGCTATGCAGTGCTGGTGCGACACTTAGCAATTAGAATTAAACTTTAAAAAAGTGCGTAGTTATGAATTTTTGGAAAAAGAGCAATTCCCACCCGAACGCCAACTGCATTCGGAATACCCAAATATAAATTGTAGCCTCGATTAAAAACACTAAGGCGTTACCCTCACTCACGATCTCTCCTGCGTGGAACGCACACGTGAAATACGCGGGTAAGCTTACAAAAAATTAGGATTTATTAGAAGTGTACTTGGTAAGTGTGATGAAAATGTCGAAGAGAAATTTTATCTGTCGTTGGTTAGGTCTCATTTAGAATATGCTGCCAGTATATGGGATCCTCACGATGCTGGATTAATTACCGGAGTGGATCGCGTGCAGCGTAGAGGAGAGGAGATAGGTTTGTAAAACGTTATTATGATAAACTTAGGAGCGTATAAAAAATATCAGAGCAGCTAGGTTGGGAAGATTAAATTACATGTTGAAGCTCTTGCATAAATTAGAAGGTAACCTCTTTAGCAGTGATGTTGAAAATGTATTACTACCCCCAACGCACTACGGTAGGGAAGATCATGTTAATAAAATTACAGAGATTAAGTGAAGAAGAGATAGATTTAAGATGTCATTTTTTCCAACAACAAAAGGAGATCATAATAACATTTTTTGACCACAATAGGGTCATATTCGGGTAAAATTATCCTGGTGTGTATTCACCCTCTGCCACACACCCTGGCGATGGCTTGCACGGTGTATATAAATAAATAAATGAAAAGTATAAAACGATATACACTGCTTTTCGGTCAATGGATGCTGGTCCATCATTAATATTGACGGTGGAGGTGGTGCTTGAGAGCGATGCACGCCATTGATTTCTTGCACGTTGTTTCCTGAGTGGCGATGGTTTCACGGGGTAAGCTCTACCAAGGTGGGGAGCAGAAGGAAAAGGGCGAAGGATATAACCTCGTTGTGTCGATGCGAATTTTCACGAAAAAGATTGGTGGTGGAAAAGTGAAAGGGAAAGTTGGGGGCACGAGTGGGTGGAAGGTTAGGGCGGTTGAATTCCGCGAGGGGGAGTGGTGGAGGGGAGAGTGATGACGACAGTGAAAGCGACAGTGGCGACCTGGCGGCGAGGGTCGGATGCTGCGAAAGAAAAATATAAACATTGTGAATTTGACCCGAAGATTAAGCTCCACGATAGGTTTACAATTTTTCAAATTCTATTCGTTAATCTTTTGGCAATAGTCTCATAATTCGAGGCGCTTAAAATCTTTCACGCGACTGAAGGATGCAAAATAATGTAGAAACGTGGATTTTGAAAGTATTTTACCACATGATCACTTTTTTCATAGAGCGAAGCGTTACGTTGATGCTCAAAGCTGCATTAATGCGCTAAATAGATATATTATTCGAAAAAAGTTATGTACATTTTTATTTAATGGCCTCAGACAGGAGAAAACCACGCAAAAGAGTCGCAAAACAGGGCGAAATGCGCGTTTGGTCAACTTTCGGCGGCCATAAATGGAAAATCCGAGGTCACGAGAAGTTCACTGCAAAAAAAAAGAGGCGGTAAACCACAGCTGATGCTTGGAATACGAATAAATAACGAATCTTTATGAGATACCGATTCGTTCGCAAATTCTATACCACAGTCCTCAGATACGTAATTGATTTTTATGTTGAAACTTCACCTGATTTTACAGAAACATTTTTTTTAAATACGGCAGTAAAATTGCATTTAAGTTTTCAAAGTATCTTATTTCAGAATTATTTCTGATAGAAAAACTCATTAAAAAACCGGCACCCTTCCAGTGAGTCTAGGACAAGAGAAGCGCGCGCATTCGACCGCGTCTGACGGATTGCTGCCGTAATTCCTTCCTTCTGAGAAAGATGGCTATGCCACAGAAAACTATTATAAATTTCGAAAGTTCCTCTCCTTTTTGTGTTCTACGTACTTTTTGCTTTCCTATGTGCGTTACGCCTAAGTCACGATGCCTGGAACAAATGTTGGGATTTAATAATATCGATCGGATTGTTAGCGCATGAATCTATTACTTCCTGCAAAATTCAATGCATTGATAAGAGGCACAACGGTTCATTCCCACGCAGTCCATTAAATATTTGCATCAGAGTAATTACAAGCGTACATTAGATGGAAATTAACCGTTGACGTGCGCAGTCTAAAAATGGATTCATGTTTCTCTCTCCTTACTCTTGAAAAAAAACAGTTTCCAGGGAAAATGAAAGAGGGAAATAAGGGATTGCCGGAGAGAAAAGAGAAGGGATGTGAAGAGTCGGGCACAAAGACCTTTTCATGGTCTTTTCACTCAAGCCCCTGGAACTACTTGAGTCTTTGTGCACATACAAATCTAATTCACCTCGCCTGTAGACGCGTTCCGGACGTTGACAAAGGCTGAAAATTACCGCCAGAGTGTACCGTGGTGTGATGGCGGTAGGGGAAACTTGGTAGCAAACCAAAATGACCCGAATTCAACGGTGTTTTACCAATAGTGTGAGGGCGGAGAAAATAAAGCTGATGCAAGCGACGAAGACGAATATAAGCAGCGGTGATCTCCGCTCGAATGGAAAGGAATTTTCTTTCATTATAGGAATACATGTTTTTACCCAAACCTAAATTGTGTCAACTACAAAGAACTTGGCTGAAATAAGATTTATTCAAACTTAATTATCTTTTATTCCCAACCGAGTATTCTTCTGCATAATTTTCTTACAGATTAATTCATATTCCTCTGCATAATTTCGATATTTCTAAACAAATTATTTAGGCCTTTATAGAACAGCTAAATTTGTTCCTACCATAACATTCAAATGCCTCCGACGCTTAACTCATTGTATTGCATACACATTTAGCCAGTTGAAGTTACGGACTTTAACTTCCTATCAACAATCACCTTACATTTTATAATTTAGTAAGTTTGATAAAAAAATAACATATATATTCATTATAAATAAGTTTCGGGGAGTCATATTCTCGATGCATTAGGTTATGTGCCAAAAAAAATCTCCCTAAAATAACTAGGAAACAACACATACAACCCCTTCTTTTTCAATACAAATATTTTTTTATGAATGCATTTATTCAGAATTGATTCTCATCCCAGGAGCGTTTGCCCACTTTTTTCATGCAGAAGTTTTCCATTTCCTTCGGCAAGAAGCCTGAAGTCGTTTTTCTTTGTTCACGCTCGCATAAAAAGATACCCTACGTATATCAACCAAACTGATGGGGAGAAAATTGAAGGAAACTGAATCCTATATAAAACTCAATACACAGCTTTAAAATGGTATACATTTTGTATATACATCTTATATTATCATGATTGATATCCTAACGTCTAAGGTGGGATATACACAGACTGAACAACGATAAATGTATTTCCCTCTTCTCACAAAATACAACCTGACAACCTAATTAAACAATAAATCCTTCTTCAATTCTGCATATTTCCTTCCGTCTAGTATGCTCATCTTTTTCTACCTCTTCCTCGTTTTCAAAATGTTCGGCTGAAAATAAGGTAGATCGCATAAAATACCTTCGTCACAATCAAGGTAAAAAATTGATTTAACCACTATTGGATATTTTGTTTAAAGTTTTAATGACGTCTTTATACAGTACTGTTTTGAATCTTTTGAATAAAAAATTGAACGTAGACAAGAATGTTTGCAGGGTATATTTTTTGTGAATTTCAGCTGTCATCTAGGAACGTGTTACCAACAAGCAAAGTGATATTAATAGTGACACACATTTTGTGAATTTCTTAAAAATAGGTCAGTCCAAATCAATCTCTCTACACTTTGACGTTATCTTTGACAATCAGGACTTTCTCGATGCAATTTTTGCGCTGCTATACCTCCTTAAACTAGAGAGTTTTGACCATATGTTTATAGGGAAAAAATATGCTTAAAATTAAATGCCCTGCCACGCCCTGAATTTACAAACAATCTGCGTGAATCATCTTGCACACGTATGCTGTATATGCACTTACACAGGCAAAACCACACATAAAAAAGGTGTATATCCACCTCTAATGTTTAAAGAAATACCCAAGGTTTCAATAATTTTAAAGTCCTGAACTAATGCTATGAAAGGGAGAATAAAAGACTGGTTGTTACACAGAAGGGACTAGGGCTTGGAACAAAACTTGATACAAAATGTATGCAGGTCTTTAATTGCAACATTTTATAGCTATCATTTTTGTTAATGAGGCACCTGCTCTCAAGCCAGAACTGACTGGCTCAGCAGGACCAGAGAGAGTGATCCATTTATAATATTCAATTTATACTAATATTGTATATGATGAAGATTATACGGCAACTGTATATGATGAAGATTGTATACAAATGTATTTTGCATTGACATGTTCTGTTGTATATTGTATATGATGAAGATTATACTTCTATTGTCCTTCTTAAAAAATGCTCCTGGTAATCCATTGTAATGTGAAGGGATGGAGTGATAAAACGTCATGAAAGAGTCATGCAAGGGAGGGGAGGTGGAAGCAGTGGGGAGGAGGGAAAATGGAGGGGCAAATGACGGAGGAAGTGGGCGGGGTGGTAAGCTTGGTTTGATGTCGGCGAACGGAAAAGGTTAACAAAAGAGCAAACTCGCAATTCGCAGGAGGGTTAAACCGTGGCATATGACAAAGCCGTGGAATGGGGGGACCCGGAATGAGTATGGCCGCTGGCTCGCTCATCCTTTTCCCATGGAATTCAATTTCTAGGGGATATAAAAGGTCGGCGTGGTCAGAAAGCGAGAGAGAAAGAGGCAGAAAAAAGAAAGATTTCAATTCCCCTTCTTTGTGTATTTTTTTATTCCAGGAGAAAAAACGCACGCGCAAAATTCCACCTCGCTCTTCTCCGCTCGTATCCCTCCACCATTTTTTTCAGGAGATCCAATCTCTCTTTCTTATTTTCTCGGCCACCCGTACTTGAAACAAGGTTACTCCTCTTATCAACTATTTCCCATTAAGGTTTTAGTTTTTCTCACTTACAATCCCGTTTTTGAAAAAAACTTTCTGACCTTATTCTTCACCGTAACTATCGGTGGTGATGATACCCTCGGATCTCCTCATCAATATATACGCCCACAATGTACCCTGAAAGCTTTCGAAGACACAGGTGTGTGCCTTGAGTAATATCCTAGAATTAGGTACTCGCAAGCATTAAAAACTGTTGCACGGAGGTTGCATAGGAAACAGGCAGGAGAAGAAGATCCATGGGTCGCATACTTATTTAGCCCAAGGTGCTTATCCGTTTGTACTCGGTAGGATACAGATTAAGTGAAGGAAATAAACAGATTCTTTGATTCTTTCCCAGAAGAATCACAATGGCAAGAAACTGAAGTCACTTTAGAAAGATGAAAAACATTTAATTTGCAAGAGGGGAAAATTAAACATTGCAAAGATATCAGATGTATTTGAAGGTGCATGTGTATGTTAGTTGTTAGTTTGTGTGTTTGAATGTGTGTGGGTTTTTGCAAGAATGCATACCATCTTTGTTTGTGGATTGTATAAATTTTTGGCTTTTGCAAGCGGTTTTTTTCTTAATTATGGTTGGTGCCCTATCAACCCCCGCCACACGCCCTTGCGAGGGCTTGCGGGGTATGGAGTGGATGTAGATGAAAGAGATTGGCCAAATGTTACATCTGGAATGTTATGCTGTACAAGCCAGAGACATAAACATTGCGGAAAGATGAAGTAAAGAGAAAGAGGCCTTCGAAATGTTGATCTGAAGGATGATGGAAGGGATTAATTGAGAAGATAGAGTAAAGAATTAGGAGATGCTATGAAGTATTGATGAGGAGAAATAATTGGTAAATACGTATAATCTTGGAAAGAAAGCCTGATTGGTTAGGTCATTGCAAGAGGAAGGAGTGCCTCTTGAAAACTGCATTGGAGGAAAAGAGAGGACGAGACGACTTCATCATAAAGATGAAGAGACATGTGATGTTGGACATGATTAAGATTGGAAGGAAATATAAGGAAATAGAAGGAATGGCTCAAGAGAGAAAGACGTAGTCAACCATAAGAGAACCTGCCTCACGGTAGAACAACAAATCATGATCAATTAATAGATATGTTTTTTAATATCACAAACTCAAAAGTATGTAAAACTGCTTAATCATAATTTTCTCAGCACATTCCGGAATAACTGATCGAAATAATTAAAAGCTAGTTTGTTAAATTATTCTTCCTCACATTTAGCTCCCTCGAACTTGATGATGCATCAGCAGGAAATATTATACACTTGACGGCGATGGAGTTCGATTATAGTGCGAGGGAGAGGAGGAAATAAAGAAAGTCGTATGGGAATGCATTAGAGCGTCATAAGATGAAAAGAATTTTGGAGAGAGAGAGAAAATTTGAAGCAAGAACGTGAGGAGGAAAAGGGTGACACGCACTTTTTTGCAAAACAGTGAAATTCTCAGAATTAAAATTGGAAAGAACGATTTTGCAAAGAGCTTTCTCATTTAAGGCTACGCCCTTTTCAGATTACAACCCGTACCATCATAACGGGAAGTACTCGAATTGGTGAGCTAACAGCAACAAGTTTAAATAAAAGAATTTCGAGCACACTTCGAAGTTTCAAAAAACACGTGAGCCAATTAGTCAATTCAAAATCAATTCCAAAAGTGTTAGAATATAACTAGATATGAATGTATACCATGTTTTGTTCGTGGATAGTATAAATTTGTGGCTTTTGTATGCGGTTTTTTTCTTTATTATGGTGTGTGCCCTAACACCCCCTGACCACGCACCCTTGCGGCGACTTTCCGGGTACTAAGTAGATATAGATATCATTAAAATGTCTTTTCTTCCGGAAGTTCGGCCTTGAATATCAGGAGTTCTATTATTCTCTGATGTTCCGACCCTGACTTCAGTGTCATGTGGACATCTCTTCAAGGGCAATACTCCATTCGTCGGAAGGGACGAACTATGAACCGATAGACCACGCCCTTTCTCGTTCTCACTTATGAAAATAGGCCAAAGAAGACCATCTTCCTCTCCTCCCTAAAATTAGAATCCCAACTTATAGCCCACCTATCTCCAACTGAACTAATTATCCTACCAGTAGCTGCCCTATTCTAATTACTATTTTTTACAATCAACGCAGCATTTAACGGGGTTTGATTTTTCTAAAAAAATTAATAATTTAAATTACAGTAATCTGGCTGAACGTTTCAAATTAGCGCATATAGCGAAAAAGATACACGTTCTCCAAGAGAGAGAGATGTGTTTGATGAAGCGTCTGACGGATCACGCACACCGTCAGCTTAAATTGAGTAAATAAAGAGATCCCCAAAAATTCGGACTTAATCGCTATCAGTAGATGACACGCGCCGTTCTCAGGAACGGCACGCGTGTTCTCATCATTTGCTGCACATGTGAGGAGATAACAGCAAATCTATCATTTACGTCCAAGATGCGATAATAATTTCCCCGGGAGATGCCCTTAAGGAGCTCATAATATTTCATTGAGAACCTTTCAACGGCTATTAATTCAACACATACCTATTTTCTTAGCTTATTAACAGAGCCTGTTGGTATTATTTCCACGGGCTGCTCCACATGAACTCACTGACACATCTGCTCTTCGACCAATTCAATACCTTTTAGTGGATGGAGGAATTATACTTTTGAGTTACATGCTGAAAGCAATGTTCAAGAAAGCATGCTATAACATATATATGATGAGGTAAAAACAACAAAATTAACAAGGAATGAAAGCTTGATTTGGAAGATTATGATAACTTTAAGACGAACTTCGAATAATGATTGTAATGTACCACATTATTTTGTATAATTATACATATGATTCTATGTAAATACCGTGACCTAGAGTTATTGATCTGGATACCAACCCATAGCATACCGTAAATATAAGTAGAGTTATCGAGGGATGCACCCATATACCGTCCTTGGTGAAGAGCAAAAGGTGTGCAAACTGTACGGTTCAAATTTTATCTAAACCTTTTTAGCGCTTTCAAATTGAATTCACCCTCTCCTTTGAGCTGTAGAGCACAAAAAATACGTCTTTGAGATCAACCATTCGTGAGATAATCAAATTCGGCCGTTATTCTCAGCAAAAATCAACATTACGCCCGGATTCAACATTTAAAATTTAACGATTCCAAAGCGAAATTGGTTCTCCAAATTATCATTTGTCCTCCGGCGCAAGGAGCACTTGGGAAGACCGCTGGAACCAGCTGGAGTGCACTCACTCACGAGGGGAGGAGAGGAGTGCAATTGCTTGCTTCTTCCACCCCACCCGTCATTAAATATGTAACCTTCTCGGCGGCGTTGGTTTTTTAGGAGCCAGGCAGGGGGGGATTTCCACATTCGTGTCTCCGTTTTCCTTTTTACTCCCCCCACCTCTCGCCCCTCGCGTAAAAAGTGTTCCTCCCGTCTCTTCCGGGGGGCGGCAATACAAATAAGCCCCCCCCGTGCCCTTGCATTCCGCGAACCCCTCTCCTGAAAGTATATTCCGCGGAAAATGAAAAGTGAGCTCTTTTTCACCGGAACCCCCAGACGGCCACCTCGACCGACCTTGTTTGTTCCGCTCGGAGCGAGGGCGAGATGGGTGGGGAGGAAACCCGGGGCACAACACGGAGTTTTCGAAGGAGGGGGGGCAGGAAAAGTAGCCCGTCTTGACGCCGGGGAGATAGCCGAGGGGAGGCAAGAAGGCAGTCGGGGTTTGCGTGGGTAGGGTGGGGTTAGTTACGTGCTTATGCCACTTGGAGCAGAGATGGAAGGGGGTGTGTCCCGCGACGGCCTGTTGCTGAATGGAAATGGAACACCCTTACCGCTCGTCCCTCCTGGAGGTCAATGGCGCCCTCCTGTTCCTCCTCTCCTCTTGTGTCACGGGAGGAGGAACTAACTGGCCGCCCTCTGCCCGGAATGCGTGAAGTCCGCACCCCATTCGCCATAGTACGACGGGAACTGTATCCTCTCCAACCAAACCAATCTTCGACTATAGATTCGCTACTCTGGTCATTCCTCTTCCCGAATAGCCCTCAGTGGAAACTTAGGGATCGACGCCGTAAAAAAACTCGTGGCCAGAACACGCGAACGGAAGCCGATATTCTATCCGAACGAGTCTATTTGCAAAATCCAGTTGCTTTAAATGCCTCATTTTCATGTTAACGTAAATCTACGAGTAGGCATTTCAAGAGGGCATTCAAGTAGGCATTCTACGCTTATCCTCTTGCCTCATCGACCAAGTTTGTTAATGTAAACCTACACGTAATCCTCCATGTAAACCTACATGTAAACATGCATGTCAACATTTTAAAAGGCTCCATTCGGAGGATAGCTCATGCCTCATCGACCAAGTTTCCGAATCATACAAATCCAAGCTCAAAATTAAAATTTTCACGTCTTTCATTATATTTTCACTTCCGTAACTATCCGTGCATCACAATCACCCGGCCACTATCCGTATAAGGGAACAAAACCACATTAAAAACCAAGCCTCTGGTTTTGGTGTCGAACTCTTTTCCACATAACTTACGTACGCGTAATTTGATCTACTGCCGACCTATTGACTACAGTTATGCTGTCGTCATGCAAGATCTTAGGAGTATACACTGACGAATTTACAGCAAAATAGGAGAAAAAAACAATGAAAGAGTAGTGGCAGATCTAGGGAGGTGACTGACAGCTGAGTCATTAGCATCATTAGGGATGGACGGAAATGGAGGAAGGGTGGAGAGAAACCCGGCGTGGGCATTAGCCTACTCTCAACGAAAGGCGCCAAGGGGTCCACAGCTTAATGTCCCATCCGAAGAACGCGTCCCACTGAAAAATACTTGGCAAGCACTCGTATCTACCGTCTCCATCATTAGATCGCGGCCCCCCTGAGGAGGAAGTCAGTACGTTAGCCACCGCACCATCCCGATCCCCAACAATGAAGGAGAAGAGTGTTGAGCCATCAGTGCCCTATCATATGTGTTTGACCTACATGCAGTTTTTCGGCTCTTGGTAGTTTTAGAATATTCGACAAACTTTTGTCAATCGTGATGGCAACGCGAGGTGGTATGCTGAAAATTTTAAATTTAATAGTCCACGCATACCGTGCTCTTTGGCTCCATAAACTTATTTCTAAATCAAGGTAATCTAGTCCCGTTACAAACCAAAAGACGGACTCTTGTTGTTTTATGCCGAAAAACTTTTGATTAGATATCGTTAAAAATTTGGAGGATGATATCCTGGCATGCTATAAAAGATATTTTCAGTTAAATCGGTCACCATGTAATTTTATCCACGAGGGATGTCTCGATTGCATTTAAATTAAAGATTACATTATTTTCACTACCCAAGCCATTCGAACATGGCTCTTGGGATAGCAAGGGAAAAGAGTCAGGCTAAGCGATAGCGTATTCACTGAAATATAACAAAAATATTTTTCAATTCTTTTCCATTTCATTAAATACGAAGTTTTAGCTTCGAACTTTTCGAAGTGCAATATCAATTTTCTTACTGATAATGAACCGTTCTATTCACACAATAAGCATTCAAGATAGGATCTTTTCAAACTACCAATGTTCTCCAACATCATGCAAGAAATAATCTTGCAATCATATTGGTAAGGGCAATAACATTAATTTTATACGCTATACGTGACAATGTATTATTTTAAAATTCATAGTTACAGGTATAACTACACTAATTTCTCCCGATTTAATTCTCAAGACCAACGCTCATTAAATGTGATTCCATTTTTAAATTAGGGTGAGATAAAGTTAAACCATGATATCATAGTTTTAGAGGTCGCGGTAGTCCAGGGATAGAGCGGTGGACTATCGTACTGGCGGTAGGGCGCGGGTTCGATTCCCGGAGAAACCTCTCAAGACACCCTCAGGTCCACCCAAGCTATGAGATCTTTCGTGAAACCATAACCGGCACAGGGAAAGGGACTGGCCCCGCTACCCTGATGTGTGAATTTCACACACCGTTGGGCTTTGTACTGGGTGAAATTTACCATCATCTACCAAACCTGGTTCATTCTACCATTCCGCAAAACGACCGTCGGGTTGATTGCTGTGTTTAAGGTTTTATCATAGTTTTAGAGACGATTTAAATTTTGGAAGTACTTAATAGAATATTCTTATTTGTTACTTCCAACTTGTATCGAATGCATTTCTATGTACGTTTTAAGCGTGTTATAAATCTATACTTTGTCTACAAACATAATACGCTTATGTCGATGAGTAGGCTTTGACACCTTTTCCGAAGTGTATTTATAATACCCACGGATTACTGGGCACCAAACGTATGTGCTTTGATAATGTTGTGGGTGGGTGGCTATTCGCTCCCACGGACGGCCAAAGCGCCACTGGCGTACCGTTGACCAGGCAGGGTTTTCCCCATTGCCAGGGAATCCCTTTGGGTGAACCCAAAGGGGCGTCCCTTGAGCCGCCGGGGAGTTCCCAGGATCCCACCCCCGCAAAACAATGCACCTGTGGGGAAGGGCTGCAGGTCATCGTACTCCTCCTGCCCAAGGCCAGGACGTCAAGAGCTCCCGGGCAGTTCTGAGAAACCTTGTGACGTCGGGAGGAACCGGAAAAAAGGGGCTAGCGCCCGGACCTGGGCAGATTGTCAGGGGCAGCAGACGAGGTTGGCTGGCTGAGAGGAGACTGCGGACGCGGATCTACGGCCTGTGTCGCGAATCGCGACACCACGATCTCCTACTCCTGGCTCTGGGCTTCCCTTCCCTTCCCGTACCGATCTCCGTCGGCAGAGTAAGTGCATACACCCAATAAATTACTAATCGGCCAATTCTGTGTTCCTTCCTTCCCCTTCCCCACAAGACCGAGGAAAGACTGAATGGTTTGAACATTAACTGGCTTTGGGAATTTTTGAAGGACCTCGATTTTCTCCTCGTCAGGTTGAAATCCATTGCATGAAAGAACATGTCCTAAAAATTTAACACTTTTCTGAAAAAAGGAGCATTTCCTAGGTTTGAGTTTTAGATTGGCTTTTCTAAGCCTAGAAAAAATTTCGCGTAACCCCGTGATGTGCTCTTCCCAAGTGCGATCATATTTGAGAATGTCGTCTAGGTAGCAGACACATCCGTGATTTATAAGTCCATCTAACACTTTAGTCATGAGGCGCATGAAGGTGGAGGGTGCATTGGCTAATCCAAAGCTCATTCTATTGCACTCAAAATGGCCGTGTGGAGTGCTGAAGGCGGTATATTTCTTGCTATCTTCATCCATCTCCACCTGCCAGTAGCCACTGCACAAATCCATTAAAGAGTAATAACACGAGCCTCCCAGCTGATCGAATGTCTCATCTATATTAGGCAATGGGAATACCTCCTTTTTAGTCACACTATTCAATGCACGGAAATCAATGCATGGGCGGTATTGGACGGGTTCCCCGGCAGGTATCTTTTTTTTAACTAATATGATGGGAGCGGACCAAGGGCTAGTGGAATGTGATATAATGTCTTGCTCAAGCATTTCTCGGATGGAGTTGTCTAAGGCAGTCCGCTGGGAGTGTGGAACGCGATATGGCGGTTTTTTGATCGGTCTGACGTCATCTACCTCAATGGAATGTTTAACAATGTTCGTGCAGCCCAGGGAGTTTTTACCATACATAAATATGTCCGAAAATTCTGAAATGAGCAACTTCATTTCGTCTAAAGCTTCCGTGGGGACATTTCCAAAATCAAAAAGGGAGAGAAGAGTTTCTTCCGGCGGTTTTTCGGGCCATAGTTCTACGTCGTCCGAAGTAATTTCGTTAACATACGGTATGCCTTTTTCTTCAAATTTCGTCTCGGCTTCTATTTCCAATCCCTTTTTTACCTTCGCTTCATTGCGATTGAAATTGCAAAACAAGATTGGGGCCGATCCATCCTCGTCTACCCTTACTACCGTTGGAAGGATCGTGATGTTTCGACTTTCACCCCCGAGTGCGACCTCTTTCCCCGCTAATTGTTTATTAATAGCTCGACACATTATAATCGAGAATGGAGGAACCCTCAACGTTTCTTCTGCACACAGCACATCTTTTATTTTACAGCCACTTTCCACTTCGGGAAACACTATCGAGGGAGAGACTACGGTCCGCCGCATAACATCAGGAGCAATCGCACACAGAAACTCAATTGACCCAAGGGCCCCTGATTCACCGGCCTTATCATCGCCTGTCTCTTCCTTACTTTTCCCATTATCCTTTACAGTCGTGGCATCCTCGCAAAATTTGTCCTCCGTTGTCGTTTGAATCTCGGATTCTGAGTTATCCTTACAATTAACGTTCTCTCTTTCTTCGCACGAAATTGTGACTCGTGCAGGCTCACGCCAAACATCGAGCACGAGTTGGGTAGGTGAAGGCTCTTCAAAGGAAATTAAATCTGCCGTGAAGACGTCTGCATTTCCACCTTTGTTTCTCCCATCGTCCTGTGGTGCTGGGTTCTCAAGGGAAATGAAATCAATCTCTACATTTTGGGGAACGTTCCGCTCTAGTGGAATCTCGTGGCAGCCGTTAATCAACATTTTCGATTGCTGAAGATCTAAAGTGCAGCCGTGCTTTTTCATGAAGTCGAGACCAATGATTCCGTCGTAATTAGTATTACCGAGATCCACTATTAGCATATCCTGGGGATATAACTCACCGGATATAGTCAATGGGACTAGACATTGGCCGTGAACAGAAAGAATGTGGCCTGAAGCGCTTTTGATAGGAGTATCGTATGGATGAGTAATCAGATTATTCCAAGGAAATTTCTTTTTATTCACAATAGTGACGGCCGCACCTGTATCCACTAGGAACTTGTAATTCCTCCCCTGTATCGTCCCTTGGACTACGACACCGTTTTCTGGGGTTACTGTCAAAATTAAATCCTCCCCGACTCCGCAGTCGGGGTCGTGAAGTTTCCCGGATTTGAAGCGTTGAATTTTAAAGGGCACTGAATTGGGCGGTGACCTGACTCCTTACAGTACCCACAAATGAGTAGGGGACAATCTTTCGATTGGTGGCTCGCATCTCCACATTGAAAGCAAGAACGCGACGATCGACAGAATCGAGCAATGTGTCCTGGCCGTCCACAGTGGTAACATTTGCGAGTGCCGGCATTTCTTGATTCCGTTTGTGAAAAGTTCGTAGTTCGCGGGGCATGTGAAATTCGGTTCCTTTCCACGGGTGATCTTTCTGTGAAAGTATGCATTTGGGTAGAAATGTGCTGCGTAGGAGGTGGTGGGTGGATCGAATTCAATTGAGGGGGATGCTGTGAGTACAAAGAATGAAATGCATTTATCTCCAAGAATTTGTTGGCATAGGCTCTCACGTTTGCTTCTTCGGTTAGTGCAAATTCTTCCGCCTCGAGAATACTTTTCGGGCAACGCACTTGGACAAAACGACCTATTTCCTCTCGTAAGCCTAACAAAAATTGTGAAAGGAGCCTGTGCTCGACAATTGTTTTTGCGGCTTCGGGGTCAGGGAACGTTGCTCTAAGTTGGCGAGCGATTTTACGAAGGCGTGTCGCAAACTCATGAACTGACTCGAGGGGTTGTTGTACACAGGTTGAAAACATTCGCTCGAGAGCAAGCGGAGAAGTTCTAACCGAAAACCTGCGTTTAAGATTCGTAGAGAAACTATCATAGCTGTCCAAAACATGTGGATTTATGGCCACATAGTCCGCGGCGGAGGCACTTAGTCGTAATCGCGCGATGCACAGTGTTTGACTTTCGGTCCAAGCATTCAGATGGCTCACCATCTTCAACGATTCAAGGAAATTGTCAACGGTCGGCTCGTCCTCTCCACTGAAAGTCGGTATTAAGTACGCTTGGCTCGCTATCGGGGAGGGCGTATGCGACTGCGGTGGTACACTCGTGTGATTTGAAATAGAATGAGTATCTCCGTTCACCTCGGACAAGGTGTTGACACACGGAGTAAACTCCATAAGCCGTGAGGATATGTTGGGCTGCGCCATGTACGACGGGAAGAGGGGAGACGCGGAAGAGTGGAATGCGGAATGAGAGTGAAAAGCCATGATGAACAATAATTAGCTAAATAAATAACGTTTCCAAAACAAACGAGCGAGCGCTGAAATATTTCACTAAGTGTTATATAAATAAACAAATAAGGAAAAACAGTACAGTCCTCCCGGCAAATATATTACGAGTGCAAATGGAGGGAGTAACACTTAATTAAGCCGCATGAGCTGTAGCAATTCAACAAGGTTTTGGATATTAGCGCGATAATCAGCGATGCGATACACTCGTCGTATCGTATCCTCGGGATCGTTCCTCGCAAGCACCTGACACCAAATGTCGTCGTGTCATGAAGGGGAAGGAAGGAACACAGAATTGGCCGATTAGTAATTTATTGGGTGTATGCACTTACTCTGCCGACGGAGATCGGTACGGGAAGGGAAGGGAAGCCCAGAGCCAGGAGTAGGAGATCGTGGTGTCGCGATTCGCGACACAGGCCGTAGATCCGCGTCCGCAGTCTCCTCTCAGCCAGCCAACCTCGTCTGCTGCCCCTGACAATCTGCCCAGGTCCGGGCGCTAGCCCCTTTTTTCCGGTTCCTCCCGACGTCACAAGGTTTCTCAGAACTGCCCGGGAGCTCTTGACGTCCTGGCCTTGGGCAGGAGGAGTACGATGACCTGCAGCCCTTCCCCACAGGTGCATTGTTTTGCGGGGGTGGGATCCTGGGAACTCCCCGGCGGCTCAAGGGACGCCCCTTTGGGTTCACCCAAAGGGATTCCCTGGCAATGGGGAAAACCCTGCCTGGTCAACGGTACGCCAGTGGCGCTTTGGCCGTCCGTGGGAGCGAATAGCCACCCACCCACATGGTCAACGGTACGCCAGTGGCGCTTTGGCCGTCCGTGGGAGCGAATAGCCACCCACCCACAACATCATCTGAAGATAGCAAGAAATATACCGCCTTCAGCACTCCACACGGCCATTTTGAGTGCAATAGAATGAGCTTTGGATTAGCCAATGCACCCTCCACCTTCATGCGCCTCATGACTAAAGTGTTAGATGGACTTATAAATCACGGATGTGTCTGCTACCTAGACGACATTCTCAAATATGATCGCACTTGGGAAGAGCACATCACGGGGTTACGCGAAATTTTTTCTAGGCTTAGAAAAGCCAATCTAAAACTCAAACCTAGGAAATGCTCCTTTTTTCAGAAAAGTGTTAAATTTTTAGGACATGTTCTTTCATGCAATGGATTTCAACCTGACGAGGAGAAAATCGAGGTCCTTCAAAAATTCCCAAAGCCAGTTAATGTTCAAACCATTCAGTCTTTCCTCGGTCTTGTGGGTTACTACCGAAAATTTATCCCAAATTTTGCTAAGATGTCCAAACCTCTAACCAAGTTAATCCGGAAAGATGCACAGTTCGTTTGGGGAGAGGAACAGCAGCAGGCTTTCGAACAGTTAAGACGTTGCATTAGCTCTCAACCCCTCCTCAAGTTCCCTGATTTTTCCAGGCCATTTACCCTCACTACTGATGCTTCCATTTACGCTCTCGGGAGCATCTTGTCTCAAGAGTTTGAGGACGGCGAACACCCCGTCGCGTGTGCCAGTCGGCAATTGCGCAAAGCAGAGACATCTTATTCGGCTACAGAGTTAGAGTGTCTCGCTGTAGTTGAAGGCATGATCAGCTGGGAGGCTCGTGTTATTACTCTTTAATGGATTTGTGCAGTGGCTACTGGCAGGTGGAGATGGATGAAGATAGCAAGAAATATACCGCCTTCAGCACTCCACACGGCCATTTTGAGTGCAATAGAATGAGCTTTGGATTAGCCAATGCACCCTCCACCTTCATGCGCCTCATGACTAAAGTGTTAGATGGACTTATAAATCACGGATGTGTCTGCTACCTAGACGACATTCTCAAATATGATCGCACTTGGGAAGAGCACATCACGGGGTTACGCGAAATTTTTTCTAGGCTTAGAAAAGCCAATCTAAAACTCAAACCTAGGAAATGCTCCTTTTTTCAGAAAAGTGTTAAATTTTTAGGACATGTTCTTTCATGCAATGGATTTCAACCTGACGAGGAGAAAATCGAGGTCCTTCAAAAATTCCCAAAGCCAGTTAATGTTCAAACCATTCAGTCTTTCCTCGGTCTTGTGGGTTACTACCGAAAATTTATCCCAAATTTTGCTAAGATGTCCAAACCTCTAACCAAGTTAATCCGGAAAGATGCACAGTTCGTTTGGGGAGAGGAACAGCAGCAGGCTTTCGAACAGTTAAGACGTTGCATTAGCTCTCAACCCCTCCTCAAGTTCCCTGATTTTTCCAGGCCATTTACCCTCACTACTGATGCTTCCATTTACGCTCTCGGGAGCATCTTGTCTCAAGAGTTTGAGGACGGCGAACACCCCGTCGCGTGTGCCAGTCGGCAATTGCGCAAAGCAGAGACATCTTATTCGGCTACAGAGTTAGAGTGTCTCGCTGTAGTTGAAGGCATAAGGAAATTCCGAGTGTACCTTCTAGGGCAACGGTTTACTCTTTGTACGGACCACAAACCTCTGAAATGGCTATTAACACTCAAAGAACCGAAACCAAGACTAGCGCGATGGGTTATGGAGTTGAGCGAGTATTCATTTGACATCCAATACCGACCAGGAAAAGACATCTCTCACAGTGATGCGCTCTCGAGAATACCTCTTCCGATACATTCCATTGTTACGGATGATTTGCAGCCTATCTGGGAAAAAGAAAGAATAGCAAAAGAGCAATCCCGATGCCCAGAGCTGAAAGAATTCCACAACCTCGCAAGAAAAAACGACCCGCAGTTCTTTTACGATGACCATCATGTCCTTTATCGAGTTAATTTTAGATCGATTAGCCCCCAGTTCGCAGTCTGTGCTCCTAAGTCTATGAGAAACTATATCTTAAAGCGATGCCATGACACACCCCTAGCTGGTCACTGTGGATTTGATAAAACGCTGGAAATGGTGCAAAGGCACTTCCACTGGGATCACTGCTATTCGGATACACGTGCTTATATTCAAAATTGTTTAGACTGTAAGAAACGCAAAGGGCAGGCGCCACCAATTCCAATACAGCCAGTCACCGAAGCCACATACCCCTTAGAAAAATTAGCGTTGGACATAGTGGGTCCACTCCCACCATCACGAAAGGGCAACCGATATATCCTTACTTGCCAGGATTACTTCACACGATACCCAGAGGCAGTAGCAATCCCAGATCAGAGGGCTGATACAGTCGCACGCGCTTTCGTTGAGGTCGTAATTTGCCGACATGGAGCCCCAAAATATCTCCTTACAGATAGAGGGACAAATTTCACCTCTAACTTGATGAAAGAAGTGTGCCGCAAACTGAGAATCGAGTCGATATTCACCTCGCCATATAATCCAGCCGCAAACGGAAAGCTGGAGCGGGCCCATCAGTCCTTTGCGAACGTTATCTCTCACTACGTAGCACAAGACCACAAGGACTGGGACGAACAACTTCATTTCGCATTGTTCGTTTACCGAAATACGAGGCATCGTATAACAGGTTTCAGCCCGGCTTATCTAATGCACGGCCGAGAGTTGTCATTACCTTGGGAAGATGATTTATCGCCCGTCATGGCTCCAACTGAAGCCGGAATTAACTTCGCTGAGGAGCTTCAATACCGTTTACAAATGGCCCACGCGCAAGCGAAAGAGTGGAATAGGGAATTAACAGAGAGAGAACGCAATCGATGCAACAAAGATCGAACACTACCGGCAATTGGAGTGGGACAGTTGGTTCTCCTGCGCAATATGGCTCCGAGTGCAGGTCAATCCAAAAAGCTCGCATCTCGATGGATTGGACCGTACAAAATTATTAAAGTTAGGAGTGCAGTAACAATGGACATAGAAAACATAAGAACTGGTCGTGTTTCCACTGCTCATTTGAGAAACCTTCTTCCCTTACCTCCTGATCCGGAACCTATTCCTCCACCTAAAGCTCTGACAGAGGATTGTTCGGGAGACCCTCCTCACCCGCAACAGTCCAAATCATTCCTCCCCGACGCTCCTCTCGAGGAGCCTGTTGCACCCAGTCCTACCCCCCAGAGCCACAACGAACCTTCATCATCAGTGGGCCCTTCCCCCGCCGAAGAACAATTAACTTCTCCCAGCCACCCGTACAACCTGCGACCCCTTCCCGGCCGTTTTAGCCGGCAATAATGGCCCCCATTTCCATAAGGACGGCGCCAAAAAGAACTGCAATCACACCACAGATCGACACAAGATACAACAAGGATGCTGACGGACCGAGATTGACCGGTCCCATCACTCCGAGAGCCGCCTACCGGGGACGCGGACGTCATCGCGGGAGCGGATCGGTCTACTTGTGCCGGAAGGAACGGTTACGACTGGGACTGCTCCGGGACGAAAAGGAAATCAGCCTCATTCGGAAAACAATGTCTTCGGATGAAGATTGGTGGTTGAATTGTGGTGCAGCGTGTTGCATTTGGAAAGAATTTCAAATTAAATAAAGCGACGGAACCCTGTGCCGTGAGAAAAGTGTGGTGGAAGATTGGGAAAGTAGAAATATGTTACGGAAAGGAGATTGGTAGAAAATGATAAACTGTACCAAGACAATATGAAAGAGTATAGCTTAGCTATATGAAAAATATGTTTTTAATCATTATTTTATATTTTACAAGTGTTCACCATTTCTATTCCTTTTTTTTTTTCATTTTACTCTTTTTAATGGCAAAAGATGCATTCGAGGGTTTCTCGAAAATTACCGAATAATTTCAACCTTCGGTGGCCGTAATGCAAAATGTAAATATTGTGTCCTATGGGGTATTAATCTTTGTTTTTTCTAAAAGTACATATACTTATGCTCTTGTTTTGTATGCTTGACATTGTATGCTTGACAGTACGGAGTCGGTATCCTCCCTCCTACCCTCCCCCCCCCATACCTAACTGCTGCCGGGGTGATGTTGTGGGTGGGTGGCTATTCGCTCCCACGGACGGCCAAAGCGCCACTGGCGTACCGTTGACCAGGCAGGGTTTTCCCCATTGCCAGGGAATCCCTTTGGGTGAACCCAAAGGGGCGTCCCTTGAGCCGCCGGGGAGTTCCCAGGATCCCACCCCCGCAAAACAATGCACCTGTGGGGAAGGGCTGCAGGTCATCGTACTCCTCCTGCCCAAGGCCAGGACGTCAAGAGCTCCCGGGCAGTTCTGAGAAACCTTGTGACGTCGGGAGGAACCGGAAAAAAGGGGCTAGCGCCCGGACCTGGGCAGATTGTCAGGGGCAGCAGACGAGGTTGGCTGGCTGAGAGGAGACTGCGGACGCGGATCTACGGCCTGTGTCGCGAATCGCGACACCACGATCTCCTACTCCTGGCTCTGGGCTTCCCTTCCCTTCCCGTACCGATCTCCGTCGGCAGAGTAAGTGCATACACCCAATAAATTACTAATCGGCCAATTCTGTGTTCCTTCCTTCCCCTTCATGACACGACGACAATAAGAAATCAAGTGTAAATAAAAATTATTCCACGTTGAGAACCATGGAAGCTTCGCTGTTAACATGTATTTATGTCCCTACCCGTCACGTCTTGTCTATTCGTGATCCAGATTTCCGATCGCCTGGAACGAAAGGGTTTTTTTCGCACCGGAGAGGATCACGGGAAGAGGAAGCCCCCGCGCATGAGTGAATAAGGGACCCTTTTTGAGTGCCCTTCTCAGGGCCGACCTCACGATCAGCAACCCCCCACACTCCTCCCGACCCTACACCGACAACACGCCCGTCCCAGGGTTACTTCGGGTGGAAACGATCGCCTCTCGCTTCGACGCGAGTCGAAGCGTCCGAAAGCACTTCCGTTGCCTGCCAAGTTTTAAGTGCTCAAAGGGTACATCGTGGTGGGGTGGCACGGTTACAGGATGTGGGAAGAAGGGGAATCAGAGCGACGAGGTGGAAGACAAAGAGCTCGGAGGGGGGAGGTGTGAGGCTCGACGAGTGTGCGAGGCGATCCGATCAATAGGTTAATGAGTGTCGCGTCGAATTCATAGAGATCCTGGTTGAACCACCCATGTGAGTAATCTCACCCAGACACCTCGCAGACTTATACTGGATGGATTTTCAGCACACACAGGGTCGCTAAGCATTTGCGTCGCCTAAGAATAAGTTGTCAAATGCAGACAAAAATTTCCGGATACCATTTAACTTTAGTGATAATTATGACCTCCAGTGTAGCACTGCGATATTACTACTTTCAGAAGCGACAACTTGTTCATAATTTTGAAGACACTTTCGAAAACGAGTCCAGTATTGCTGATTACTTATCCTTCCACAGAGGAAGCCGAGAACGTTTAAGCTTTCTCGAAAACAAATAATCCGGAATGGTGTGCGTAATAGGATGTCTCTTTAGTTTCTACTACTTTCACTGCACACTTTTGTCCTCAAGATTCTCCACCAAAACGTGGAATTAAGGTTTTACTGAGACGCCATTTAGTGTTCAAAACATTCATTGAGAAAACACCCGTACTTAACGTTTCAACAAAAGTGTTGGTTAATTGTAACGCTAACGCGGAATATCTGTTACTAGGAGAACACCTTAATTCGCTGATAGAAACCCTGCGAAAAGGATGTTTATTGGATCGCATCATTCCATTAAGTTTTGCCTGCATGCATCAGTTTCGCTTAGTTTCGCTTTCTATTAATTCCAACATTCTCTCACTAGGAAGAAGTCGTTAACCTTAGCCTATCCTTCCCTTAAACACTCTTCCTTCATCCACACATAATTGGGGCTCTATTTTCCAATACAAAGACGCATTTAAGAATTAAAATAATATGGCTTGCCTCTATTATATACAATTTTCACTACCACACACTCGCGTGCGCGCACACACTACACACGGGGAGGAGGGATCGAAGAGGGTGACGAAAAATTATGCATACATACACAAAAATGAACACACACACATACATGCATATATAATGCATATGAAGTTAGCACTATCAGACAAAGAAAAACACACATAAACACACAAAGAAGAAAAGAAATCCACCGAAAATTCGAAAACTAATGAGTTTATTTTCTTTTTTGTGTTTCTGTGTCTTTATCCGCTAGTGCTAACTTCATATACTCGTATGCATGTATATATATATATATATATATATATATATATATATATATATAAACACTAGGTCAACAAATATCAAACACACAGAAACACAAAAGAAGGACACTTACAGTAGATGTTTACGTTTCGACGGCACGGCCGTCGTCATCAGAATCTGATGACGACGGCCGTGCCGTCGAAACGTAAACATCTACTGTAAGTGTCCTTCTTTTGTGTTTCTGTGTGTTTAATATTTGTTGACCTAGTGTTTGTGTGTTTGTGCGTCGCCGGAGTGCGTCATTTTCAAGAATATATATATATATACACATACACACAAATATGCACATACATGCATATATATATACATATATACCTATAGATACATGCAGTAAATGAAGCATAAGATCATTTTGTAAAATACGAGTAGTGAAAGGTGAAGATTAATCATAAGTAATCAAAAGAAATAAGACTATGGGGAATAAGGAGACGAAGTCATGAAATAAAAGAGAAGGAAATAAATTAGAGGAGGTAGATCAGTTTGGAGGAAAATGGTTCATGACATAGAGACATTGAGGGAGGAGAATATCGTGGCGAGAAGGTTCGCAAAACTCTGCAAAGTTCGAGGCAGGTATAAATGGTAGAATACTCGTAGTTGAAGGTAATGGTACATGTAGACATGTTGAAGGGAGTGATGAAGATAAAAATCGAAGAAATAAAGAAGGATATGGTATTTCAGAATTTAAGATGAAAGTGCTTCGAACCTATTTCATGCCGTACAATAATAAATAAATTTTGGCTATTTTACAATTAAAACATTGATTCAGTACATTTTGTGTTTAAATTAAATAACATTCAAGCCATCACTCCTCCCCAGGCGCACTCAATAAAATTTTCGAAGGTAAGAGACGGGGTGATGTGAAAATATAAATGAGAGAGAAACCAGTGGGATTTGATTTCATGTAAAATGCATCTAATTTCAGGAATGCAGTCCCCTACATTCATTGATCCCCCTTTAGTCCCATTAAGCCTTGGCCTATTCATTAAGCAACCATAATCAGATATGAAAGGTTTTCACGCTTGGAAATAAAACAAAATTCGACCCTTCTCAGCCTGACTCTCCGGCCTCGAGACTGACTCATCTAATGATTTTGAACCACCGTTGGCGCTGAAAAAGACCAAATAAAAGCTCCGTCGGATTGCCGGGGGTCCACCTTTCTACAACTCGAGCTCCTCAAGGATGCAGACACCCATTCACCACGAAGCGGAATTGGACAAGCGGCCCGCGGGCCTCGGGTCTCAAAAGCATACTCTCGACGGAGTCTCGACGGCCCGGAGCAGACCGCGTTGGCGGCCCGTCGAGAAGTGCGAAGGGCCGTCCAAAGAATTTCCGCTCTTCTCTCGACGTCTGCTTGTCATTTGGTTTTTTCCTCAAGGGACGAGAATGGAAAGGGTGGGGCCAAGAAAAGGGAATCGGGCACTTGGGAGAGGGGAGGAAGTGAAGGAGAGGCGCAGACGGGAACACAGGGGGGGGGAGGTAAGATGGCGAGAATGAAAAGGGAGAGAGATGAAAATGAATGGTCTGAATAGGAGGGGGGCGCGTACCCTTTCCATCTCCGAAAACTCACACGCGCCTTTAATCCCGCCGGGTCCTCCCCTTTCACCCGCCAAACCCACTCGAATCCCATCCCCACCCCCTCGTTCCCCCCCAGCCACATACACACCCCTGCACATACGTGCGCCGTAGTCACCCTAACCTACCACCCAGCATGCCCTCTCTCCCCCAACTACCCCCCAAGCTAAGGGGCTTACTTGTTACTGCATCGTCGTTAACGGGGGAGAGGGTTGAAAGGGGGTGAATGAGGAAGAGATTTAAGCACGGAAAAGAGGTTGATGGCATGGGGGGTGGGAGGGTGCAGGGCTTCACCCCTCTCGCCCACCCCCCCCGAACTCTCCTCGATAAGTGGGGGGTAAGGGGTGGCTCTGATGACGTGAAGAGGGTCGCGGGGGCGGAAAGGGAGGGCTGGTGAGTCACGATCTCTGGGGGGGGGGTGTAGGGGGAGGTGTAGTGAGGAGGAGGGCACGATAATCAAAGGGGTCGCCTTTATGCTTCGGGGGGTTGAGACATAAATAAGCGATGTCATTAAATATGGACGCTCAATGAATGGCGGATTTTTATGCATCCGCGCCGCACCCGAGCACTTGGGTCTGACATGGAGGGAGACTTCCGAAAGGCGTACGGGAAACGCATTAAGGTCATACAACTTTCAACCATCCGCGGGCATTAGCGTGGTTTTTGTGAAGGGAGGGAGTTGGGCGCAGAAGTTCATTGAGACTAAACGACCGGTATGCGAGAAGCTCGGTTCGGGTGGTTTAGGGTGCGCCCAACGTTTGTCGGTTTCCGAATATTTTCGTCATGATGGGGAAAAGGTTAGTGTAGTTTCCATGGCTACTTAATACACGCCAGATGTTTGGGCAAGAGGAAATCACGGAAGAGAGTCAACGGAATTCTCCCGGCCTCGAAATGTTCCGTTTTGTTGGCAACATCGTTTGCGAACTTCGTTCATAACATGGAATAATCACACTAGAGCATTAAAGGACGAGCACAATAATGCAATGGTGACAAGTCCAATATTAGGAAACTAATTCTGACAGTTAAAAAACTGCCAATTAAACGGTGCGTTTTATTAAGGATTCGATGGGCCTTTGTTCGCATAAATGGGACGCGTAATGTATACATATGTGTGTAATGATGTGTAATCTGTCTTGCCATAATGAAAACTTTTTACAAAATTAAAAAAATATTTTTTTTCTATTCTCAAGCACAATAATCCTCAGCATTAGGTCTCCCAAGAAGTCAAAATGTTTTACTTACGAGTCTGTTAAATTTATTTAGTACATTGTACTAAAATAAATATCCATATTTTCTAAAGACCAAATAAATAGTTGATTATTAAAAATTAATAGATTCATTGGATTTATTTTCTAAAATTGTCGAACAATCCTGAATTCGTAACTCTTCTTCACCTAAGGATCGCAAATTATGTAAATGATTCATTGTGCCTTCATTTTCCAACTGAAAAATTTCATTATCAGTTATTAACAAATGGCAACAATATATTTTTCAAACTAAAATAATTGGGAGGCAAATCATGCCCCATTAAAATCAACACTTCCCTAAAACTCTGGCAAAGCCTCCAAGTTTTAGCACCTGCATCGTAACAAGACCGCCGCGACGAATAGGGTGCAATCACAACTCTTTTGCTTTGTCGGGTGGTCTAATTTGAACCCTACAATCCCTCGTTCTAATTACAACCTAATGCTCCTCTCGCATGAGAGACCCTCTCGTAATCCTACCGCGCTCATTTCGAAAACGGTTAACTAGATAACTTTTTGTAAATTCTATTGGGTAATAACAGGGACGAAGACTATTAATTACAATTTCCCACTGAATAAAGATTTATTCCAGACTATTTCCGATGCACTACATTGTTTCCAAGTGAAGCTCTCATTGTTCAGAGTCCAATATACACGGTATATATTTTATATATACATATATATTAAAAAGAGGAGATGAGAAACCAGGGTGTCTTCACGTGCTGGGAGGGGTTAGGCGAGAGGGAAAAACCGAAGGTATGGGAATGGCAGAGAAAGCGGGTAAAAGTGGGGAGGAGGGTGGAGGTTGAGGGTTTATAGAGGAAGAAGGAATCAGACCATAAAGAACATATGAGGGAGACGGATTCCAATACAGAAAGATTGATACATAATACTCATTCTTTCCCCGGACAATCAGGAATCATAATATTAAGAAACCAAAGTCACTTTAGAAATATTGAAAACATTATTTTATAAGTCAGGACAATATTACGCATTGCGTAGACATAAGATATATTCGTAGATGCATGTGTATGTTAGTTGATAATATATATGTATTTGCATGAGTCTAAGTTATAAAGGTTTTTGCATGGATATATACAATATTATTTGTGCAGATTGGCATGAATTTGTGGGTTTTGCATGCGGTTTTATTCTTAATTACGGGTAACGACCTAACCCCCCCCGCCACACGCCCTTGCGTCGGCTTTCGGGGTACTATGTAGATGTAGAATATGGACTAGTATACACCTATCCGTAATAATTTCAGGCATCTACTCATCATCGGAGGTTAAACCCTTAAGAGCCAGGGACTAGGTTGGCCGTCTGTACTTCCAAATGGTCCAGGTAAAATGCACTTCCAAATCATAATAATGTTTTAAATGAATAATGCATGTTTCTCGAATTTTTACCGCTTTCGCGGAGCTTGCATTGGGAACAGTTTCGCTAGCATTCCATTTGGTGTCTTCAGTTCCAGCGTAGATTGCTGCCATCTTCGCCACATGTATACAGGCCAACCCTTCTCAGCGCAGCCCTCTGATTACTTGGTTGCTGAATAGCTCTTTTCCGTTCATATGTAAAGGACTTCCAATGCGAAGTGTGTGCGAAAATTACGTACAGCTGCCTACCTTCGATCAGAAAACACCAAAGGACACGCTGATGAAAGGCTTGTCAATCCAGGACAAGAACCACGGCGAAAACCCAATAAATACGCATAGTCCGTTTACTCTCACTAACCTCGTGTGATTTACTGACTTTTTTTTAAAATAAAATCACTTTACTTTTCCATATAAACGTTTTACTCTCACTACGCAGGTTTCGTTATAGCATAATATTATCAAAAGTTTATGTGGAAACGCAAAGTGGTTTTATTTAAAAAAAACGTCAATAGGACGATTTTCCACCAAGTTACGCCAGAAACTGTTTTATTTATCTCGTGTGATTTGTTGCCAAAACCCTTCCCGCATGACCACATTAGAATTCCATTAAATAATGTACTGCTTGCAATAATATACAATATTGCTTGCACTGCTTTGTCTGTTTTTAAAATCCCCCTCCCATCTCTCGTCTCTCTCCGTGGGGCGACCCTCCCGCTATCTGCAGAGTTGTGTCACATTCCCTACCGGTATCCTTGGCGGAGGAGACCGTTGTATGTTACATGTCGCTTCCCCCACCTATTTGAAAAACCCCAACCCCCTCATCCCTTACTTAGCCTCCTGGTGCTACACCCCCTGCCACACACCTTATTGGTGGCTCGAAGGGTATTTATGTATATATAGCTATAGATTTCCATTTATTAGTGGAATTCCGCCTTCTTGCTTTTCAAATTCTTGCTTACACGTTATTGGATAAATTTTTACTGCATGCTAATGTTCAATTATTTGTTAGTTGATAGTATATGTATTTGTATAAGTATAGGTTTAAAAGGTTTTTGCAAACATGTGTACACCAATGTGGCTGTAGGTTTGCATGGACGTGTTGATTTTGCATGACATTTTGTTCTCTTTCACGGATGGTGACCTAACAACCCCCGCCACACGCCCTTGCGGGGTATTATGTAGATGTCTATCATCGAATCCACGCTTCGAAAATATCCGAAAGAGCAGAAGTTTGTTTTTAATATTTTTGTAAGATATTTCAGCGACCGAGTTTTATTTCTTGCTAAACGGTTGCTTTGCAATGCTTGGAAAACGTAGATTAGAAACCTGCGGCTCGATGGGGATAGTCAATCTCCTTTGGCTAAATTATGCACGAGCAGGATTTTAAAAAGGTAAAAATAAAAACTTACAGCATTCATAAATGTAAAAAGCAGTTTTCTATCGATAACAAACTCACGTAGGTATCAAGGAGTCTCTTTCACCTCTAATCTGTCTCTTCTAAATTCATTTAAAGTCGCAGTAAAAACATTTTCACAACTTCTATTAGCTCTTAATTAATAATAACTTCAAATTTAATCTCAACTTTTACGTAAATTGCAATTCAAAAGAATAATTAAACTCCACTCCTTCTTAGTAGGGGCTAGTGGTGAAATTTGTCGCCAAATGCAAGTGCTTCACTTCGCTCGTCCTTTTCAAGCACGGATCGCTGGACCAAGGGGCAAGGCAACCCTTCCTCCCTCTCTCCCAGACGACGCGTACAAAGGAGACACGACGGAACTGATTTCCCACAGGCCATACACATTAGCCGAGGCCGTCTGGCGGTCTGATTTTTTTTCCAGCTAAACTTCACGCTCCGAGTTCAAATCCCTCCCTGGGACCGAGATATGATAAATCTTCCCCGGGAACTCTTGGCATGTTCCCAATTAAAATCTTAGTAATAAAAGTAAAAACATTGTATGAACTATTCTTGAAGCACGCGAAAGAGAATATAAACTAAATTATCGAGTGAAGTAAAAAATAAAGCTATAAATAACAACACGATAACAGTCGCCAGTGTAGAAAATAGGAATAAATGTCTATTTAATTATATTTGTCAATAATAATGCCCCTATTATAAGGTTGGAAAAATTTAATTATCATTTTATCTTTCCAAAATAATACCCAGTATTTTAAGGTTTGTCATCAAGAACTAATTATTAATTGGTACAATTTTGATTTCGGATATGATTTGAGAGGTTTGATTACGTGAGACCTATTTGTGTGTACAATGCGCGCCTAAAAATCATTTCCATAATTCTAAATGGATTTTTATGGGATGTTTTCCAGCATATAGGTGCATTCTCTCCTGCGCCAGGCTCTCGGATTCTCCCAAATTTTCCTAAATTTCATATTTGACTGGTGGTTTCAATCATGACTCCGAGAAAAAGATATTATTGGAACAATGAGCCACGGAACAAGAGTTGAGATTTATATCAGCCCTGAATTCGATTTCCCCTCCGTAGCGATCACGCAAAAAATTTCGATATGTAACCCAATATTAAAGAATTTGAACTTTTTGGAGAAATAAATACAATGTACAGGGTTCGTCCGGAAAATAAGTGTACTGAGCTCAGGAAAAAAAATGTATTACACTTTTACATATCTTAAGCTAATATTCCTCAAAATAGGACCCTTGTGAGTCGATACACTTGTTCCAGCGGCGTTCCCATTCCTGGAACGCTCCCGCGAAGGCATCATCGGGAACCTCTCGAAGACAAGTCGTCACGGCCTCTTTGACGGCGTCCAAAGTCCCGTATCGCGTTCCTTTCAAACTCCTCTTTATCTTTGGGAACAGAAAGAAGTCCGGTGGTGCCAAGTCCGGGCTGTAGGGCGGGTGCGGCAGCGTTGCCACGCCGTGCTTGGCCAAGAAGTCCGACACGACAAGCGCGGTGTGAGACGGCGCATTGTCGTGATGCAGCCGCCAGATGTTTTTGATCGCTGGCCGGACGCGGGCGACTCGTTTTCGAAGCCTGTCGAGCACTTGGACGTAAAATGCAGCATTTACAGTTTGTCGTTCAGGTACAAATTCGTAGTGGACGACTCCCCTTTTGTCAAAAATCCGGAAAAAATCAGTACACTTATCTTCCGGACGAACCCTGTATTTCTTAGAAAGTGCTCATTTTCGATAAAATAATGACTAATTTTAAGCAGAAATGTAATTTTCAAACTTCAACTTCAAAATATATGGCTCTACTTGACCGTTAGAGCACTTTCAAGACTACTGCATGCATGACCTCTAATACGCGAAAGCCTTAACATTAGATTTTGGGGACTAGTACCCTGAATTTTTGCAGAAAATTGCATTACATCCTTCAGCGATACCATAAACATTTACTTTTGATTTGCTAAATGCATTTCCAGCACGAGCGTCTTCCAAACTACGCATGGAATTGATGTGCATGTTAAAATGTCCAACATTATGAAAAAGGACCAAAAGGAAGCGATCCATATTTAAGAATACATTAATGAATGTGGAAAAATACTGTTGAATCATTTGGACTACTGATGCAGAATTGAAGAGGAGAGTGAAGAGAGAATGACTAGCCAATGAGCTCCGTTTGTAACGCAATTTGTTTTTGCCCCACTTTCCTAAAGGTAGTTTATTGATTCATTTATCCATCACTCCGCTCGGCCATAGTTTTCTTTTCTTCTGCCGTCTGCTACCGGATCTATGACACAAATCCATCGAAATCGAAAGACGTTACTTATCGTCATCTTAGGTTTTTATAATAGTGTCTAACATTTTCTTAACCAGGATTTTTCATGGAAAAGCCAATGCAGAATTCAGGACACCTGACCACACTTCCAAATATGGAAGATAATCATGTACCTATACTAAAAACTATATTAGAAATTCACTGATAACCAGGACACTTCTTTCCGATACATTTCTCTTTAATCTCACTCTCATTGCAGGAAAACTACTCATATTATAGAGCTCTTATGGCTTTCGGTGTATCTTTTAGACACAGGAATGCTATGATGTGTGTGTGTTGGTTTTAAATGCGGTATTTTATTTATTCCTTCTGGGTGGTGACCTTACACCCCCCGCCACACGCCCTTGCGGCGGCTTGCGAGGTATTATGTGGATGTAGATGATGTGAAATATTGAAACAAAGTCAGACAGCTTAAGGTGCTATAGTGAAGTCAATTGCTCTAGTTTCGTTCCTGGAGCCTCCTCAATTTAAAAACCAAATAAATTCAAAAGAATGACTTCAAAATTTTCATTGAGTATTCAGCAGAACAAAAAATCAGGAATATAAATAACATTAGGTATTTTAGCCTAAGAATAATAATGATCAGAAATACTGAAAAATACGGATAAAATATTTTCAATTGCAATTAAGTGTGTTTTTACCGCAAGCTCCGTATAGCATATGTCCTCGTTGAAGATTAACTGATAGTTAATCGTTGGAGAAAACCTGCGACATTTCTGGTCCACGTGTGCAAAAATTAAATCAAGTGGACGAAGTGCTAAAATAATTAAACCGCAGCTTCTCCACGATATCACCATGCTTTCACTATCGTTCTACGAGTCACACACGAAAGGAAACCTCCAAAGAGTATTATAAGGGTTAACTACCCTCTTCTTAGTAAGTATTTAATGCTATTTTACACATTTAAAATTTTCCAAAATTTCATATCATAAATTATTATTGCAATACACTTCAGTCTGGTTGAAACAGTTTGGATATGGTCAACCTCGTTGACCGAGTCAACCCTCGGGGCAAATTGAAGTTGAAACGGCTTGTTTACGAGGGGTTCCCCCTTTACGTGAAGAAGCAAACCAACCTTTCAATTACACTCGACTGAAGAGCGCGTGACAATCTAATTAGAACGACAAGAAAAGGGTTGAGTACTCGACCATCCATTATCTAGTTTCACGCGTCATAATCAGGCGAGATATAAAACAAGACCCATTCAAAGAGACATCCCGCCCCATTCCACCAATTTCCTCAAGGAGGAGGGTCATCCTACTGCATCCCACTCCCCTCGCTTCGTAACTTCTCCTGCCCACTGGGAGGCTATCATTCGCCTCCCCCACGAGTGCCAACCTTTTCTTCACCCCTTCTCGCATCCTCCACGCCCCCAAAGTGTCTCCTCCCATGATTTTCGACTCGACAACTCCGGAAGCCTTTGTGCCTCCTTCGCATCATCTCTTCGATAGCGAGATCAAATTCGAAACATTTTTTTATTCCCTTCGTCCCCGGAATATCCTGTAGCGAAGGATGTCTCCTTTCGAGCGCTCGAGCAAGGTCTCGACTGAATGGCGGAGGGGAGGGGGCTTGCGAAAGGCGGGGGTCCTTCGAAGTAAAAAAAATCTGCTCACGGGCAGGTCACAAAGTCCAGAGAAAATTGGGTTAGCTGCACGTTTTTTGTTTTGGTCCCGGTTTCGTCGAAACCTTTTTCACTGCGAAGTGTGGAGACGTTACACGAACTGGCGTACATTTATCGAGCGAGTAAGGTGTCTCCATCCTTCAAAGGACCGAAATATTCATTGCTAATATCAAGCAGTAGTTTCCGAGACATCAGGTTCTAATGCTATTTTATTTTTCATTCATGTTCCTATTTTTATTATATCATTAGAAGTGGCTTTTAATATAGCTAATATAGAATTCGTCATAAATGCCAAATAATATCAGAGGAGAGACAAGTTTAGTCATAAATATTATATAAGTTACATATTCCTACAAATTTTAAGTTAATCCTTAACACTAAAGACAGAAATAAGACGTTATGTCCCATTATTTATCTCAAAAGTTGAAAATCAATCCAACATCATTCGGAATGGAATTCGTCATCATGAACACGTAATTAGTCAGAGCCCTGAATTCTTCAGCTTATTACACTCGAGTACTTTGTTAATGCTTCCCTGGAATAAATTCCTACAAACATAGAGCATTTACCGAATAAACCAGAATCCAATGCTTAATTTGATAGTTATATTATATGAAGTTTGTCCAACCCGTTTGAGAATAGACGCTATGAAGATCGCAAGAACTAAACGAAGTTGTGAGGAGGGGTGTGTAAAGAAAATGCATTACAGTGCTTGAATATTTGTTTTTCAATTAAGCGTCAAAAGTCACATTATTTGGAGGCAGGTAATCTTTAGAGAAAATTTTAATCAAAAACTCTTGAATTAAGGCAATACCTTGATCAAAAAGTTCCCGGAATAACCACCGTGTGGCGCTCCCATCGTTCCAATTTGAGTTCTGTTTTTTTTTGTTAAATTGGTACATCTGTTGTTGATATTTCCTTTAAATCTTAGTGTCATAACTTGACATTTGCAAAAGTTACGTAGCCAAGAGTACATCTATCTCTGTGTGTGTTGGCGATTTTTTACAATTGCAGAAATGGATTTAAATTTGCAACAACGAACTTGTATTAAATTTTGCGTAAAAAACGGATTTAGTGGCGCACGGACGTTGGGAATGTTGGAAAAGTGTTTCGGCAACGATTCTCTAAAAAAAACGGTCGTTTACCAGTGGCACGAGCGGTTCAGAAGTGGTCGTGAGTCAATCGAAGATGATGAACGCAGTGGCAGACAATCGACATCGAAAGTCGGTGAAAAAATTGATAAAGTAAAAGAAATGTTGGTCAATAACCGCAAATTAACCATCAGAGAAATAGCGGAGGACTTGAACATTGCCTATGGATCCGCCCAAGACATTGTGGTTAATGATTTGGGTTTCCGTCGTGTAGCAGCAAAGTTGGTGCCAAAAGACCTCAATTTCATACAAAAAAGAGACCGTGTTGACGTCGCAAAAGACATGATTTGCGAGGCTGAATCCGATCCCACATTCATCAAAAGGATCATTACTGGAGACGAGACGTGGGTTTATGAGTACGACACGCAATCCAGACATCAGGCAAGTGAATGGCGTTCACCAAATGAGCCGAGACCAAAAAAACCACGTTTTTCAGTCAAAAAAGAAGGCAAAGCTGACGGTTTTCATGGATTACAACGGTGTAGTACATCATGAATTTTTGCCAGAAGGCCAGACAGTAAACAAAGAGTATTATTTGGGCGTTATGAGACGTTTGCGTGAAGCAATTCGCCGAAAGAGACCAGAAATCGTCGCACAGTGCGTCGAGACCGTCGCACAGTGCTATCATTATTCGTAATTTTTTGACGAAAAATGCAACAAATACCATCCAACAGCCACCGATATTCACCTGATTTGGCTCCCTGTGACTTCTTTCTGTTCAATCGAGTTAGAAAACCATTACGGTGAACGCGTTTTAGCAGCCGAGAGGAAGTAATGGAAAAATCGCAGGAAGCACTGATGGACATACCGAAAACCGAATATAAAAAATGTTTCGAGGATTGGATCAAGCGCTGGCATAAGTGTGTTGCAGTCGATGGGGATTACTTTGAAGGGGACAATATAGATTTAGATGAATAAACTTGTATTTTTAATTTTCTGAATAAATTCCGGGAACTTTTTGATCAAGGTAGTATAATGCAGAGGCGCAATATTGGTAACTACTGAAATTGTTCAGTCGAATTTCGCGTTAGAAACCAGGAGAAAGAAAAGTAACTGGTTCATTAATAGGGTAGAAATAATTATCATGAGCTGAGGAGGGGAATTAATTGATAAGGGTATTATTTGTAACGTTCCATTATCCTGATGGCTATGATTCATCACTTATAAATTATCAACATACACAGATCTAATAAAACCGGTGAAATCCTTTTGGCTGACCAACGAGAGGTAAGGCGTTTTCGAAGGATAAGCTAGACGTTTACAGGTAGGTAGTCAAAAAATTATGGAAGTGAACAAATTTTTGGAGAGAGCAAAAATAACAAGGGGGCATGAAGGGGGACAACTCCTGGTCCTGGGTGAACCTTGGTTTCCTATGGAGTGATAGTAGTTGGAAAATTATATTGCGTGGGCGAAGCTGGGATGCCTAAATGTATCAACCGTTTTTTTAATTCCGGAGTTCTAATCCGTAGGCGAACTTACCGGTTGACCACATTAAGAATGGCAGCAAATACCAGCAGTGGAAGACGACGGCTACTGATGGAGAAAGGTTTTAGAGTAGATTCTCGGATTTTAAATTATATCGCAGAGATATCCACTTCTTTTTGCAGCATCAAAAGGTTACATATTGATGCACATGGGCCATTTTATATTCACTAGGTGTACTTTTAAGAGAATAATATATTGCAATCTCAATGAGTGAACGGTCGTTTAATTCAGATTTTCCCCATGCCTAGACCATCAAGGGTTCTTCCATGTACTTTCCACCTTCCCCAACGCCCCACGTCTCCCGCCCCACCCCGTCGTCCGGTCATCTGCAATAAATCATCAGCTGACATGCCAGCCAACTTCCCCTTCTATCTTTCGTGGCGACGCCGACCGAGATCTGGGAAAAGAGGATGAGGCAGTTCCGAAAGACGCTTTTCGTAGCTTTGCGTGTAAGCCCTTAGAAAATCATGACAAGACCCACACGAACCCCTCATGTGTCCCTGGATAGCGGCGTGAGTCAAGAGGCAACGGATTCAAGACATTTCCTGATGATTCTTGTCACAACTTAACTCCATATATGGCTCTTCTACCAGCAGGAAAAACTGAGCACCTTTCGCTGGATTGCCAAAAATGAAACTATCTCCTAAAACCGTGCGGGAAGCTAAGATGGGACTAAAACATTCGGACTATCCTATCTGAGTTTATTCTTTACCCTTAAATTAGTCTATCTACAGTAATGAAGGTAAAAACCTGTTTGAAGACTAACATGGTTGTCAGTATTAATTAGTTGTATCTATATTCCTATCATCATCCAAGGGGTTGCAAGCATGGCTGAGTGAATTGGAAATTCAGTACGATAGATACGGGATAGAAATCAATATTAATAAAGCAAAGGCTATGAAATTTTCCAGAAAGAAAATGGCTAAACTAAACATTAAAACAGGAGGGTAAAGAATAGAGCAGGTAGAACAGTTTACGTATCTCGGAAGTGTTTTGGACCAACACGGTCAAAGTAGTAGGGACATAAGGAGAAGAATTGCGCTAGGCAAGGAGGCTTTCTCAAGGAGGAGGGATTTGATGACGGGGACGTTGAGTAGAGATGTTAAGACAAGACTCGTAAAAACTCTGATATGGAGCGTAGCTATGTACGGTGCGGAAACGTGGTCACTGAAGCAGGAGGATAGACGTAGATTGGAGGCTTTTGAAATGTGGGTGATGAGAAGAATGGAGGTGAAATGAACCGAAAGGAAAACAAATGAGGAAGTATTGGAGATGGTGAGCGAGGAGAGGAGTTTGTTGAGAGAAATCCTATGGAGGCAGGAAAAATGGATGACAGGTGTATTGAGCGGCAGTGGGATGTTGAAGAAGGTAATAGAGGGGGCAATTATTGGGCAAACGAGGAAAGGGCAGGAACAGGATAGGGATGTTGGATGGGATGAAGGGAGGTAAGAAGTACACAGAAATGAAGAGAGACCTGATTTAGAGTAGGTTGATGGATTGGGTATTTTTAGGAGTAACAATATATTTATTTGGTAGTTGTGCCCATCCAAAACCTACCTTAACCGGTAGATTACTAATAATTATTATTTCCATCTTGTTCACTCCTTATCCAAATGTTTAATTTTCTATTTGAAAGATGCAATAACTATCTCAATTTAAAAAAAATTGCTGTTAGAATAAAAATGTTCCTCACCTTTATATCGTACAATATTGTAGTTACTCAATTCAGTATACGATGCGTCACAGGGTAAACGATGGTAAATTTCATTGCGCATTACTTATAAAAGACGGTGTTCATTCTTGGTAAGGAAAAAATTAAACACCATAAAAACAAATTTGATTAGCCGCAGACGTGATGAGGTGGAATTCGCGCATGATAAATAAACGATATCAACAATTTTCCACTAGATAAGTTTAATAGCACGACCGGTTTCCGATGCATTACATCATTTTCAGGTTATTAAGGACTTGAAGATGATCGAAACTCGGTCGAACTCGAGACATCGAAACTCGGTCGTACTATTAAACTTATCTGGAGGAAAATTTTTAATATGTTTTCTTAATTATAAACATTATAAGCATATTCACCAAATCAAAACTGCGCTCAAAATTCATATTTTGACGGTTACGGTATTGCACGTTGGAATATATGTAAATAGGTGCTCGATATTACATGTCAGGCTTTACGCTCCTCCTTTCTATGAAGGTAGACTTCTCACTGAACGCTAATTCGTTCTACCAGAGAGATGCAAATACCATTATTCCAACTTAACTCAATGGTCCTAAAATAGGAAGACGTCTTGCCACTTAACTAGCTACCCTTTTCAAAACTCAACAAAGGGTTCACGACAGGTGATTTTTGCTGCGGGGTACAAGGCGACCCCCACCTGGTATTTCATTAACTTAATTGCATGGAGAATCAAAGAGCAAAGAGGGGCTCGGAAAATGTTCCGCGTTCTTCAAATGCTTTCAGATCTTGCCCCTTCCCCCCGATTTCTCCGCCTCCGTGATCCCCCCTATTCCACCCCCACCCGCCCCGCCCTCTGGTCTCGCCCCTCTGGCCCTTCTACGAAGGAGAAACGCTGGAGCGATGGTGGGGGAGGGGGGAAGGATTCAATTCCGTCCGCAATGAAAAAAAACCCTTCCCGCTCATTTTATGCGTTTCCTCTCTTGGGAAACCT